>JARJCM010000864.1:0-13822 GCA_029233265.1 Mycena alexandri | reverse complement strand
TCTTTTAGACACCGCACTCCTTTGACCCTGTAGCATAGTCCCATTCTGTAAATTTCTTAGCTCTGCTGCCGACTTCGGCCTGTAGTATACTTGTGCGCACCGTTTCTTGGATACTATTGTAGAATATTCGACGCCGACTTCGGCCTGTAGTGAACTTGTACACACCGTTTCTTGTAGGATGCTCAACACCGATTTCGGCCTGTAGTATACTTGTACGCACCCTTTCTTGGCAACCTTCGCCGCCGATTTCGGCCTGTAGCATATTTGTACACCCAGCTTTCTTGAAGCTTTTGTAATGTACGACCTTCCGTACAATAGTTAGCACCCTTTTCGCCGCGTAGTGTACTGCTACGCACCTTTGTAGCGTACAACCTTCCCGTTGAATAGCTAATTCCCCATTTCGGTACGCAGTATAACGGTACGCATCATTTTTCTCCCTCAAATGCTGATCTTCTCCGTAGTTCCATGCACTCAGGGCGTCGTTCGATGATTTGGTAACTAGATATATTATTATTGAACTCGGCTGGCTTCTAGATAGGTTAACGACCAGAACTTGGATTTCCCGGCAGTTGAAGTGATTTGTTGAAGCAATCTGAAAGAAAGTCTATGTTTTGAGCAAGATGACGAATTTGAATCGAATGAAGCACTCACGGTATACTTGAAATCACAAATCGCCTGAAGGAAGAAGACCCGTATTTAGTTGAACATTCAATCGAGCCAAAAAAAATTGAACTGTACTTACGTCGAACCAAGTCGAGTCGAGTTGCACGCTCCCAAGGCAACATTGAACTCCACCACCTCGACCACTCTTAAACCAAGTTTACCAACCAAATGACAATTAGCCACATCCCAGAACACCTCAACGAAGAATAAACACACCTCCAGTCCAATCCACGACGAGCTTCAGGTTAAACCCATCCCCGAGATGCCCGAGTCCAAGTTCTACTCGAATACTTAATGAATGTACCCATAGAATTGTATATGTACCTATTGTCCATAGAGGTCAGGTTAGTGTTGTTTGAGTTGGATATAATGTAGACTTGGTTCGGCCTAGTTTAATTGAGCGGATGTCATTCGGCCGAATACCGGCCCGCGAAGCCCGGGCGCTTCCTCCGCGTCAATTAAGCCGCCAAACGACGCACCGTCGGGACACGTCCTATTTCTCGTTAGACGTGCCCGCCTTCAGCCAAAGTGCCTCAACCGCCAACCGAAAACTGGAATCTATCAACCGAAAAAACAAAGTAGTTAAATTTGAACAACTCGACGATTCAAACTACGTGCCTGTTAGAATAGCAATCATTAGTCTGCGGTGAAGGAATTTGGGTTCCACCTAAAACTGTTCAACCAAGTGCAAAGAATATCAAGTAGAACGTGCGTACCATGCAGCGGGGTGAAGTCGGCGAGGATTGAGTCGAGTCGGGGCGGTGCGTCGGACCGATTTCCCGTGATCCGCGGGTCCGATCACGCCCATTGTTCTCGGGCTCGCGAAAACGAGCAGATTAGATACTTCCGGCGGTCAAAGCGAGGTATACAGGAGTTTGATTCTGTAGTATACGATGATGTTAGTAGGTAGCAGCAACTCTAAAAAATGAAAAATCCGCGAGCGCTTCTAGTAAATCTCTCTCGCTTCGACCGCCAACTCGTCGACGGTAAGTCCCTTCCACAAAGTTTCTTCTGGTGGATTTGACGAGCGGGGGTCAGATGGCACGCATCCGCGTCAACCGCAGGCTCCAGAGGATCGTCCGGGCCTATAACGCGAACGCGAATTTGACGGTGGCCGCCCTGTAAGTGAGATTAATTCATGGAGATCTGTCAGTTTTTCTACAGCTAGCAGGCCAAATACCTACCAAAGCGATGGGCCTGGTCACAACTACACTCTCCGCCGGCGGCGTTGGTCCGATATCGAAAATTTTCGCCGTGGGCTCATCACCGCCGCGCAGCTCGAAGCCCGGTCCGAATACAAGTGGGGGGAGACGGGGAGGGGTATCGGAGAACGGCGCCGGGGATACAAGAAGTGCCTGAAGATGTATGAAATCGTTTGGATCGCCTCTTATACCACGCCCACCCGCAAACTCACCGGTACGTCACCGTATTTGCATTTTGCTTTGCTCTCAACGTTTCTAGAGAGTCTTGTGCACGACGAGTTGCGCGTCCTAGGGCTTCAAGTCCCGTTCACAGATTGCTCTTGCGGTCATCGCCACCGCGAGTGGTTTTCTTTCACCAGCATTGGAGGAAACACGGAAGCGGCGCTGGAATACGTGTTCGCCCGCTGGATGGCTTTGCGCGGCAACCTAAATTGGCACAAAGAATATCTGTAGATATAGTTAGTATAGCGCACGACGCATGGCGTATTCGCCCAGTATTTTGTTTGCATGTAGCATATTGTATTGATTGCACATATTCCGACTCGTCTCTGAGCCGAATAAGCTCCGCGCCAGTCGGGATTAATATCAGTCCACCAAATCCACCACTGCTCGCCCAGCTCCTCCGCACTCGCAATCGTTGGCGTGTAGTTCCGTGCCCTTGCCACCCAGTCCCCTACTGCCTTTGGCCGTTTCTTCGCGCGGTGCGACTGTTTCTGGCGACATTTCACGTCATCAGCGGCGTTCATGTCATTGCATATAGTGCGGCGTTACTCACGGTGCCAGCAAACCCTGCCTTCTCCTCTCTCGCCCACCACAACGCCAGGAGCGCGTCCCACTGCCCCCCAAACTCGGTGTTACGCAGGAATTCCTTCGCAGTCACCGCCCACTGGCTCGAACTCTTCTGCGTAATTGCGCTGGTCGTCCGCACCTCCTCATCTCTCTCTGGCGCATCTGACTCTGGCTCAGTCTCGCTTCTCTCCGGCTCCTCCCCTCCACTGCTGTCCTCCGCCTCCTTGCGCTTTTTCTTCCCTCCCTTCTTTGGCGCTGCCGCTTTACGCTTTGGCGCGGCGGGCGCCGTGGCACCTCCCCACAATGTTTCCTTCTGCGCGTCGCCCAAGCCCAGCGTATTCAGCATGTAGTAATTCCGCGCCGCGTTGTTTTCACGCTCAATCTCCGCGGCGTCCATCTTCATCAACCCTTCGAGCTTTGTTTTCCTGGCCTCCGCCGACAACTCGTCCAACCTCATCATCAAGTCACTCGATAGCGCCGCCGCAAACGTTGCGCCGTATGGATTCACCGGCAGCGCCAAGGCTGTCAATGGATTCTCCCCCGGCGGCGCAGGTCCCGGCATAAGCGAATCCGGGAAATTATATGCGTCGAAGTCGGGGTGGAATTCGTCGTCACCGCCCGCGCTCTGCGTTCCCGGTGCGGGCGACACCCTGGGGGCTACGGGTGCAGACACCACCGTCGGCGCTGCCGGGGCGACCCCGCCAGCCCCCTGCATCTGTGTCTCGACCTCGGTCGAAGGTGGTGCTGAAGGGTCGAGAGAAGCACCAGTGCGACTACGGTACTCATCTACAGCCTACGTCAGAATTTGTGTCGTACTCTTTGAATAAAGACTTACGCGCATCCCACACAAACTTGCCAAATTTGGTAATCACCGACTTGTACTCATCGACGTTTGCGCGAGAGAAGTCCAGCATCGCGGGCGAATCTGCTGTTACTCCTGCATGCAAGCTTTATTCCTCATCAACCACCATTATTTGAGAATGACACACGGCGCTCACCTCAAGCATTCAATATCGACCTTTCCCGTGTCGTTCTTGTACCTCCCCGCCAACAGCGACACCTCGTACCCAGTGTGGGCCGCCAGCCCGTCCAATAATGGCCCCACAAGCTCTGTGAATCGTGCGCGAGCCCTTAAATCCGAACACCACATCAGACCAGGTGCTTTGGTATTTAAATCAAAACTCACTCCTGTCGGCCCTCATCGTCCAAGGCGGGTAGACCCTCCAACGCGTCCTCATGTTTTGTCATGAGCGTCGCGTGCTCGGCATCCGTCTCTGCCTTTATGCGCGCTCGGACCTCCTCCGACTCTTCCGCCAAAAGCTCACGCGCGACTTTGCTGTGCAAGCTCATGAGGTCCTTCGCCTGCACGCCTTCTTTCTGTGCGTCCACTTCCTCCACGACTTTCCCTTTAAATTCCTCATGCTGCATGTAGAACTGCCACTCCGCGAGTTTCTTCGGCGGCGGTTGCATTGGCGTGCGGAATCGTGTCAGCCAAGGTGTCCATGGGTTTTTGTTTTTGTGCATGGTTCGTGCCTTTCCCTGGCGCATCATCCAACTTTTAATTTTCTGGTTTACCATTTTAGGACCGTCTACCACACTCGCGGGGCGAATCAAACTCACAGCTTCCGTAGACGAGATGGTCGTGCCCCTTACAGTTTCTTCCGCCTCATTCTCAGGCGCCAACCCGTAGTCCGTCGGGTCGCTGGGATCGGGGTCTTGTTTCAAGTGGAGCCGCCAAGGAAAGGTCTTCCAATAGCGGACAAAAAACTCCGTCCATACTTCGCGCGTCTTGCCCCGCGTCGACGCGTCCGCGTAGATGGGATAAAATTCTAGAAGGAATTCCGCGCGTTTGCCTTGAAAGTCACTCGCGTTCCCTGGTTTCTTCTTCGTGGTGGTTGGCGCAGTCTTTTCTGCCATTATGGAAGGAAAGGTGAGATCACGGAAAATAATCACAGATGTGACCTCGCTTATCTCTGCTCAGCACCCCACCATGCCGCGCCCCCTGCCTGAGCTCACTCAGGACACAATTGCCGCCCTCGCCGTCTCGTCTGCTCGTGCTCAGGCCCTCCTTGCCGAGTCGCGCTCAATTCGTGCTACTCACCATGACGATTTCATGCGTGAGCTCACCCAGGAGTACAGGGATCTCGGCTTTCCCCCGACCTTCGTCCCCAGCGGGTTCGAATTGAGTGCACAATATGCTCGACGCGTAGCCAGCAACGGTACGTGCTTTGCATCGCCACCTCCGGCCCTCTATTCACTTCATTCCCAACGCAATTCCCAACGCAGTGCTATACAAGTATCCCGCCCCGCGTTACGCCAAAATCCTGCGCGCCCGTTTCCACCGATACGAACGACTCAAATACCTCTACGAGCTCGAGCACCCGCCCTTTTCGCACCCCGAGTTCCCTGAGCACCCATCGGCGACGATGTGGAGGGCCGGCGTCTCGATCAACACCAAGGGACTCGGGGGGGTGGCAAGATGGCGTCGAGGGGCGCTCGGCGGCGAGCAAGCTCACGGTGGAGGATGATGAGATATCACCCGTCGACACCAAGCCACCACCTGCACCTGCATGGGACCGGGACACCGGCGAAGATGACCAGTGGGAGTCTCAGCGTGGTGAAGACGCCCAGGACACGCGTGGTGAAGATGCCATGTGCTCCCCCTCCTAGAATCATCTCTCGCTATTCCTCGCTATTCTGCCAATGCTCGCTATTCTGCCAATGTTCTTAGTTTCCCAAAAAAAAAAAAAAAAACGGTGAATTCAATGCATTGCATTGCAGAACGACACGAAGTACACAAGACACGGAGTAACACAAAGAATTCAGTCAGACTCATCAGCGTCGTGCCCACCGTCCAGATACTCCTTCCCCTCAATAAAAGCCTCTATCTTCCGGCGGTTGCGGGTCTCCATGACCAAGGCCGGTGAAAGGTGTCGCGCGAAGACGTGGTCGATCATCTCATATCTAGCACAGCCGAAGTTAAAAATGGTGAAGGCGATATTAGAGAAACGAAACGTACCTGTCCTCAAACAGCAGTGGGGTACCCTGAATCCCCCAGAGCCTGTCCCCCTGCTTCCACTCTCCTGGCTTTCGCGCAGATTCAATCTGCACCATAGACCCGGAGGGGCGTGGGCTGGGAGATCGGCGTGTCGCCTCCACCCTCGACATCCGTGGGCTGTGCGGGGCGACGTGCGGGTTGGTGGCGCGTACTGGCGTGCGTGGCGCGACGTGCGGGAAGTGCGGGTTGGTGGACGAGGAGCGGACTGGCGTGTGTGGCGCGACATGTGGGAGGGTGGACGATGTGGGGCCCGAGCGGCCTGGCGTTCGTGGAGCGATGGGCGCATTGGCAGGCCGCGGAGGAGGAACGTGAGGACGAGCCCCAGGGGAAAGTGGCAGTGTGCGCGAAATCGTGAAGAATCCCGCATGCGCAGTGGAAGTCAGTGAGGAGATCGTTAGGCCGCGGCGGGGAGCGGGGGTGCGAGACACCCCCAGAGGCGATGGGGACCGCGAGGCCGGGGGCGATGGCGAGGCCGGGGGTGGGGGCGGCAATGAGGAGTACAACGGGGAGGGAGAATGATTGTGGTACAAGGCGCACATCTCATGCCAGTTCTGAACCGCCCCGTCATACGTCGACGCCTTCTTCCACCGTCCGTTCGAGAAACCGTTGACCTGGTCTCTGGCAATGTTCCTAATAGTGCCAGTAAGTATCTGCGATCGAGGAGTCAATCTTCAGCCACTCACTCTCTGGTGTAAATCCCGGGGACAAAACCAACGCCGACAGTGTAGAAGAGGAGGCCAGCAGTGTGGGAGTGTCGGGCAGGGTCTTCGTCACCTGTACTGGGGCGGTAGACGGGGTCGCAGTGGAAGCTCATGACCGGGCCCAAGAAAGCACTGTAACACCTGGTCACACAGCAAACGACTCCGCAAAGTAGTAAGGTTTGAAAGGTTTGAGTCGCGTTATATTCCAGAAAAAAATTACAAGCCATGGTGGTGTACCTCAAGATGCTCTCCAAATTTTTTGAGTCAAGTTTTTTTTTTGTGTGCGATGCCTCACCAACTTTCTTCCTTGCCTGGTGTCCCATCGCGAACTCGTTACGGCCCGATCGCGAACTCGCTTCGGGCATCTCTCCCGACCACGATGGCTCCCTCCTGCGACGTCTTCACATATCCACCAAACTAAATCAGCCATTCCATGCCCACGATGTTAAAGTATCCTCTGCTTTTTTCCTTTTTTTTTTTGGATTATAGTTACTTTAGGCCATCGACCAAGGTAAAGGACTCAATCAGTACGTCAATATCTCGCATATCCTCACCTTTTGACCACTACCATGAGAACTCAACCTTGCTCTATCGACCCGCAACTCATTCCAGCAACGAGGTACGCCTCATAATCCATATTCCCGTTGGAATTGATACAACCGCCGTCTTCTCCAGGTCACCGCAGGCCAAAAAGCCTGCTAGTCGTACCCCCAAATTTGCGGTCGCCCAGGTCGCCCGCATCGAGGCGTTGCACAAATATCGAACCAAGTACGCCCGTAGTAACTCCCCAGTTGACCTCTGAACAGCTCGGCCCAGAAACGAGGAAGACCTCCGTGAAAAGGCCAGAATTCGGATGGCCCAGTGAGTTCTGATCACTTTGCATTCTGCCGTTCGAACAACTGCGCCTCAGGCGTCGCGCGGCTATAAAAGAGGCAGGCACTGTATCCGAAGGACAGGCGGCGGCTGTCAAGAAGGCGAACGAAACCTATCGCACCAAGTGCGTCGCTCAAATTCATATCCACCTGATTGAAGTTTTAATTTTAATCTTGTGTGCAGGCGACGCGAATTTCTCGCGTTCAAGCAACGTCTACGTCGCCAAGAGTAAGCATAGGACCCCCATAGGCTTCTCATAATTGTGTTAACGTGCGATACTTTTCTGCTCAGAGCTTTTTTAGCAAAACATGGGCAGCAAGCCATGCTCCAGCGCCTGGCCCGTGAGAGAGCCAAGGCAGACGCCGCAGAGGATGCTATATGGCAGGCGCAGGTCGAAGCCGAGCGTGCACAGGCTGCGGTCGAGCGTGCAGCCAGGCGGAATGCGAGCACAAGCGGGATGGGTACCTCAATTTAGCACAACAATGTAACGGATGTAGGACGGCGCAATCATTGTTTCCCAGCGGTTCTTGGACCAAAAAAGTCCAAGTTGATAGACAGGAGATAGCAAGACAACAACTGGAGATAGCACTAAAGCTTTGCTTTTACAAACGCGGGATACCTCTCAGCCGCCTTGCCATTCGACTTCCACTCTGTGATGCCGCGGAGGCTTTGGTGGTGAAGAACGCAGACTTGGCACTGCGTTTGGTAGATCGCCAGGAGGGGCAAGCCAGCGAGGAGGAAGTCGATATTAACAAACCTGGGGTGAGATAAGCAACGGAAACAAGCTGAACATGTCTTGGCTCACCTCTCCCCTACTGTGTAGGACCATGATGGGCTGCTGGGACTGAGCAAGAACTCAGGCTTCGGTGGCGTGTACAGAACAAGTTCTCGAGCTAGGAAGGCATCAGTAGGCGCTGGCACTTTCGTAGAAAATGACCGACAAGGATTCTGGGACATCTTGAATTCTGGGGTGTAAAAACGCGGCCTGGTTGCTAAAAAAAGAAGGAAGAAAGGAAGCTGATGGTGGCAGTGTCTGCGTGTGGCTTTGTTTATTCCTTCCGTCGGTCTCACCGCGCCGCACGCTCACTACTCCCTCCACTTTCTTTTATTTTTTCTTTCTCTTAATATTTATTGGAATGACCCGGGGCAATCGCAACAAGGGCAAAAGCTCGAACACTGCTGGATCATCGTCCAAATCTGCGGCAAGCTCATCGACCGCCACCCATTCTTTCGGCCTGGCGGAACTCCAGACAACTAGCTCAAATTCTGCACCCATCGACAGTTATGTGGATCGCGCGTCGGGTGATGGCCGCTCTTTCGTTCGCGAAACCATTGCAGTCCCGGCCCCGTCTCCCCTCAAAAGGGCGCGCCTTGCTGCCTCCTCTGCTATGCCCACAGCAGTACCTCAGCCGCTAAATGAGCCATGGCGCCTGGTGGATCGTTACGAGATGGATGCCGACCTCGGGAACGACCTTGGGAATGACCTTGGGAACGACCCCCCGCTACTGGAACTCCCGCGGCTGCCGAACCCCAAGCGATACGAGCCCTCGGTAGGTTCTCATTTTGGGGTCGTGTTCTCAAGTGACTGATGAGCTGCCAGGACAAGACGATGAATAGATGGCTTCGGCTTCTGCAAGACATCTATTTAATCCAGCTGTTACGTCGCGATGGATGCGCCGGCGCTAGCACGACCCTCTGCCCAGGCTGCTCGAACGAGGGGAATCAGCCTCTTTACCGCTGCCAAGAGTGTACGGGCGGGCTTCTCCTTTGCGCGGACTGCTGTTTGGACAAACACGCCGAGAATCCCCTACACGTCATCTATGTAAGTCGTCCCGTGCCCAATAGCGAGAGCAATACTGAATCGTTACCTGCAGGAATGGTCTGGCGTGTACTTTTACAAGCGCACGCTACAGGAACTGGGGCAGCACATTCAATTTGGCCATCCGCCCCGCGAGCGCTGCGGAAATCCTCAACCGGCGCATTCTGATTTCGTTGTCATACACCACAACGGCATCCACAAGGTGACCGTCGCGTTCTGTGGATGCGACAGCGGGGGGCGAGCGGATCACTACATCCAGCTGCTGCGTGCTGGGTGGTACCCTGCGAGCGACGAGAGGACGCGAACCGCCGCCACCTTCGACGTCCTCGACAAATTTCATCTCCACACGCTCCAAGCGAAGACTACCGCCTACAACTTCTATGCAGTCCTGGAACGCCTTACCGACAACACGGGGGTGAAGCCCGATAATCGATACCAGGTCTTCTTGCGAATGGCACGTCAGTACCGCCATCTTTTGATGCTGAAGCACGCTGGCCGGGGTCACGATGCTAGCGGGGTATGGGGGACGGGTGCGGGCGAGTTGGCAGTCGACTGTCCGGTTTGTCCAAATCCGAAGGTCAATTTGCCGGAAGGATGGGAAAGCGCCCCGCCTGAAGACCAGTAAGCCGTTGATTAACGCGTTTCGCGGACATCGTTAATGAGATTGTGACAGATTCCTGTACATTCTTTTCCTGGCCCTTGACGCATGCTTCCGTCTCAAGCGCCGGATGATTTCTAGCGAAATCAAGGACCCCGGCCTGGGAACCGGCTGGGCGTATGTCCTGGAAAATGCACCATATCGCCACTTCCTTCAGACGGTGACAGATCAGAAAGAGGTTAGTAGACCTTCTTGCAGCGGGGGGTTTGGATAGCTGACAGATGATCCAGATGTCGACCTGTAGTGGGCTTGCCGCGCTCGATTATGCCAACACAAAATTCTCCAGGGGCTACAGTACGACAGGGGTGGGAATGGGAGTTTGCGCCAGGCATGAGTTTGTGCAGGCGAACGGCGTTGGGGATCTCCAGAAGGGCGAGAGGTATGTTACGTTTGTGGTGAGATTCGGACGCCGAGTTGATGCTGGCATAGATTCGCCAATATGGATTACATCTTCGGGTCGATCCTACGACACAAAGATCCCCGCCTCCGCAAAATCATCTCGTATGACATTGTATGTCAATGGTGGAAATATCTGCTGGAACGCCTTCAAACACTTCCTCCCCTTGTCCGGATAGCGATCATCCTTAAATTCTTTCGCTTCGTCATTCCAAAAATGCACATACATTCGCACACACTCGAGTGCCAAGTGCAATTTTCTCTGAATCTCGTTCCGGGAAGCGGGCAGACCGACGGTGAGGGCATTGAGCGCCCATGGGCCAGCATCGGGGCTATTGCGACGAGTACGCGCGTAAGCGGCCCGGGGGCACGGCATGATTCGCTGGATGACCACTGGAACTTTTGGAATTGGCTCAAAACTATCGGTCTTCGTGAGTGGTATATCTTTTATCGTAGAAGCTAAACTAATGTAATAAATCCTTTAGCTGCCTTACTTCGCCGCCGTCTGGATGCCGCACGCAAGGAGCAAGCATCTCAAAGGGAGGCGTTTGAGGTGTTCTCCATACAGCAGGCGGATCGCGTCCCGACCTGGAAAAAGATGGTGGAGGACTTCGAAATGGACGAGAAGAAGAAGAACCCGTACCAAATGGTGGTCGCAGGTACGTCGTGGATCTCGACGTTGATGGAATTTGACCTGATTGGAGCTAAATAGGATTAACCGAGATGGACGTCCGACTCAAATTTGCGACAGAAGAGGCCGAGGAAGCAAAGAGCGGCGTTCCGGCACTCCATGTCGTCACGCCCAGCGCGTTCATCAACGCAGGGCTTGTGTTGGAGGAGCAGCAGTAAGCCCGTCTTCCTTGCTTTCAAAGCGACGGCGGCCGATTATTTATCCGATTATTTAGGAGGCGCGTCAGGGTTCAGGCCGAACTGAAGAAGGCGGGGACAACAGCAATGGAGATCAACATGAAGACGTTACGTACGAAGCTCAATCGCGGACTGGATCGCTTTCGCAAGCTGCAGGCAACATATAGTCCTGCAGCGCTGCAGGCTTTGGCGACACACACCGGTCCCGCGGAAGAGCTGGCGGAGCAAGTGCCGCTTATGCTCCCGTCGGCGTTGACGCCTACGCAGCGTGAGGGGGCGGGGTGTGTCCCAGGCCTAGTCGACATCGAGAACGAGATGCGAGCCGCTCAATGTCGCACGGCGCTGCCGCAGCTGAGGAATCAATTACACATCAAATCGCGCTTCCTCCTTTACAAGAAACACAATTCACGTCATCAGGGGATGAACACCCGTTCTCGGACAATCGTCGCGCGGAACGAGACGAAAATTCGACTACATTCGGAGAAGTTTCAGATGGCATGGGAGGCGCGGCTTCGAATTGCGGGTGGGGACGAGTCGAAGGTGGGATGGCCAAAGTTGAGGAAGGGGGATATACGGTGCATGCAGGATGCCGAAGAGTTGTCGAGGAACGCAGAGAAGCGGAGAAGAGCCAACGCACAGCGGCTCCAGAGGGAGGAAGAGTATCGGGATGATGGGCTACTTCCTGAGGTCGATTCGGACGAGGACGATGCGATGGTGACGAGGGGGGGGGAAAACATGCGGGAGATATCGTGGATTTGGACGCTAGCAGGAACAGCAGGGACGGACGAAGAGCTCGAGGATGGTAGGCGGTCTTTTTCAATTGAGGCAGCATTTTCATTGACAGAGATTGACAGCGCTACGTATTGAATGGGCAAAGGCGTGGGCGCGTAGCCGGCGGTGGACGGAGGAGGTCAGGCTCCTCGAGGAGGAGTGGAGGCGTCTGCCCGTGACGTACGCGTATCGCGAGCGGCAATGGCTGGATCGCGCGGTGGCGGTGCCGGTGGGCAAAATTCCATTCGAGGAGGCGCAGGGGATGATTGCGTACGCGGCGAAGCACGCACAGCTGTACAAGAAGCTAGCCGCGCGGGCGGAGGAGACGCGGACGGAGGAGAAGCTGCAAAGTGGGAAAAAACGGAGGGTTTTTCAGCCCAGCTGGGATCCTATTGTCGGTACAGAGGAGGGCGACGCGGGCGCGGTAAGCGGCGCCGAGGAGGACGATGATGCTGACGATGACGAGCGCGGGGATATTGAGAGCGACGAGGAGCTACTAATGGGCGGGGAGGTCGACGAGGATTGAGTGGTTTTGTCTTTCTTTTCCCAAAGGGGACATGTCTTCGGCTGCAGAAATAGGGGCTGATTATATTATTTATTCAGTTTAAATGATGTTTTTCAGCTTTTTTCTGGCGGCGGCGGGTGTGCCGAGAGCTGAGGGTGGGTGCCGAGGTTCCTGAGGCATGCCGAGGTCGCGGAGGGGCGCGTAGGCTGAGCCCGCTCCGGACCGGGGGGTCCGCACGGGCCCGTCATTACTATATATGGACTCCCAGAAGGCAACGCGTTGCATCTGCGGTATCTCCCCGGGATACAACGCGTTATCTTGGCCTTATGAGGTGGTCCAGGCACTTCCAGGTGAGGTATGGTGGAAGACGCGGGGACGAGTTCCTGGATTAGTGTACGCCCGTTGGCCAGGTACACTAGAGGCTCCTTGCCTGCCTTCGGCTGGCTAAGGTAGTGAGCGGCCCGCGGACCCTCCACCAGGACTGGCGTCCAATGTGATGTCGGCTTCGCCCGAGCTATGTCCTTTTTGTTGAACTTGAAGATACCCATCTACGGGGTAAACGCGTCGACACTGTAGAAATCATGAGACAAACACAAAACGCGAAGGTGGGATGGACGCGACTGACAATGATGGTCTTGTTTTGAGTCGTGTAAACGCGTCGACACTGCAGAACTGATGAGAATCACAGAACAAAAACGCAAGGTGGCATGGACTTGACTGACAATAGTTATCCTGTTTGTTGTCCACTACGAATATTTCTAGCCCGTAATTATTCCTGCTGTATTGTGGTTGGGTGCTATGGATTCTGTAGCTAAATACAACGAGACTGTAATTTAAGACTACCGCGACATGGCGGTCAAGAGACAAGCAGCAAGGCTGTCAATCAAAACCACACTGGCACAACTTGATGGGTCGAAAGACGGCATCGACCGGCTCAACATCAATCAGTGATGGGATTGAAAGCGTAGTCAACAAACGGTAACATACAGGGCTAGGCAATTATAAAAGTGAAATGTGTGTTAATTAGTGATTGTAAAATGAACGACCCGAAATGGGCGAAGGCGGAGGAGCTGCCTGCTCCGCCTTCCCCCGCGCCTCCGCTACCCTCGCCAGAATGTCTGCCTTGAAGATACGACCTGTGAAGAACGGTTAGTTGAGGCATCAGACGTCGTGGGAATAGGCTTACGACGGCACCAGCAGAGGTAGCGCTCCTCGGGGTCAGGATCCTCGAGGAACTTATTGGGCAGGTAGAACTCGAACTTGTCGTGGGTCAAGGTCGGACCCAAGGGCTCCGTCCGGTGAGTGAACTCGATAAGCCGTTGTCACACTGTTCAAATGTTGTCAACGCCACTGCTTTCCCCGTTCTTGTAAGTCTCGTTCCGCCCCCAAGCGCTTAGTCTGGTTTCATTGGCTAAACGGTACCCTCTTGTGTTCTTAGCGCTACCTCCGGCAGCAGGCGGAGCAGTTCAACGTCCCGCCCTCCTTTATTCGTTTCATGCACCCTCTTCGCTATATCCTGC
>JARJCM010000863.1:0-13929 GCA_029233265.1 Mycena alexandri | reverse complement strand
GTGAGGCTGTAGGTGGTCTGCCTTGTTGTATCCGAGTGTGTGTGTTGGTCGAGGTCGAAGGTGTGTGTGTGTGTGCGAGACCCGAGTGCTCGGGACGGGCTGAAGGCGGTTTACGAGCGCTCGGAAGGGGCGTTGGTGGTGTCCGGTAACCTGTAGTCAGTATTCTCGGGTGTATAAATGAAAGGCAAATCCTTGAGACGATGTCCCTTGGCGGTGGTGACGAGCAAGCGCGTTGGTGGTCAACTCGAGGATGTAATTGGGGGATAAAGGTACAAGGTCAGGGAAAGAACTCAGCGTTGGACTAGAGTCCTCGACTGGAACTGTCTCCTTGTGGTAGCTGACTGGGAACTGAATCCGAAAGTCCACAAGTAATTGACTGACTACCCTCGATTCGTCCGACGCCTTTTATACCTTTTCCAAGCCAGTCACGTTGTCCGTCCCGTCGGCGTCCACAGCCTCGTTCCACATGCTCCTCGAGCCTCTTTCGACCTTCCGTGGCATTTCTGAGCTCCCAGACTGCCGATATTCGCGGACGTTGAGCTTCACGAGCACTCAGAGGTGTCAAAATTCCGAAATAGCACCGTTTCCGAGTGTTCGTAAGGGATTCGCGATGTTCTGAGTCGTCGGAATGTGGTGGAATAGGTTATAATGGTGGATAGGACGTGGGGGAATGGTCGTTTGGTCGCAGACATGGCTATCCTGCCGTCGAGGGTCGTTCAAGAGTCGTTTGTATCGTTGTATGGGGGCTCGGAAATGGCGCAAGTTCGTAAGTCGCAACGGTGCGCGTGGTCAGGTCTCCCCGCGAAGCCCGAGCGTGCCTGGCGTGCCTGGTTGCCATCCTGGCCGGGTTCGGTGCTCGTACGAGTCGTCGTAAACACTGGGATCGTCGAGTAACGAGTTGTTGGAAGTAGATCCGAATGAGGCAAGGTCGTTTCCTAATTGGGCGAATCTTGAGTGAGTGGGAATTCCGAGCCGTCGCGTCTCGTCCAGACAAGCCATGAGGCGGTGTGAGCAGTGCAGCGCGAACACAAGCCTCACAGCGTGTAACTCATTTTCAAGGACACAGTATAGCAACCAAGGAATAAAGGACTTAGGCGCCCGGGCAATAGAACATTGAAGGAAATACAGGACCAAGGAAGAGCGCGCTGGAACAACGGAAATTAAGCCCGTATTCAGGAAGGTGGTGGTTCACGGGTTTGATCACCTCGTGTTTAAAAGTCACGGAACGCCTTCCTCGCGGGAAAAGGAATGAATATTACAAGTAACGACTAAACCCCAATACCGTGGCCACGGGAGGGGTATGAAAAAAAAAAAAAAAAAAAACCCCAAGATTTACAAGCATGCGGTTAAACGGACGAGAGGTCAATATAAACCCATGCCGTCGCGGTATTCTATACCAAACACCGTGTCCGTCGAATTCTCCGGGAGAAGCTCGGGCCGGCCCACCTCGAAGTGCGCAAAAGAATCTACGAAAAAGTGACTTCCGTCAGGACAAGGACCGAAAACGGAAGTCGCGGAATGGACCTACCCGTGAAACCCATGGCTAGAGGAGTCGTATGAAGAGGCATTGGAGAAAGGATAACGCCACCAGGAGAAGCATAGAAAGGCTCTGATTGTGCGAATAACTGGCACGCAGGGTCGTAGCGGCCTTTTTCATCATATTCCGCGTATTCGCCCCGCGTTCCCGTCAGCAAAAGTTGACGCGCGGAGATTTCGATTAACGGATGAAGGATGGGATAGTCCAATTCGGCGGGAAGACGGGAAGAAGTGGTGAAGGCGACGAAATTGCACAAGAAAATAGCGAGCTTGACCATCTGAGATGCTTCTGCCGGAATATTGAAGGTTTGTCTAGCCCAGGGCAAGTCCCCCCCCCGAGACCTGGTCTGCGCGGTACCTTAGGGTCCGCGCGATCAGTTGCTACAAAATAGTTCCGCAGATCAGGACATGGGTGCGGAATGCGCGAAGGATAAAACGCACAAAATGCTTCATTAAAACGGCAATCCACGTCCGAAGCTTGCGATGCTCGGATATCGGAAATATCGGTAGCGCGTTCATATGAACGAAGTCGTGCGTGATAGCGCGCATTAAAGTGTGCACGAACACGCGCAGGCGATATTGGAGGAAGAACTCAAGGCCTTCCGGGGGAAGGAAGTAACGAGAAAACAGTGTTTCCGAGGGAAGAGAGAGGGAGTATAGTCGGGGTAGGGCGTTTTCAATGGGCCGAACGACGAGGGAGGACGCGATCGCAAGGGGTTTTTATAAAGAAAGAAAAAACACGGAAGATTCTACGGGAGGCCAGAGCTGCCGTGAACGCCATGCGACGCGCGCGAGTACATCAAGTACGGAACTGGTCGAGGGAATAATGTCCTTCGGCAAAAATCTTCACGGAAGCCGCTACGGGAGCCTGGACGGGGTAGATCAAGCCTCGCCCTGATCCGTACGCACTACGACATGGCGCGACCGGAGAACGAGGACCGTATCATTGACAATGCGCTCTTCCGCGGGACAGTTGGGGATAATGTACGCGCGAGATCCAAGCGTAGGGTCGTAGCGGAAAAGGTCGCTGCCAAATTGGTGAAGAAGGTGTCCGTGGTCGAGCGCCTCACGCGAACCGTATGATACAAAGTAGAGCAGCTGTCCCTTCGCTTGCTTGCTGCCTGTGCTTCTGGGGGGGCGTAGCACTGCTACGCTACGAATCTGGCGTTCCTTGGTCCGTGTGCCAATTCCGTAAAAATATGGGTCGGCCTGGACGGAGGAATAGCCGGGTGCTTCCACGGGGGTAGACGCGTAGCCTCGGTGGATGACCATTGCGTGTTGAAGGAGCGCAAGCGCGCGGAAGATGGATTCCCGGCTGGCGCCGTCTTCATCGCCATCATAACCGCTCACTACCACGAACTGCTCGGCCATGGCGAAGATAAGAGTGGCGAACCCGGGAACATAATATTGCGCAGGGTTCGAAGGATCACTTTCGACAGTGATTTTGGTAGCGCCAATCAAAATCTACGGGACAGGAACGATTAGCGGCTTAAAGCATGCGCGCGAATCTGCCACGGACCATGTTGGACAATAAAATTTTCACGGCCACACGTATCTCGTGTCGGAGAGGGGCAGCAAAGTCCGTGTAGATTCGACCACCGAGGGTGTCGTGAATTCCTTGGCAGAGATTGCGAATCTGCGATACCCAGAGGGTGCGCAGGCCAGGCTCCATTCTCGGCCCAGTAGCGGGCGGGAGGATGGAGTGCAGCTTGCCCAACAGGTCGGACATCTGTGTCAAAGGGAGCGAAGACATGCCACACACGACGAAATAAAGAGGAACATTGGCTCTTTATAGTAAAACTGGTTACGGACACGGGAGTACACGGGAGTAGAACAAGTTTACGGGCCCGTCACCGTGAACACGCTTCACACCCGATTCATGGGATACCACTCCGCGCCAGCAACGCTAGAAAGCACGTTGCTAAGCTCCTTTCCGGCACGGTTGCATGTCTCGACGCGCTCACGGAGCCAGTATTCTTCCGCGACCCACGGATTCGTCGCCTCTTGTTTCTGGAATACAGCGATCTCCTCGACGGTCCACGAAGGAACGCACGGGACGTGAGCAAGGTCACGGACTGGCGGAATATCGATGGCGTCCGAATAACTGACGCGACGCTGGCGCGCGGAACCAATCATTAATTTCACCCAGCCGTGCATGATTGTTTCAAGGCCAGGGCCAAGCGCGTAGGAGGGTTCTTCAAGGAGGCAGTGGAATTTCTGCATCAGCGAGAGCGTCCTGATAGCTTCGCTCAGAAATTTCATGGGACCTCCGTAATTTGAAACCACTTCGAGCGCGACGACATACGCTAGCCCCTGGCGATTGCTCAGAATTTGCCGCACGGATTTCCACGAAGCGAAGCAGACATACCAGGAATCGAAGCAGCTCTCCTACATGCAGAGTTAAATACTCAATGGATTCCGGCCGTAACTGGGTTTTGTGAAGGGCGCCAGTGGGGAAGCCTTTGTCAATTAGCTGGGCGTAGGGGCCTGCCACTTCCAGAAAATACAGCAGCACACCGTTCTCGCTTTCGCCGTACAAACGAGGGTCCGGGAGCATGGCACGGTACGGCTCGAGCATGAGCTGAAGGGCCTCGGGAATACGTGTCAGCCCTTCCGTGGAACGAGGAGGGACGGAGTGTTTGTCGGCCCTGGTGACGATAGAAAGGTCCATGCTCACAGCGAAGAGA
This sequence comes from Mycena alexandri, assembly GCA_029233265.1. NCBI lineage: Eukaryota > Fungi > Basidiomycota > Agaricomycetes > Agaricales > Mycenaceae > Mycena > Mycena alexandri. The sequence goes on along the minus strand of JARJCM010000863.1, from coordinate 9,706 downwards.
GGAAGCTTGGGAACGACGACGATTTGGCCGTACTTTATAAACAACGGGGGCTACAAAGAACAAACGCCAACACATCCGTGGCTACCGCTTATTTTCCGCCAAAACAAAAAACCCTAGCCATCAATTACTGCCTCCTTTTGGGAGGATTTCCGTGAACAAAGATATCCTACTACGCGTCCCGTCACGTCTCGTCGATATTATGGGTCACCAGTTCCACGGGGGCTTCCGTCGGCTCGTTAACCGGTCCGACCTCGTCTTTCGCAACAACGTGCCGAACGCCGAGCGAGGGCGAAATTGGAGGTTGGCCAACGGACCCGGCCTTCTCAATTTCTGAGAGCGTGGTGTATCGAGGAGGAATGTCCGCCAGACGAATGGACATCGCAAAAATGGTATCGTGCGCGTGGTTGTACACCACCATCAAATCATGCTCGCCGTATTCCGCCACGGCAGATATTTCATCGCCTTCAAATCCGAATCAGGCGTATGATTCGAATCATATACAGCAGGCTGGCCACGGACGGTGTTGGTACCCGCTTGGCCACAGATCCATGGGAATCCGGGCAAATTGCCTGGCGAACGTAACCCTGGTTGCCGTTAAAATGTGTTCACGGCGAGAGGGAAATAAAAACGACTAACGATGGAACGCATGTACACGGCCGTCTGGCGACGGATCCACGACGAATCACGGGCCAAGGGAGCCGAGCCGTGAAAACGGTCGCGAATGAGCATAACCTGGTCACGGAGGGGTGCCAGGGTCTCCAACTGAGAACTTGGAAACTTCAGGTCGACGCAGATAACGGACCAACTCTTCATCCGTGTCGAAATCAATAAAGAATACTTCGAACTGCGTTCGCGAGTGGCGTGTGGGGAGTTCGTTGCGACGATAATTACGCAGCAAAGCGAAACGGAGAGCCATGGCAGTAACGATAACGCGCTGATTAGGCAGGAAGCTGGGGAAGGAGAACTCGGAAGCATGACAATTTATACGGCGGCACTGCTACAAACGATCCCCGCGGGCCATACATCAAGAACTACGTGCGCCGACGTCCGTGAAACCATCAAGGTTGACGGCAGGCATGAACGTGCTGGAGCCGTCGTGATTATATTCTGGGAATTCCGCGAGCTGGGCAGTGCTGGCCCGTAGAAATTTGGCGGTGGTTTCGAACCGGTCGAGGATGCGCTACGCGCGGGTTCTCCGTTAACACCCTCGTCTCCACGGAACCCGTATTCTTCGAGGAGCACGCGCAAGATGCGAAACATATTACAGCTCTCTCCGGGTACGAGGAGTTCGTCGGTATGAATACGGGTGCCCTGCGCAACGAGCATATGCGCAAAAGACGGACGCGAGTCGTGAATCGCAGTCTACGAGGGGTTTCTCAGCCTTTAGAAAAATATATATAAAAACGGGAGGAATGGCCGACGAACGAGTTGATCGATTATACGTCGCAGCGCCTCGCGGACTTCGATCATATCGCCCGCGGCCAAATGACGGAAGGGCGAGCACAGGTGAAACAACGGATCCACCGTGGATTGAACAAAGAATATTTGGCCACGGATAAAGAACCGAAGCAAGTCCTTCATCGAGTAACGGGGCTCAAAGAAACCATCCGTGCGATCCATGGATGGGATAATGAGTTCACTACAACTTTCACGGAGGCGCTGGCCGGGAGACTGGTCTTCGTACGCAAGAAACTCGTCGTCGACGTCCGAGAGCCATCGGGGAGCGGCGAACCGTTCGCCAACAGAGGTAGCCATGAAGAACAGGTTGGAAGAGGGGATATTATCCACGGACGTGCGCGCTTTATGTGGAAGATTGGCGAGAAGCGCGTGGACAATCAGGCCCGGATCAAAAAACTCCACAGCAAAGACAGGGGTGCATGCTTGCATATCTACGAAAGCTGGACACGCGGCGAATTACGCGGAAGACGGAACTACCCAACCAGTCGTACCAGGACGACGCATCATGCGACCTGAGTGTTCGAACTCTGGATATTCCCCACGGGTGCCCAGTAGCCCCGCCCAGCAAGTTGCAACACGCTTCAGATGCTCTAGCGCTGCGAGCATCTGTCTGCCTTCCGTCGAGTTTTCTCCGTCAAAGCCATAAACCTCGACCATGTACTCCAATATTTCGAGTTGCCCCATTGTTCGATCAGAAACGGGAGGCTCGTCCGGGATCAGGTGAACCGCGGAAATCCCATCCCAGAGCGCGACATACGACGGATAATCTGGGTCCGTGAGGGAAATCAGATGCTGCGCGGTGGCCGGTTAACGAAGATACGCGGCTTCACGGAGATCGACATACCACGAGCTCCATCATCTTCCGTAGCGTGGATTGAATGATGCAGGTGGTCGAATACGGGAACTGGAACGACCCGTAACCCGTGCGATGGAAGGACGGATCCACGGCTTGTTGAAGCACGAAAACGGAAGGGCGCAGCACTTGCTGCAGAATTGTTGAGATAGGAATGGGTGGCGTCCAACTTGAGGCCCTGGCATATTCCGTGTCACTAATTTCCAACGGCCGTATCATCGCGCAAGCCACTTCCACTCTAGAAGCTAGTGCGCGCCCAGCGGGACTTCCAATTAAATGCAATAGCTCGTCGCGCGGCGATGCAGGAGGGGAAGGGGTGCTAGCATTCTGCGACATTATTTTCGAGGGCACAAGTGGTGAAACAAGAAATACAGGCGGCTCGTATTTAAGCTTTCCACACGCACCCCACGGACCACGAACGGAGGCGATATTTTCACGGACGTCCAGACTCCTTTCACATCGGCCCCTCTATCAATGTTCCGGCGATTGGCGGAAGCCCATCAAAATATCATCCGTGTTCCCTCGGCAGTAGGCGGGAAAATCTTCGATATCCTCGAAACCTTGCCAAGCCCGTCCTAAAATCAAGGCTCGATGCATAGTAAGGTGGATTGGGGAAGGAGTAACGCGGGTAGACGACTCGGGGAGGTATTGTCGCAACATTTCGTCGAGTCTTTCAAGGCCACGGAGACATCCTCCGCGGAAAGCGACGTATGGAGCGTAAACACCTGCGTTGGTTCGAATACCGTCGTTAAGGAACGACTGGCCGCCCTCCTCGAGCAAATGGAACTAGGTCACGGAAATTCGAATACGCGGAACGCGATCATAAAATATAGGGGCTAGTCACCAAAGCAGCCATAACCATTCGAAAACGCGTCGTGCAAATAAATTAATTCCGACATCGTCAGCTCCTGAGGGGTTAACCAGTCGCGATTGGCGGGACGCAATGCACAGTCCAGGATATACACGGAAGGACGAATAATGCACTCCATAACGTCGTCCAAACGTTCTCGGTCTGGGTTGCCTGGCTCGAACCTCGCGGACGCCACACGGCAATGCTTTATCACGAGCTCGCAGGACTCCGTGATTGGGTAGAAATTGCCATCCAACCGAGTTTGGGGGAGCGCCATGAAGATTTACCAGGGGAAGTTATGAAAACATGGAATGGAACACACGCTCTTTTATACAGGAAGCAGAAGTAAATCGGAACGGATAGCCCTCAATTCCGATGAAGATAGCATCACGATCCATTCCGTGGCTTCGCGTCCGCAGGTTTCTTCATCCGTGCACAGAGTAGGGCAAGGGCTCCCAGATATAGAGTCTGCAGATCCTTCTTCCAAACAGTCAGCCGTATGGGACCTTGCCGGCGGAGACTCTACCATGTCTGCCAATATCCCCTCCACACTTTCTTTCTGGATTCCAACCACGGAGCCATCGCTATCCATTTCAACTATCAACGCTCCGTCGATCCGTGAAAGTGCCATTAGCGTAGCCTCCACCACGCGTTGTGCATCGGTCCAGTATGGGCCGGATGGTTTCACGGAGAAGTCAAGCACCGGATTATCGTTCACGGCGATCCGTTTATAATTCCGCGGCGGTTGCCGTGAAGCGAAGACCATTTCCACCGTATGTTGCGGATCGTATTCCTGGTAGTCGAAGAAGACGGGAGTGTCGGTGAGGCGGTATAGCGCTATGGCTTCAGCACACTCCTTCAAAAAGAATTCCGCTTGCGAAAGCGCCAGCCCAAACACGCTGACTCCCTGCATATCGGGAGCATCGTCTCCGTCAAAACCAACCGCGTATAAAAGGACGGCTATGAGATAGAACATCCAGGTGGCCTGCGGGGGTGTATTATGACGGCTGAAGTTCGCACGAAGCTCGTTTTGCCGGAGCCTGGCCGCATAATACTATACACAGGAAGCCGTCAGCGACCAGACACAGCAAATCGCCTTGTCAAGGAACATAACGCGCACCATGTGATCAACGATAAGACGGACGCACACCCGGAGATCGTGAAGCTCTTTGGCCGTGACAGAGTTGCGCGTACGTGTGCCCCAACGATCCTCCAGCACAGACATGGACACGAGGAAGACCTTGAATCTGAGATTCTGACGGAGGAAGTGGCCTAGTCCGCCAGCTGGGACGTCAAGGCTCTCAAGAGGAATGGGTTGTACGGTGGAATGGAAGCGGCCAATGGCAGAGGCGTCCATCTTAGAAAACAAGAAAGGACTTAGCGGAGATAGAGGAGGAAAAAAGTGGGCGAATTTATATGGGGCGCCAACCGGGGACGGTCGGCATTCAAAAGTGGGGAGGAGATGTGAGCTATCACTTTGTGATACGCTCAAGCGCGGCGGAAATCAGTAACGAAACGACTCACGGAGGAAATCACGATAAGCCTCAGAGACCACACGGCATGCTACGGCTGTCACGGAGGGTTTTCCCACGGTTGAAAACTGACCTGGCGGACGCTCTCTGCGCGGACGGAAAGGTAACACACTGCAACGGAACACACGCACTACGGAACACGACTACGGAACGCTCGCGGAAAAAAGGTAGCAAAATTGCCAACAAAGGCCCGACCTCGAATCGAACGAGGGACTCGCAATTACGCAATATTGTGAAGAGAAGTACTACAAATGCGCGCGTTACCAGTTACGCCACCGGGCCTATACTGCAAATAGTCATGAAACAACAATCGACACCCACGGAATCACTCACGGTCGAATACTGGCGCACGCTCTCTCCGTGACGGAAAAATACACCTACAGAGCGTGGGAAAAAGCGGGAAAAAGCGAATAAAGGCCCGACCTCGAATCGAACGAGGGACTCGCAGATAGTGCAATATTGCGAGGAACCGACAATGCGCGCGTTACCAGTTACGCCACCGGGTCTACACTACAAGACGTCGAAAAGGTGTCGACCCACGGTTGATTCTCTCCTGTGGGAAAAGGGAAACAAAAAACGACACGACCCCGAATCGAACGAGGGACTCGCAATTATGCAATATTGTGAAGAGACTACAATTGCGCGCGTTACCAGTTACGCCACCGGGTCTACACTACAAGACGTCAAAGAAAAGGTGTCGACCCACGGTTGATTCTCTCCCGCGGGGAAAAAGGTACATGGCCTGACCTCGAATCGAACGAGGGACTCGCAATTGTAATATCGTGGAGAGTCGACTGCAAATGCGCGCGTTACCGTTACGCCACCAAGCCTATACCTCGAACAATCAGCAAATATCAAGGAGTGCCACACGGACATATTCACGGACGACTTACGGATCGCTACAGGGACATGCGAAGCGACGGGATCGGGCAAACGTAAAGGTTGTGGGGGCAGGTTTCTGTCGAGCCTAACGGAAGGCGCGTCCGTCAACTTAACGGAGAACATGGGAGGAGAACTTCGCGGAGGGCATGTGAGGATCCAAGGAAGGGCAATACAACGGAGGCTTCACGGAGAAGTTCACGCGCGGTAATCGGGCGGGAATACGTATAAAAGCCAGATGTATTTACCAAGGAATCTTATCTTGTTATCCCCCACTGCTCACACCTAAGCTACCCTCCCCCCAGCCTTACGGGGCGGAGTTGTCTCTCTCATATACACATAATAGCTCAGGCTACGCCGTCTTCCGTGGGGCTAGCTAAATAGGTCACTTGGATTGAAGGTTCACCAAGGAACCCTTTCTAAAGGTCCCTTCGACTCCGTAAAAACGGGTCGGGAGGAAATTGTTGAATACAAAGGTGTTGGTCACGGCGCAGTCGATGAAAAGCGCGTACTTCTAAACAGCCAGCAGCCCCTACTTAGCTGCGTGCAACTGTTGTATTGGAGGCTCAAACGCAGATCCGTGCGCAGGGCACCACTCCCCATCTTCACGGAAGGCTTATCCGTGAAGACTATAACCACTCCACCATTTCATTCGAAACACAACTTCACCACACTCGTCACGGAACCTCATCCGTTGCGCGTTCACACAAGCACAGGAAGAAAACGGGCTACGGAGGAAAAGAGCTATAGCCCGCTCGCGCTGTGTTAAAACCCACGTTTTAAAGACACTGCTTGCCCGAGTAATACGAGGCAGGGAGAAAAGAGAAACCCCCATATCACCCAGGTCTCCCGGCTCGGATCGACGCTCGCATTGCGAAGCTCTACTCCTTCGCGCAAGTGTAGAGCGGCCTCCAACCGCGGCTTTCCTGGAAGGCTAGCCCCCAACAAGGAACTAAAAACCTCGAGGAACCTAGCGCTCTCATCCTAATCCTCACGGAAACGGATTGTACCATCTCACCACCACCACCACAATTTTATAAACCTTCCGTAGCGTACGAGTAGCTACGTTTCTCCGCGACAGAGTAATTTCCCTCTAGAGGACGAATCACCTTCGTGTACTTGCCTGAAACCAATTCACTGGTCAGACATCTCACGGAACCGCAGTCCGCATCACACCGCGTCCTCGCGAGGCAGCAGACAGCGTGGAAAGGTGAGTCCGAGGCGGCGATCAAGGCCGCGATAGGCGAGCCTTCCTCAACATCTTCCCAAGGCTCGTGCTCCTCCGCCTCTGTACTGTCTTCGAATTCGGTGCGTGAAAGGGCGTCCGCGACTGTATTGTCCTCCCCCCTCACGTATACAATTTTGCAGTCGTATTGGGACAACAGCTCGCTCCAACGCGCTTGACGTCGTGAGAGATCCTGCTGGGTGCCGAAGTTCTCCAGCGTCCTGTGGTTGGTGTAAACGGTGAAAGTCGATCCTAATAAGTCGACTCTCCATTTCTTCAAAGCCCTTATAATTGCTAGTAATTCCTTTTCGTGGACCGGATAGTTCAATTCGGCGCCTTTAAAGGACCGAGAGTCGAAGGCTACCGGTCGAGCGGTCTCCCAGGTGGGTCCCCAGGAGAGGATTCCTCCCGAGCGCTTGTCTGACGCGTCCGTAGTCAGAAATATCTTGTTCTCACCCGGGTCGTCATGGTTAATTGTGGTGAGACACTCCCGTCCGCACACGATCTTCTTAATCTCGTCAAACGCATGTTGGTGCTCGGAAAGCCAGGGCGGGAAGTCCTTGTCACAGTCTTTTGTCGTCAACGTTTCCAACACCGAGGTGTGTTCTGCCAGTATTGGCAGGAACTTGGCAATGTATCTTACCAGGCAGAGGTAGGCACGCACATTTGTTGATGACTTCGGCTGTGGCCATTTCAAGATGCGGTCCACCTTCGATTTGTCTGCCTCCACCCCGCGTTGCGAGATGTGGTGGCCCAGAAAATCGACTTCGTAGCAGAAAAGTTTGGTCTTCTTCGGATTCACGTACAGCGATGCCTTTTTTAGCGCGTCGAAAACCAAACGTATGTGCTTCTCATGTTCTTCAATTGTATTCGACCAGATAATAATGTCGTCTAGGTAGACGTGGCAGACTGTTCCTATCAGTGCACGAAGTGCCGCTGTTACGCGACGTTGTTGGACGGCAGGTGCGTTCCGAAGTCCTTGGGGCATCACGAGCCATTCATATAAACCCAGTGGCGTATTTACTGCGGTGTATTTTATTGAGTCGGGATGCATCCGCGTCTGGAAAAAGCTGTCCGTGAAATCGATAGTCGACCACACTTTCCCCTTGGCGCAATCCGCCAGGATGTCGTCAATCTTTCAGAGGGGAAATGAGTCGTGTACCGTGTTTGCGTTCAACGGGCGGTAATTGTTTACCCAGCGCGGGAGGACGAACTTGTCAGCCTTCGGGATGAGGAACGCCGGTGATGCATGTGGAGAGGACGAGGGACGGATCCTTCCTGCATCGAGGTGGCCCTGTATAAGGGTCTTCCACGCCTCCTGGTATTTCCTTGGGCTTTGGTACAACCTCGACTTGAACTGCATGTCAGCGTTCTTAATTTTAATCTCGCAATAAACATCTGTTGGTAAACTATCGACGTGCGGCATTTGTTCGAAAAGCACGGAAAAATCCTTCTTGATTTTATCGCCCCGTTTCTGCAGTGCCTCGTAGTGAGCCAAGGTTTCGATCCTTTTGCGCACCGCGGCGATCGGGTCGACCTCCTTCACTTCTTCAAATAAGTCCCACTTCTCGAGGTCATCTCGGCGGCGTTGGCAAACGTCCTTAAGTTCTTTAAGCATCTGCTTATGGTCCCTGTCCGTAGTCTTAAGTTTGTCGCGGAGCTTCACAATCGGCGCGCGAGGCGGAGATGGTGTATGGTGCGCTTCACTTAGTCACCACCACTTTGTAACAAGTGATCCTATGGCTGAAGGAAAAATCCCATTTTTTATCCCTCTTGCAAAAACACTCAGTTTCACAAGAGGAAACTTTTGACAAGAGGGATTTTTATTTGCTTTAGAATTGAGTGAGTAATATTTTGGGGATGGCTCAGATTGGGACTCTGCCGCTCACCGGGTCAATTTCCCGCCCACAGAGGTGTAACCTTTGACTTTTTGACCTAGCTGAAGCTCCTTTCGGTGATACAAGTTCACCACCTTTGTTAAACTGCCCTTAATATAGACAAAAATAGCCTGAAAAGGGACCTGAAAAGTCAAAATTTCCCCGCCAGATTTGGGACTAGTCACATTTAGGTGGTGACTAGATGAAGCGCACCATAGGCGGGTTCAGAAGATCATACCCCGACTTTTTGTCGACTACAGTTCGCGCCGAGTGGTCAACGACAATTTTATTTCTAGATAGCCATGGAAGGCCAAGTACAATGGGCGCACAGAGGCGCGGTGCAACAATCAGACGAGTTGTTTTCGATGTCCGAGTTTGGTCGATGGACGTGCTACAGAGATCTACGTATTCAGTCAAAGCTGTATGTGTGCGTGCGGTATTCGAGTCAAAAGCGAGGCAAACGTTTTCAGGTTCTGCAAGGCGGAGCTTCTTGAGGCCAAGTTGTGCGACCAGTCGTTCGTCGATCAGTCCTAGATGAGAACCGTTATCGATCAGCGCCCGGACCTTCATCGCGAACTCGCGGAGCGGGCCCTCCACCAGGCAGTCCCAGTAGAGGTGCTCAGCGCGATGGGGAATTGGAGCGGGGCTCACCGAGTGGTCGTCCGAACTGTCATCGGCGTCCTCCACGTCGGGCATGCCGTGAACAGCAGCGATGGGCGTGGGGGCGGCGGTGGAGGCGGTTCCGATAGGTTTGCCGAGACGTTTGGCCGTCGCGACGCACACCTCCTCGGTCAGCTCCTTGTAGCCGTCCGCCGCCGGAAAATCGTTGCTGCACGCCTTCGTTTCGTGATATACATACGGGAGGCGGCACTTGAAACATCCGTTGTGGTTACGGAGCAGCGTCTTCTCGTTCGCGGTGATAGGGGAGCAGCGGCGCGGCGAACCGGCAGTCGAGGAGGAGGCAGGAGCCGTGGACGACTGACGGCTGGCTGAACCCGACGAGTTTGGCTTCTTGTGCTTGTTGCCGCCGTC
>JARJCM010000862.1:7500-10000 GCA_029233265.1 Mycena alexandri | reverse complement strand
CGTAGAGCTCGTCGAGGGCTACGAGGGTTGTTTAAGGCCAATTTGCGATACGTGGCCTCGTTGGCCCGCAAAACGCAAAATACTTTCCGAGAGCCGGCGATACAAAAGTCAAAAAGTGCGATGTGAAGCGCTAGTAGTGTTCGGGAGGCCTAGTAGGGTTAGGAATGAGGTTGGGTACTTGCCTGGCAGCATCCGGCCGATGGGCTAAAAATAGACCCCGAACCAAAGTCGTAGAGCTCGTCGAGGGCTACGAGGGTTGTCCAAGGTCAATTTGCGATACGTGGCCTCGTTGGCCCGCAAAACGCAAAATACTTTCCGAGAGCCGGCGATACAAAAGTCAAAAGGACTCGAAGCTCTCTCAAAACACTACTAGGGCACCCATAGTACACCCTGACGCCACCACGAACCCTAGTACACCTCTAGTAAACCCTAGCAAAGACCTACGGGACCCTAATCTATAATCCGAACCGTAGTGCACCAAGCGCCTCTGACGCTACACAACATTAGTCGGACCGAACCCTAGTGCCCTCTCTGACGCTAGTAAACCCTAGCCCGAGACATTGACACTCGGAGAGGTACTGTGTAGCGCTATTTACGACAGGGGGGGATATAACTAACTAACCCGTCCCAGAGAATTACGACAACCAACTACACAAAGTCAACCTAGACCTGCCCTAAAGTCAGACCGGCCCTAAAGCGGACCCTACTAACTCAATTCCTTAACCCTACTACAGTTTCAATCCTTATACACTACAGTTTCAATCCTAACCCCACTACAGTTCAATCCTTACTTCAATCCACAGTTTCAATCCTTACTTCAATTCCTTAACTTCACTACAGTTTCAATCTCAATTCGTCTCAATTTCTTAATCACACTACAGTTTCAATTCTTAATCACTTCAATTTTTTTTTCACTACCAATTTCTCAATTTTTTTCTTCCGCCACCCCCAACCCTGCCCTAAATCCCCCTCCCCCTCTGCCGCAATCCCAGTCTAAGACTATCCCAGTCCAAGACTGTTGCAATCCCGATCCAAGACTATCCCAGTCCAAGATAGCGGCAAGCCACTATCCCGGTCTAAGACTATCCCAGTCCAAGACTGCCGCAATCCCGGTCCAAGACTATCCCAGTCCAAGACTCGACTCGAGGCCGGCCATCCATTGAACCCCAAGTCCCCGAAAGATTAGTAGGGACCCGAAGCCGTCGACCCAAGGCACTTATTGTTACGTATAAGCACCTTGACCCGACATTCCACCGAGTTGCGGCCCAAGGGGAGACCGCACCCAGGATATACCCAAATTCATGTTCTGCTCTTCCCATACAGTAGGCAAAATCCATCCCAAGATAGCACCCCGTACACCAGAAATTTTCCGAGATAAAAAAGACACGAACTCAAAATTTTGAAAATTGAAGCAAAAACCACAGCACCCAGGATTCCCGCGTGGTCCCCCACCGTGGTACTAACTAGGCGGCACTCCGGTTAACTGCGCAGATCGGACGGGATGCGGTGCTTTCGGAGTCCTATGGCCGTGGATAATTGGTGTGTTCAGATGTCCCTTTTGCTATCTAACGGCCTTTACAATCGGTGGTAACAAGTCAGCCCTTACAATCGGTCACAAGTCAATCCTTACGATAACAAGTCAATTCTAACGGCCCTTACAATCGGTGGTAACAAGTCAATTCAAGTCTTAAGGGCGATAACAAACTCTAACGGCCCTTACAATCCATTCAAGTCAATTCTAACCCTTACAGTCCATTCAACTCAATCCTAACGGCCATTCAAGTCCTAAGGGCGATAACAAACTCTAACGGCCCTTACAATCCATTCAAGTCAATTCTAACCCTTACAGTCCATTCAACTCAATCCTAACGGCCATTCAAGTCCTAAGGGCGATAACAAACTCTAACGGCCCTTACAATCCATTCAAGTCAATTCTAACCCTTACAGTCCATTCAACTCAATCCTAACGGCCATTCAAGTCCTAAGGGCGATAACAAACTCTAACGGCCCTTACAATCCATTCAAGTCAATTCTAACCCTTACAGTCCATTCAACTCAATCCTAACGGCCATTCAAGTCCTAAGGGCGATAACAAACTCTAACGGCCCTTACAATCCATTCAAGTCAATTCTAACCCTTACAGTCCATTCAACTCAATCCTAACGGCCATTCAAGTCCTAAGGGCGATAACAAACTCTAACGGCCCTTACAATCCATTCAAGTCAATTCTAACCCTTACAGTCCATTCAACTCAATCCTAACGGCCATTCAAGTCCTAAGGGCGATAACAAATTCTAACGGCCCTTACAATCCATTCAAGCCAATTCTGACGGCCCTTACGATTGGTAACCAGTCAATCCTAACGGCCTAAGGGCGATAACAAATTCTAACGACCCTTCAATCCATTCAAGTCAATCCTAATAATCATAACGGCCATTCAAGTCTTAAGGGCGATAACAAATTATAACGGCCCTTACAATTCAATTCTAACGACCCTTAC
>JARJCM010000861.1:0-14157 GCA_029233265.1 Mycena alexandri | reverse complement strand
TAGACTCGGGATGCGGTGGTTAGGCCAGAATTGTTTACGGTACAGACGCCTTCCGGGGAGGTCCAGGTTTCGCGGCTGCAGGTAATCATGTTACCTATTGCTTTGTATTTCGCTGATAAGCTATAGCTTCCTCTTATTTTGGCGTGGGCGATCAGCATTCACAAGGCTCAAGGTCAAAGCTTGGAGCGTGTTATCGTCGACCTAAAGCATGTGTTCGAGAGGGGTTCGTACGAATCGTTTTGCGCGTGTTTGTGACAACTTGAGTTTGTTTAGGCCAAGTGTATGTGGCGTTGTCGCGAGCAATCACGATGGATGGACTTCAAGTGCTTAATTTTAGTCCGGATAAGGTACGGCGGTGGTATCTTGAACAGCTTTATCGATTGTCTTCTCAGGTGCAAGTGCACCCCAAGGTCGTTGCATGGTACCGCGACATGGACGAGCATGAGGGTTGACGGATTTCGACAACATCTTTCGGTCTTTTACGGCGTTACTGTCTTAGGCAATAATAAGTCGTGTACGAAGGCCGCGCTATTAGGGGATTTCAATTCTAGTTTGCTGGCAAGTAGACCCCAATATCTGTGTAAGTCAGTCTGGAGTCGATGGGAGAAAGAAGAAGCCATAGAAAAATACCGAAACTTAGCAAAGAAAAGTCCTGGAGCATTATGATCTATTATGATTGAGCGACGTGAAAACCGTAACGAGTGAGACGCAACATCCCCACGGAGTTAGGTCACGGGATGTCCGCGTTAAACAAGCGTAAGCTACGCGACAACCCCATTGCAACATGCCCGATCCACCGAAAGAAACAAAAAGCAAGATGCCGGTTCAGACGAATCGACCATCGCGGCAGTCGACGCCAAGCCATGCCGCAAACCAAACAACGCGGTACTCAAACCAAGCCAGAACAAAAAGACAGGCAGAAGCAACGAATGCAACGTCAATATCCTTCAAGAGGCCGAGTAAGAACAAATGACTGTGTTAAATACCATACTGACGACTTTCTAGCAGGCCGATCGCGACGCACGTTGTGTACTCCCCCAATCCTTATCACCGACGCCCGCAGAAAAACAAGTTCGCTCAAGACAGGATAGACAAGGCGCCCGCGAACGGCATGCGCCTGGGGACCCATATTATGGGAAGAGGGATATCGCCGAACTCAGCGCGAAATTCATAACGCACCTATTCCAGTGCCATCCATTCCCATCACGAACGCACTGGCAGCGGACCTACCTACCGTTCTTTATCGCATACGCAGTCCGGTGCACGGAACTCACCGACGAAATCGTATACGCCGCGCTTGTACTCATACAACGAATCAAGGGCCGATTTCCGACTACAAAGCGTTCCTCTGGACATAAGCTGTTCATAGGCTGCCTGATGCTCGCATCCAAATTTCTATGCGACGAGGCGTACCACAACAAAGCGTGGAGGAAAATAGCGCGGAATGTGTACGCACTCACAGAGATCAATCAACTTGAACGCGACCTATGTCGATACCTCGAGTGGGACATCACTATCGACAGCGCTACGATTTATAATTTCGCAGCACTACTGAACCGCGACTTCGCCCCTGATTCCAAAGGACCATACCCGACTTATCCCATCGATACTGTAGCCAAACGTGAGGCTCACATCCATGTCACGACGAAGGCTAACCAATATATAGCTAAAAGATACACCGACGACGAATTATACACTCCACCACCATCGTAAACCACCTGAGGTGCCCGCCGTCGGAGGGTGCTACAAGTATATTAAAGAGAAATTTATGTGTGAAGCCAACGCGGGGCCATAGCTTGAACCGAAGGAGCAACACGCTGAGTTGAACAACACAAACCAGCGAACAACGCAAGCCACGCGGCACGTGGCTCAGAGGTTTCTCTCATTCCACCATCCCCACAACATGACCTAGATGCACACAAGCCAGCGGGCCACGGCGAACCCAAGAGGAACGTCCTCGACCCGACGACGACACACGCAGACCGGCGGATTCAAACCTTCCAAATCCCACAGAATATATCATCTATACTCAAGTACCCACCCCATACATGGTGAGACCCGACGTAATAGCTCTCCACGACTTTTGATGCCAGGGATTCTAGGCAACCGCGTATCAGGACTTTTTAGGTCCTGCCAGTACTGTCGCGCTCGCACATAGACGTAAGCCATATTCTATATCGTACCGAAGACTCTAACCACCACGTGGTCAGATCGTTGCGGTATTTGTAGACAAGCGGGCCACAATAAGAAGACATGCCCAGAATCCACCCATCACACAATCCGGAAACCAAGACGTTGCTCCAAATGCAAACGGGTGGGGCACAACAAACAGCAATGCTACGGATACCCTATTCGCCTAGAGGCTGGCCCAACTGGTGGGAAATGAAGCGAGAGAGTTCATTACGGATAGAGGCATAAATCTTGGACTAGTACTTAGCCTGCAGTGCATTGACAAATTTGTACGACTTCTACTACGGACAGAATACCAGCTGCTGCTGCCGCTCCTTATTTAAGCCGCATTACCCATGGCGCGACTCAGAAGCACTGGGGAACTTCCAATGCGTTCTCATACTCAGTCTGATTCCGCAAAAACAACCAATCACGACCGCTCAAAGGATGAATAAACACCATCAAATCATGCAATAGACAGAATATGCACACTAATACTCAAGAACAGGGTAAAATCCCAAAAACTCGCCGAAAACAGAGTATGCAGCCAATGGAGGAGGACAGTCTTGCGGCGCGGAGTAAGAGCAAATGGACGACCCCGCTTCCAACGTGGATAGAGAAGACTCCGCTGCAGGACTCTGACGACAATTGAGAATCAAGCTTTGCACGACAAGGAAAACGAGCACGAACTTCTGCCCAATCGGCATTTCCCGCTGAAGTCCCATGTGCAATAGAGACGCGATCGCAGACATTCTATACAAACAGAAGTCAAGATTGCAATTAAACACGCCTATACAGACCAACCTTGGGAGCGGAGACCCGGAAGGACTGAGGCAAAGAACTCGAAACAGGTAAGTTCACGTTTGTGACGGAGGAAGGAGAGGGTCCAGAGATCGACATCTGTACACGCGTCGGTGGGTTCGTATCAAACCAACGGAGGTCGGCGCACCTGATTCAATGGGAAGCCCAGCATCTTATGTCTATCCGAGCGGCGAGGGCCGTACAATTTCCGATCCCCAAGTATCATTCTTTTAACTAGATTCCCATATATCACAGGATCAACAGAACTGTAGCAAAACACATACGTGAGGCATCCAAACCGGGAACGCGGCCAAGCCGTTGGAGACGAGAGGATATCTGCATAATTGAACGAACATGTCCAGTGGAAGTGAAGAGGAGGTCGGCTAGAAAATCTCCCCGTCCAACCCTGTATTTCAGGACATTGTCACCATACATGTCTGCATACATCCTGACACCTGGAAAAAAACACCTGTTCTAAAAGAAACTGCAGCAGGGATTAACACAAGTACCCTGGAGAAGGCAGCAATCACTGTGGGCTATGAGGAAAAAAACCACCAATGTGAAAAGAACCTGACTTACAGCTCAGAAGGCCACAGCTTTGTTGAATATGTGCTAATGGTGTCTGAACCCATTTGACCACAGACAAGGGAAGGGAGGAAAGAGATTGGAAGAGTGAGCACACAACGTGCTGAATAAGTGAGGGCCGTAAAAAAATCTTTCATTGAAGACCGACCCTGAAAAGAAGCCCGCGGTCTCAACTCCGCTCAATTGGTTGACCAGCTCATCCAACTCGGATCATAGCCGGATATTTCCAAACAAATTATGGAACCGACACCACACTCGTTTTGGGTGAATGTCCCCACAGATAGACGGACATTGTTCAACACCGACATTGGGTAACCCACGTGCAGGATGATAATACCGCTTCCATGGAAATACCCATTCAAAACGAGTGTGGTGTCAGTTCCATAACGGATGGAAACAGGCAATCCAGGAACCGAGCCTCCTAAGTATTGCCGTGTTAGCACTACACTCTCAACTCCAGGTGTGGGTACGTATGAAGCACAGAGAAATTAGAAGAGAGATGCACGTCAGCAGAAAAGCACAGGAGTCACACACCGTGACACAGGATACGTAGCGGACTCAAAAGCATGCATCAATCTGCATCAATATATCGACCCCAAACGACGCGACGTGCGTGTACCAGCAGAGGAACTGCGTAGTGTCTTCGAAAGGCGGCTGAATCCCCCAGCAGTAACCCTAGCACACTTTGATGTCGATGTCAAGCGCCTTCGCGACCTCATGTCGGAGGCTATTTCCTTATATACAACCGATAACACCAACGAACTCTTCTTCTTTCGCCTCAGGGAGCTCCCCGACATCGAAAAGATGAAATATTCGGGATCGAAGCACTAAAAGCGCCCACGGAGTTGACCACTGCTCGTACAAGTCAGTCTATCCCTAACGAGGCGCTGCTGAAGCTGCTCAACTTCTGCATACATAATTGCACGGGAGCGCAAGATTGGTTTACAACGATTCTGATTGGGATCCTGAAGATGGGGTAACCAAGCGAACATCCGGATAGTTATCGACTGATCGGCCAGAAGTGTTGTCTGCTCGAATGCGTGACAATGCTTATTGCGTATCGGGGCCTGGGTAGAAGCGTACCATATCCTTCCCAACTCACAAAACGGTTTTCGCGAGAAATATCGCTTAACAACAGCTTCGTCCTGAGGTGCGCGATTCATGATAAACTTGGACGCATCCTAGATGTGCAATTGACCGTACATGTGGCCTTTGTTGATCTCAAAAACGCTTTCCCGTCTACCGACCTGCCGACCCTTTCGGTGAAAATGTATGCTGCTGGCGTGTCAGGGCCTCTTTTCGATTGGCTATGCATTTATATGCGCGAATATCTTACGTCGTCAGGCAAGGCTCGGAATTAAAGACCGCGTTCGAATCACTCACAGGCGTACTCACTGGCGACACTGCATTACCGATATTATGGGATATTTACTTCGCTGATCTGGCCGACGCCTTCGAGGCCAACTCCGAGGATATCTGCTTCAACGGCCGTCCAGTCTCGCACGTGGAGCAGGTTGTCGAGAACAGTGCAAGAGCCTCCTCCACAATCCTGTAGCGATAGTGTGGTTAAACCAACGAGTATTCAGTTCGGGACATACCTCACATTCTTCTTCCTGTGGGGGCAATGTGACGCGTGGTCTTGAGAAGGCGTGAGCAGCCCGGAAGAGTTTTTTAGTGATTTCTTGGGCCTGCGGGACGGCCGGATTCTTCAACATATACTGTACGACTCGCTGAGGCGGTCAATGTGCTGCGGTGCGCAAGAGGTTGCCCACCGTACATCAAATTTTTCTTCGTGCCGGATGTTCTCGGAATAGGGCGGATGCACGAGAGGAAAGCGCGTAACATAGTCTGTTCGAACCTGCGTCTCTCCCGATGGATGCCGGCCTGGCATTTCTCGCGGGTGATAAATATACGTAGCCTGTTTCTCTGCCAGTCGTAGAGTGGTTAGCGCGTGGAGACTAGCATCAGTAACGATTGCTACCTTATGTTGCGTCGGATTCAAAGGTATTAAGTAGTTAGACGTTGGGAAGTGATTGAGACGCCGTTTTGTTTGTTTTGTTTTGCAAACACGGGTGATGCAAACAACCACAACGCCACGTCGCTCTTGAGGTCGACACATTCGACGAACTCAACGATGGGCTTGACGACGCTGCACACACGGTCTTCCTGCACTTTCTAGCGCAGGTAGCCACTCGGAGGATGGCGGAACCGTCTCTGGCGCCTCGTGGGTGGTCCCACCCACGGAATGCGACTACGGCGGGCGACTCGTGGATGCCATTCCCGGAACTGCACCGCACGACATCCTCGACCACCCAGTTTGGGCTTCCTGCAATGCAGGTAGAGGTCTCAAAGACTCCCGCTGTTCTATAGCACTGGCAGTCGACCGCATTTGTCGTCCTGTTCTAGTTGGTCCGTCGGCTATGTGGATTCTCTACCTCTCAGATCCTCTACCTCTCGCAGACCATTTTCAAGTATGTTTGTTTTTTTGTTACATATCTATCGTCCTTGACTGAACTTCTGCTTCAGCCACGTTTCTCGACTACGCGAAGTTTCCGGTTCGCTTATGTGATCGATCAGTTCGTCGCTGGTAAACTGACCAGATTTCCAAGGATAACAGAGGATGCGCAGTGCAAGCGCAGGGAGGGAAGAGGAGGATTGTGGTTGGTAAAGACAGATGCGTGAAGCAGTGTCCGCCCTTTATCATGGAACGGTCTCTGTAAGTCCAATTTTTTTTTACACTCAAGCTCTTGTATGCCAACCGCTCTTCGTCTCCAGTCCCCGCATCGCTCTCGACCGCAGAACCAACGCCGGACACTACCCACGCCGCGAGTGCGATTTTAGCTTGTTTTTCCTGTAGAGCCTACGTAATCATGGTAAGCCTGAACTTTTTGCGTTCGCCATCTCGTATACCAACCCCACATCGTTCACAGACGTCACCCGCGTCGCTCGGGACCACAGAACACACGCTCCCCACTACCTACGTCCAAAGCGCGACCTCAGCGATTTTCTGTTATGGAAGCCGTAAAACCACGGTAAATCGCAGTTGTTTGCACCCATCCTCTTATATACTAACCGCACTTTATCTCCAGACGTCCCCGCATCGTTCCCCAGCACAGAACGAACACCAAGAGTGCGATTTTAGAGCCCACGTAATCATGGTAAGCCGAACTCCGTGCGTCCACCACATCGTATACTAACCCACGTTGTTCACAGACGTCATCCGCGTCGCTCAGGACCACAGAACACACGCTCCCCACTACCCACGTCCAAAGCGCGATCTTTTCTTATGCTGGCGTCCTAGGACGACAAGGGCAGCTTGATGCGCGTGCCGTCGCTCGTGCCTACCATCCGCTCTGAATCGAGCGATGACTGGTACCTTCCGCTGCCGCCGTCGACGGTTTTGTACGAGCAGTGAGTCTCTTTCATATACATAATTAAGTCGATACTTCGAACTGATTTCCAACTTGCGCAGGTACCCGCCACCGCCACTATTGAGGGTATCGTCCAAGTCCGCAGAGCAGTATCCGCCCTTGCCGCGAGTGTGGTGTCTTCAGAGCATTAT
Source organism: Mycena alexandri (assembly GCA_029233265.1). Lineage (NCBI taxonomy): Eukaryota > Fungi > Basidiomycota > Agaricomycetes > Agaricales > Mycenaceae > Mycena > Mycena alexandri. The sequence continues at coordinate 7,040 of JARJCM010000861.1, read as the reverse complement.
CCACCGCTCCCGCCTTCGTCGCCTTCCTCGGAGCGCTAACCACCGCTCCCGCCTTCGACAGTGTCTTCGGAACAGTACCCGCCGCTCTCGCCGCGACCGTGTCGGCGTTCACACGCTCCTCATCAGCCTCGACGGTTTCTTCACTGTCGTTGTCGACACGCAGTAGCTCCTCGAGCCGCCCACGTCCATTTCGAGTACAGATGAATCTTCGGACGTCGCGACGCCGCCTTCACGTCCAGTTTTCATCCCCCTCGTCCGTGACCGTGTCTGCGCCTTCGCCCATCGAGTCGCATGGGGCGCCGTCGACGACGTACGAGCTGCCTTCCGAGCTGAGCAGCATGGCGAAACATCACTTACGTCATCTTCGAATCTCATGGCGCTCTCGCGCGCGTTGTCGAGTGTACGCGCACGCACACGCAGCTAGGGCGCCGCTTCTGGCGGTACATACGACTCGTCCGTTCTCGCACCGTCGCCGTGCGCCGGCTGTATCGCGCTGCATGACGGGGCGGATACGTCGGGCGAAACATCGTTCTTGCGCCTACGGAGTTGTTCTCCTCGTAGGTTCGCATGAGCACCATTCCGCGCTCGGTTGCGTCGATTATGGCACCATCGGAGCGCGCGCCGTCGTCCTCGAGTCTCTCGGAGGTGCCGATGCGGGCGGGCTTTGGGTTTTGGAGCGAGTCGTCATCGCTGGGGCGGACATTGTCGGTGTTGACGCAGTCGTCGTTCTTGTCTGATTCGACGGCGCCTTCGCCCTCACCATCACCACCGCCGCTCCCGGAGTCTCCTTCGACACATTCGCCGAGTTCGCCTCGACCAAGTCGCCCACCGGTATGTCTTTGGAAAATAAATATTATTCATATTTGTGCTTATTTTTATCTTTAGTCGCCATCCAGTTTCAGTCTTGGGACGCCCGAAGCGTCGGGCAGCGTGAGTATCTCAACCCCTCGCGGGGACGTGCCGTCGGTTCGTTCCCTGCTTGACACCGTGCCGTCATACCGCGCGTTGAGTACGCAGGGGTCACTCTTGAGCATCTTGCGGACGAATTGCGCAGGCTAGCTGAAGTGCGGGGAGAAGAGACGCAGGATATTGTACGCGCGCTGAGGGACGAGCTGCGCGACTTGGCTGACTTCTTACACCGGCCGACGTCGCACCCGACATCTCCCGTCCAAGTACCGTCGCCGACCCCGATTCCCCACGCGCCGCCTCCGGTGGACCGCACGCCATCTCCTGTCGCGGCGCCTGAACCGGCGATTCAGTTGCTTGATCCACCGCCGATGAACTACACGAGCAGCCTGCTTTTCCGGACATCTAGTAATGCGAGCTGGTACTTTTCGTCGCATCATTCAGACAATGGTTTGTGGTCGCCTTTCCCGGATTCTCTGTATCCTGGGGAGCCGCGCGTCTTGTCCGATGAGCCCGAATCATCGCAGGATTATTCGCCGTCGTCTGGCTATCGCTATTCGCCATCGACCCACCTCAGGCGGGAGCTCCGAATCCACTGATCGTCCTTTCCCGTCTCCACCTCCCTCGTCCTCACTTTCCTCACCTTCGACGGCGAGCCCAATACCCCGACCTTCCATTGCTTGGATGACATTAGAAGCAGTGTTGAGAGGTTGGCGCCTGGTGCACCTGCGCCGGCACCGGCACCCGAGTACGCCCCCGTCTTGGATCAAATATGCACCAACCATTCTTTCGATTGGTTGCGCGAGTACTATGTTCCCCGTGATACAGAGTTGAACCACAGAATGCCGCGTATCGAGGATTTACTGCAGTCGATCATCAGCCAGTCGCAGCCTCCGGTTATCCCTCAGCCACCCACCTTCCCGCCGGTTACCCCGGTGACAGCACCCAAGAGCCTCGCCGCCGGCCACGCCAACGGCGCCCAAGCGCAGGCGGACAGGAGCTCGGGCAGCGAAAGAAGCGGGAGTAGCAGCAGCGGCTTACGCTCTCGTACTCCGCCGCCGATTATCGTGCAGTAACCGCCCCCGCAATTCATCCCTGTGCCGGCGCACCCTACTGCTATTGAATTCCCGCAACAGCAGTTTCCTCAGGAGCAGTACCCTCAACAGCCGCAACCACCTCCGCAGCAGCTGACGCTCATCATTCAGAACCACCCCAATAGCCAACGATGGGTCCCGTGCCGCCGCCTCTCGTGATTCAGCAATCTCCCAGTCGCCGTCGATCTTGTTCCTCCTCCTCCAGCTCCAGTCGTTCGTACCGCACTTGGAGCAGCCTGGACCACAGGACCACACCAGTAATCATTCAGGACAGTCGGCGGTCGCGATCTTCCGGTGCTCGTCGAAGACGGTCTCGTACGCCCCCGCCCTTTGCGTTCACCGTGTTGTATACTAGCCCCGCGTCGTTTGCAGACGTTACCCGCGTCGTCGGGACCGCAGAGTACACGCTTCCCCATTACCCATCGTGAAAACGCGATCTTCACTTATGGAAGCCCTAGAACCACGGTAAGCCCAGTTTTTTGCATCCATCCTCTTCTATACTAACCATACTTTTCTAGACATCCCCTGTAGCGCTCCCCAGCGCAGAACGGACGCCAAGAGTGCAATTTTAGCTAGTTTTTCCTATAGAGTTGACGTAATGATGGTAGACCTGACGGTGGATGGTGTAACAGATGTTCGACGAAGGCTGGAGACTGCGTGTGGAAAATGGCGGGGTGACGCGCTCGAGGGATTGATTGTGTCCCGCTTGCCGCTGATCCAAGGAAGGCTCGAGCGGAACAAAGACGGTAACTTTGTTTCCACCGCATTGCAACTTCGCCAGTCCCTTTGCATCGCCGTTCCAGCACATCGCAAGTCGTTAACGCGCTTACTGCTGTCGGCACATCCTGGGTATCGAGGTCCTACGTTACAGCGAGAGACTCATGGAACGCACACCAAGGGATTTCCGGCTCAGCCGATTCTGTCGAAGGCATGTCGAGAGCGAGGGATATGCTCTCCTCGCCTGCTCGGCGCCCGTGCTTGTTGCATTGCGCTGTGCTTTTCTCGATGACACTTTTGCCCTCGTGCCGGAGATGTCGCGGAAATGGTTTCACCGGAGGACTTCATCCGTGGTTTTTGATGTCGCTCATTTTCGATAACTCCTTTCGGTCTTTTGCGGCGTTACCGTCTTAAGCAATTTCGTATTTTTCCGTGTATGGAAGGCTTGATCGAAAGATCGAAATATTATTTTTCTTGGTGGCTGTTGCCGCCTATAAAAGAGCTGAGTCTAGTCTCTTAAGTCTTTACCTTTTACATGCTTCGCAGCGTCAAGTCGTGGATCCGCAAATATTTTAGGTCTGGTACGCAAACGATCTATCCTGCCGGTGATCTGGTGGTGAGTTTGTGTGGCCCTCGCACCGAATGCTAATCCGTCCAGAAATCTGTGCAGAACCCTGGGATGCAGTCGGATAATCTTCCTGTGGGTTAGGCGTTTTTGTTTGGCCTTTGGCTGATCTTTTCCAGTTTTTTCCGCTTGATTTTACCGTTCAATATTTGACCACGGAGCAGGCGGTTGATTCTGCGCTGGCTCAAATCTTGGATGGGGTGGTAGGCCTTGATACTGAGTTCGTCAAGCGTCGTCAAACGCCCGAGGAAGCTGCTCTCGACGGTGTAATCGACTTAGTTGGCGGTAGCAAGAAGTCGGCAATTCTTGCTTTGCATGTTGTCGAGAGCATGCAAGGTCGTGTACCCTTAAATTGGGACAATATGGGTCTCTGTGTGGTCCAAATCTGTCGAGGAAACCATGTTTGGGTGATAAACCTTCGCAAAGTCAGAGGTTCGTACGTTCCGTCTTTCATGTCTCTTTATTGACTTTTGTAGCATATCCCAAGGAGCTAAAGCGCATCTTAACTTCCTCGGACATTCTCAAGGTCGGGGTCGGCCTTCTCTCTGATATTCCCGTTTTTTGGAGAGACCTTCGTTCTGAACTGCGGCATATGGTGGATGTGGGTATGATGGCTAGGTTGCTGATGACCGCTGTTGCCAGTGATGAGGAGTTCACCGGAAACCCTTATGTCGACGGTGGTTTTCAGAACCTATCCTTACAGAAGTGTGCCGCGGTCATCTTGGGCTTCAGCGTGGACAAGACTGAACAGGTCAGCGACTGGAGTGGAGATTTAACTGTCGAGCAGATCCAATGTAGGTCTCAGCTCCCTCTATCCGGCAAGGTTAATAATCGTCTTAGATGCGGCAACCGATGCCGTGGTGGTTTTGCGGCTATACGAGCGTCTGGTTGTCTCGTTGAAGGAGAGGGCAGAGTTTCTGCGGCTGGATATCCCTGTGGGATGGTACGGGTTTAATTCTCGTTTGGGGGAACCGATGAGGTTGAAGAGAACATTCGATGGTCGTGAGGTTTTATGGTCGACCAAGGACTGTACTTGGTTTTTCGGTGGACGGTTTCAAGGTCACTTCCCGTGAACCGTTTCCCTTTTACTATCGGAGCCGTTGTTATCAGATGCAATTGATGGCAGATCGGCTAACTGCCTCTTTGTGCTCGTTGTCGCAGACTGTGTTCCTCGTTGTCGCAGACTGTGTTCCTTCCGTCGGTCCTTTGCTCCGCAGGTACATTCTTCGTTTGCTTCGCTTTCAAGTGCTAATGCGCTAGTTTAGCACGTCCATGTTGATCAGCTCGCTTCCTGACAGCTGCCTCCTCGAGTGTTTCAAGCAATATTTGGGTCGTAGTCGAGCGGATTTTGTGACTTTCGTCAGGGCGAGGCATGTAGCTTGTGCCGTGCATCGTTCTTGGGGACGGGTCCTCCAGGGCTACGCGCCGTTCTGGAATCACGTCGTTTTGACTCAGCACGTCCCTCCCCCGTGCGTGAAGATCTGGCTTGACAACGCTGGCATGGGGAGTCTCACCGTCGACATAACACTTCGAGGACTCGACGCCTACTATCGATATGGCGATCCTTCCGCACGCGTGTGTAGTTATGTCAGGGCAATTTTGCCGCTGCTCCTCCCTTCCACCGGCCGTTGGCTCGGGTTGTCCTTGGATGTCGAGGACTCAGTTTGCGCACAACTCTTGCTTATTGCTTTTCGCAATCGAGCCGCCCCATTTCTCCGACACCTTCATCTGAATTGTCCCGTCGCCGGAAGCGACGTACCACCTACGTCGATCCTTTTCGCTGGACTTCCCTTTGGCATTTTTCCTGGTCAGGCGTTGGGCATGCAGAGTCTTGTCCTCGTTGGTCAAGCTGTTGAATTGTCGGGCTTGGGCTGCTTTAGCCGCCTTTCCCGTTTGGATCTCGTCGGCCATGGGGTTGCTCCAGCACAGCGGTTGTCCGAGTTGATCTCAATATTGGAGAAGATGTATAGTCTAGAGCATTTGACGCTTCAGTCGTTGGAGGTACTCGGACGATACGACCCCAACGCTACGGCTGTCCTCCACGCCCTCCGAACTTTGGTGGTAGATTTTGGTGCCTCGCTTGGAATGGGGGTCTTCGTGGCTTCCTTGGCAATGCCTGCCCTCTCCTCCGTGGTTTTGACGATGCGGTCCTTCGACAAGTTGGGTTTCGTGACGTGCCTCTCTTATCAGCCTTCGATTTTTTCGTCCGTTTCCTCCCTCACTATTCGCAGTGGGGGGCACCTTTCTGGCAGTCGACTTGCAGCTTTGGACATTTTTGGCCCTTTCGTGTCTGCGGTCTCGCTCGATTTACGCGACGCTGGGAGCTGGTTCCTTGGGGCGTTGGCGGATCCCAGGGTTGGGGGCAACGCGCATGGCAATCGCGTCGTCCTCCTTCCCAAGCTGCGGACGGTCTCGGTGGATGCGACCGCTTTGTTATTCCTCAGGGCGTTTCTCGATGCGCGTATGGGCGTGATTGGATGTGCTTTGAATCATTTACATATTCGCATGGACCCCACGCACAATTCCGTTGTTCCGAATGGACTGTCGACTTCGGATTGGACTCATATACGGCTCAACGTACTTACATTCACGACGTTTCCCGTCGTTGAGGCAGTTCCTGCTCGCTTCTCGACTCGGGAGCCGGAGTTGTTGTATTAGGACTATCTTCTAGAATTTCATTGCATTTGTTCTTGCTGAAAATGGGGATACCGATGAGGTTCGTTGTAAGTAACGTGAAAAGAAGCCCAGTGTCACATCACCAATTGTCACTCACTCTCTTGAATCTTCTAAACTGGCTTGTCCGCGTTTCTGGATCCTGAATCGCGGTATTCGTCCCGTAGGGTCGAATTTCGTCTGGAACATGCTTTGTTCTCCCTATGTCACGCTTCTTTTTATGACATGAGTCGGGGTGACTCTCATTATTTGAACTTTTTTACTTGATGCCTTTGTGGCCTATTCTGCTCGAGCTTACCGCCTTCAGACCTCAGTCTTCCTTATCGCGTCTTGCCTTTCGCCTCTGAGATGGTTGGTTTTTTCGAATCTATGACTCCGTGGTAGGCTCTCTTGTAAAATCCCTCTATCTGACCCCTTATAAATAGTAGGGACGACTCTTCGGACCACAGTTCTCCGTCGGTTGAAAGATTCAGCTATTTTCACTCTGAAGAGTCTTCCATCCGGTTCGCGTATGGGACGAGTGTCTTCTCCAACTCAACGGATGGCTCGCAAGAATTCGTTGACCTTCTAGAGTCCCTCTTGTTGCTGAGGCCTCGGTCGGGGAATCCTCCTTTACCGGGTGTACCTTTGTGCACGAGTTTTGTTCAGCATATCTTGGTCGGCCCATCGGAAGCGGTCCAGGTGCTTTGCATGCACGTAATACGACGATAGTTGCTAGCGGTGCAACTCTTAACCCACGGCTCTTCCCCTCTGCCTGTGATTCGGTACCCGAGCCACCCGATCTCCTAGCATATGCAGCACCTAAACGCTTTATCGACAAGATCCTTGCTCTCTCTCGTACCTCTCTTTCGTACCACTCCGTCTCTTCCTATGCTTTCTGGGCGTTTGAAGGATGGGATTGAGGTGGCTTTTATCGACGTCTACAAGTCGGCGGACGCGTCTGGCCCTTATTATGCACTTTCTACCATTCCCTGGTGTCTAATTCGGGCAAACGTCGTTCTCCGTGATGTGGGGAATTGGCAGGT
>JARJCM010000860.1:0-14357 GCA_029233265.1 Mycena alexandri | reverse complement strand
CCCAACCGGCGGCCAATGCTCCGTTAGTACCGTCCAAGTCAAACTCCAGCCGTTGGAGGTTCCAGCCGTTGGAGCGTCCAACCGTAGTAGGCTCTTTGTCGAGGCCAACGGCTGGCCGAGTAAAACTCGTTCAGCGGTTGGCCGTATCATTCTCTAACTCCCTTTGGTCTTACCGTTGGGGAGATTTGTATCAAGTCTCTGATGTTGCTCCTTTCGAGTTATAGGTCCAACCGTTCGGTCCGGATCCTAACCCTAAGGTAGGGTTGGTGGTTCAAAACCCGTATCTGAATGAGGCTACCGCTAGTAGCGCTCAGCCGCCAAGACTGTTGTAGTTCTCTTGTTCACCTCGGTACTCCAGGAGTCCTGGCGGTAAGCCAACTCTCAGAGCCCAGCGGTAGACCGTGAAGCTGAACCAAGCCACCCGTTAAGGCTCTCGGTTGGACTTCAAGTACTTGTTAATTGCCGGCTTTCGACCGTGAGGCGGTGGTAGAATACCGTCCCGAGGAGAACGTATTCCCTCAGTTCTAGTCTCACTTCGCCTTAGTATAGGTCGATAATCGAAGAAAACTTGGTAGTTTTCATGCGTGTTTGGTTACACGCCCTATCAACGCGACAAGACACTTGAGGTTGTGAAGGACCTCGAGATACGGCTCGGTGTTGTGCGGCGCTGGGAGCCCGATGGCGACGACTGGATACGGGTGGCGAAGATGGCGAAAAATCGGCGGTACCAGCGGGCGATTGATGCGCTCGAGGGCTTGGTCGTTGCCCGGATGTTTGAATTGTCCAAGGTAAATATGTCTGATACAGGTTAGTGGGTTCTCTTTTGTTCTCCATCATCATCAACTCACATTTGCGAGAAGGTTATAAGCTGCGGAAGCACATTGCCAAGGCGTTACAAGCACGCTCAAAAGGCGTCAGGAGTGCACTCGAGCGATACAACGAGGCCGCCGCCGCCATGACTCCCCCCCGCACCCAGCTCTCGTGGGAGCAGATTGTCGACTACGCCTTCCTGGCCGACTTCGACCTTCTGCGCGATGGGCGGGAAGACATCCGCGGTGAGCCTTGGGCACAACCGGCCGGGCGCATTGCCATGGACCAGCATTTCAAGCTGCTCCGTGTGGACGAAGAAATCGCGCACCTCAACCTCGAAATCCCGAGACTGGTGACGCACATGGCGGATGAGGATGCGTTCCTCATCTACCAGGAGCGGCGCCTCGCGTGTGAGGGGAACCCCGCGCTGGCACACCAAGTCGCCGTCCACCGGATGGAACGGGGGCGCTTCAACGCCCTCCACATGGAGCGGCTAGTGAAGCTGAGCAAAGAGCCTGGCTTCACCGCCTCCCTCATCCCCGGCGTCAGCTTGAATAAAGAGCGCCGAGTGCCGGAAGAGGAGGACATCGAGATGCCCGACATAGCGGCCGTGGTCCCGCCGCATGAGGAGCCCGAGGCGGATATCGACGACGACGCGGATCTGGACGCCGAGCTCCTCGTCGACAGCTTTGAGCGCATCTTGGTAATGTCGGACGACGGTTAGATATATATATTCACACATTTAATGTATTTTTAATGGACTTTGTGTACTGAGGGGACACTGAGTGGTGACAATATTCATATTGATGCTACAGTAGGCTTATGTAGCGTATAGGATGTACTCTTATTTTTTTCGCGAATTTACCTCCATTTTTGAGGGCCAGGCGGACTTGCCGGCGGCGGTTTGATGACTGCTGATGGCAGTGATCAGGCGCGGCGGCGCGCCGCCGCCTTTGATGGGAGATAATAACGATAATAAAGATAATGGATACACACCGATATCAGGCGCGACGGCGCGCCGCCGCCTTTGATGGGAGATAAATAACGAAGTTATTAAAGATATTGAATACACGCCCCGACATCAGGCGCGATGGCGCGCCGCCGTGATTGATGGGAACTAATAAAGATATTGAAGTTATTGAATATCTACTGGTAAATAGCAGTCCTATTAGCTCTAAAGTTACCGAAAGATCTGAAATACACACCTTTTAACGGTATGTACTTAGATTAGAGGTGGAGATCAATATGATATCCACCTCTTGTTTCAGTTGTTTACTGGGCTATACAGGTGCTCCGGCGGACTCCAGCGACGAAGCATGGAGTCGCTTTGAAACACAGGCAGCGCTTCAACTGCCAGCACCTCCCGGTGGCACGACCCTTCGTCAAACCGGACACAGACAGCGGCGCTCCTCATCCTCAAGTCCCTCACATGGTCAAGTTGATCAACCGTCGCGCGTCAAGCCGCCCTAGCCTTCCCGCCCGCCTCAGTGCATGTCTCACCGCATCCCCCGCCATCTCCGTCTCCGTAGGTCGCGCCTGCCCGTGCATTTCGTCACTACCGCTCCTGCGCCAACACCCGCGGACAAGCCGAGCGAGTGCAGATTAACCCTCAAACCGTCTCACATCCTCAAGCCTGCAACTCAAGTCCAAGTTTTTCTTCGCACCTCGGTCGTTTCAAGTTTCAATCCCTCGGATTGCGCGCCTCGCACTTATCCTCAAATGCCTCAAAATCACAAGTCTTGTACTCCAACCCTTCGGCCCTTCTGATATCCCGCCAGTATCGCGCGTGTCAAAATCACCACAGGGAATCCTTGTCTTTTACTGCCGCAGTCTCATCGCGCCGCTATTAGCGCTTGGCGGTGAGCGGTGAGTGTCTCATTCTCCGCTCGACTCCCAAGATACGTTGTATTGTCAGAACGACTGCCGTTCTTGGCCTTGTTATGTCTTTCGAGTCCTCCGCACTCTGTATATGTATTAGTACATTGAATATATGCCTTTTCTTGATTCTTTTTGTGTGTCTTAAGTGTCTTTCAGGTGGAACTTGCAGACGACTTGAATTGTCTTTGGCATCTTTCACAAGATAAAAATCTTTGGCAAGAAAAGGGAATCTACTTGGGAAAGATGTGACGTCTTGGGCAAAATTATGTCTTTCGCGTCTTTCACGTCTTGTCCAAGACGTGAAAGACGCGAAAGACGAATGTGCACATTTACTGATGCATCTGTCGAGGCGATCCACAGGGGCTCGATGCCAAGTGGGCTCTGGCACTCTATGTATGCATGCATCCGACAGCCCCAATCCACGCTGTATAAAGCACACCGACACCTTCCCACTCTTAAGGTAGGGCCATACAAATCCCGCCAATGTCACATGACCCTTCCATATATGGGCAATTTCTGCGAAACAAATCTAGCAAAATAATCCACTGAGAGTCTTTTCCCTAGTCCATCCATGAATCATTAGGTTTACATGCTATGATTGTTCCTATGAGACAGATAAGGCCCTAGACACGAATTGAATGAGAAGATGTTCTCGCACCTCAGCTTCTAAGGCTCCAACCATTTAGTTTTTATTTTAGTTGAGCCCGTAAACTAAACCTAAATGGTATCTAAACGGTTTATAAACGGTTTAAAACGGTTTAAAATAGTATTTTTTGAGTGCAAAAAAAAATAGGAAAACACCGTAACTAGCCTCGACTGCAATCCAGTGTCGCCGCCTTCAACAATCCCTCCTTTATCCACATCTTGAGTAACATTGCCTCCGTAATTGTGTCCGCCTTCATCGAGGCGCGAGTCTCCCGGCAGAGATGGCACGCGCTGGAGAACAAACGTTTAACCGAGACACTGGTACCCGGGATAGCCAAAAAATCGCGGGCCATGCGCGATACCAGCTTGAACTCAGCTTCATGCTCCTACAAAAATTATCTTCAGTACAAGACAAAATTACCATAGAAGTACACTCACCTTCCACCACTTCAGGGGGTTGTTCGGATCACCACCGTGACCCTTGAATGCGCTCCAAAACTGCTCGATTTCGGGGACTTCAACCACCTGTGGCGCAGTGTCGGCGACATCTACCATACATATATCATCCAAGAAGGATTTGAATGAGCCGGGAGTTGAGAGTTAGTTGCCCCGTGAATCTGCGAATACGAAGTGTACACATGTTCAAATAAGATTTTGGCGCGATCGGCGCTAAGCCTGGAAAAGACGCGTCCGGTCACATACAGGTCACATTTTATTAGCCGTGCTCTGCCGATGGATCTCAATGGAAGGTTGTGGAAGGGCGGAACACAGGACAAATGATGGGCTCGTAAACACACGGATGAGGTTCCGAAATCATCAAGATCAGCGCCAAGTCTTTGCCGCCGCCGGTAAATTGCGCGAAAATCTAACTGTTTAAACTGTTTAAAATCGTTATGTTTACGGTTTGCCGGCCCCTCCAAACTAAACCTAAATAAAAACGGTTTTAAGGGTTTAAAACCATTTATAAACACAAATGGTTGGAGCCTTAAAGCTGCTGAGGCACAATTGCCATCAATATTTGATGCCAAAAGGTGTCCGATGTTGCGAGAACATCTCCTCAGGCGAACTTGAGGGTTTGGTTAGGAGGAACATAGGATGCATATCTGCATATTCATGGAAAGACTAAGGACAAAATTGCTTACAAATTATACGATGAATTGTTTTGAGAAATTGCATATATAAGGAAAGTTCACGTGATGTTGGCGGAATTTGTATGGCCCCTACCAAGGGGTGGTGAAAACAAAACCTTCGGACATCAACCCCCAAAAACCTCCCATCAAAGACCCCGAAAACGAGACCAACCACCACCACCCGTGGGACTGTCTCACGGCCCTAAATGCGGCTGATAAGTGATTTCCAAAGCCAAATGCCGTGATGTACTTTTGTCTAGCCGCTACTAAACTTTTCCAACGTAGGTGATAACACTCCAGAAGACTCAGAGTGCAGTGGCCAAAAGCTCTGGTAATGCCACATGTATTGTATACATTTTTCTTGGTGCAACCTTCTGCGTTTCTCGTTAGCAAGGCACCAAACCACGGTCCTGCGACTTATTTCTCATGCTTTGTGGCCGTGCGGGGGCTGAGATTTTACCAGGTTGGATTTCATCCATAAGGAATCAATTTTACATCTAAAAATCGTCCAACATGGAGGCTCAAGACACCTAGGAAAAATAAAATGTGTTTCCGACGCCGAAACGGGAAGAGGAAGGACCCCTGGAACACATCACGTGCAGCAGGAGGTCTATATCCGGTATTCGACTTTCGGCTACCCCTTGGCCCCTACCTTATAACTTCCTTTTCTACATCAGAGTTTGAAAGAAATCAATCAAACAAAAAGCCAAGAAAAAGCTAAACACTATGATCGCGAACACCTCCAGTAGGAATTGAACTTACGTCTCCTCATTAAGGTTCATCCTGATGCAAGATATCGAGACACTCTAACCGCTGAGCTACGGAGGCATGATGGCACATTTCCATCCTGCCTACTCCGAGTCTCTTGATGTGAGTATGCATCCTGATCCCCGCAGGCATCATATCACGATCAGTCCCTTTCTTTGCCTTTGTTCAACCAACCACACAAGGGATTCCAAGTACATAAAAGAGTACGAGTTGAGGAGGAAAGAACAGGGAGGGAATTTAAATTGAGTTCGGAGTTTGAATTTGAGAGAATTTTCGACAGCGTAGAATCAAACTCGTCGGTTTCATTCAAGGACCACTCAGATATGGTGTGAAAATATGGGTTATGGGATAACCGGTGAAACGGTGCACTGGGGTGCAGCCGTGAAATCACCAGATATGCAGCACTAATGAGCGTAGCGAGTATAACTCAAACTAACACTCTAACTCCAAACTCTAATCAAATCACTAACTCCAATCTCAAATACTCCTGTGTGTGTGTGTTCGGGGAAGTAGGGTACGTATCACCCTTCAAGACAGTAGGTTCGCAGCGGTAAGGGCAGCGGTTGGCTTAGCTTTCGCGGTAAGACAGCGGTATCTTGCGGTAGTTGTTCCCGTTGGGATTCGAGCTTCGATTTATAGGCAACTCGTCTGAGTATAGTTCCAGAAGTAGACCGTTGTGATGCGGACTGCAGTTCCGTGAGATGTCTGACCAGTGAATTGGTTTCAGGCAAGTACACGAAGGTGATTCGTCCTCTAGAGGGAAATTACTCTGTCGCGGAGAAACGTAGCTACTCGTACGCTACGGAAGGTTTATATAATTGTGGTGGTGGTGGTGAGATGGTACAATCCGTTTCCGTGAGGATTAGGATGTGAGCGCTAGGTTCCTCGAGGTTTTTAGTTCCTCGTTGGGGGCTAGCCTTCCAAGAAAGCCGCGGTTGGAGGTCGCTCTACACTTGCGCGAAGGAATAGAGCTTCGCAATGCGAGCGTCGATCCGATCCGGGAGACCTGGGTGATGTGGGGGTTTCTCTTTTCTCCCTGCCTCGTATTATTCGGGCAAGCAGTGTCTTCAAAACGTGGGTTTTAACACAGCGCGAGCGGGCTATAGCTCTTTTCCTCCGTAGCCCGTTTTCTTTCTGTGCTTGTGTGAACGCGCAACGGATGAGGTTCCGTGACGAGCGTGGCGAAGTTGTGTTTCAAATGAAATGGTGGAGTGGTTATAATCTTCACGGATAAGCCTTCCGTGAAGATGGGGAGTGGTGCCCTGCGCACGGATCTGCGTTTGAGCCTCCAATACAACAGTTGCACGCAGCTAAGTAGGGGCTGCTGGCTGTTTAGAAGTACGCGCTTTTCATCGACTGCGCCGTGACCAACGCCTTTGTATTCAACAATTTCCTCCCGACCCGTTTTTACGGAGTCGAAGGGACCTTTAGAAAGGGTTCCTTGGTGAACCTTCAATCCAAGTGACCTATTTAGCTAGCCCCACGGAGGACGGCGTAGCCTGAGCTAATATGTGTATATGAGAGAGACAACTCCGCCCCGTAAGGCTGGGGGGAGGGTAGCTTAGGTGTGAGCAGTGGGGGATAACAAGATAGTTTCCTTGGTAAATACATCTGGCTTTTATATGTATTCCCGCCCGATTACCGCGCGTGAACTTCTCCGTGAAGCCTCCGTTGTATTGTCCTTTACGTTTGCCCGATCCCGTGGCTTCGCATGTCCCGTAGCGATCCGTAAGTCGTCCGTGAATATGTTCGTGTGGCACTCCTTGATATTGATTGCTGGTTGTTCGAGGTATAGGCCTGGTGGCGTAACTGGTAACGCGCGCATTTGCAGTCGACTTCTGCGCGATATTACAATTGCGAGTCCCTCGTTCGATTCGAGGTCAGGCCGTGTTCGCTTTTTCCCACGCTCCGTAGGTGTATTTTTCCGTCACGGAGAGAGCGTGCGCAAGTATTCGACCGTGAGTGATTCCGTGGGTGTCGATTGTTGTTTCATGACTGTTTGCAGTATAGGCCCGGTGGCGTAACTGGTAACGCGCGCATTGTCGGTTTTTCCTCGCAATATTGCAATTGCGAGTCCCTCGTTCGATTCAAGGTCGGGCCTTTGTTGGTAATTTTGCTATCCTTTTTCCGCGGGCGTTCCGTAGTCGTGTTCCGTAGTGCGTGTGTTCCGTTGCAGTGCGTTACCTTTTCGTCCGCGCAGAGAGCGTCCGCCAGGTCAGTTTTCAACCGTGGGAAAAAACCTCCGTGACAGCCGTAGCATGTGTAGTCTCTGAGGTTTATCGTGATTTCCTCCGTGAGTCGTTTCGTTACTGATTTCCGCCGCGCTTGAGCGTATCACAAAGTGATAGCTCACACCGTGCAACGCTACGGTGAGTACTCCGGCCACAGAATAGTCAACCGTTAGACTGAAAGGTCGAGGTTATCCTTTATTCCCTAGCAGGATTATTGTCAGAGCAAAGCTCAATGACGGCGGTAGAGAGCAAAGCTCGATCTTACGGCTAATAAGGTGCACCCCATCCACCCTCGACGAACATCACGTGAAGTTTCCTTATTTGGTGAGGTCAGATAAAACATTTAATATTGGGACTACGAGGATGACTAAAGCAAATCCCCTCGACCAGATTACGGAGATACATGTAATATATCCATGGAAAAAAACCTGGGTCCCTTCGGTGCTCATGGGGTGGGGAATTACTGACTTTGTCAACGGCATTAGTTTGGATCAATAATTGATGGGCTTGATGAGAATTGACATGGCCTGCTGAACATCGTAATTCCTGAGCACACAAGCTCCTGAGAGCCCCAAGCTTTTTCTGCAGCTACTTTGCATGTATTCCCGCAATTTGGTCGAAGGGATTTGCTTCAAACGACTTGCAACTAACTTTATTAATTGTTTTCGTCACCCTCGCCAGATAAGGAAATGTCACATGACGTTCGTCGAGGGTGGATGGGGTGCACCTTACTGCGGAACGACGAAGTTTCCAACGGGCAGTGGGACTGGCTAGGCTCCTGCACTTATGATGGTCTTAAACGGGGGTGCTCACGTCACGGGACGTACACGCCTCGAATCCAATCTTAATTGCAGTATCTTAAATCTTTTCCTATCTCTTTCTGAGTGCACTATATTCCTCCAAAGTGGGGGGGGGTAGTCTACTGAAGTACATTTAGTGAAACTATGTGATATTTATACAAACTGAGGGAGCAAGATGGAGAAAATGAGAGCTGAAGGAATGGCGTGATAAGTCGTCGTTGATGGTTCCATGTGGGCTGACGGTTCAGCGGTCCAACGGCGGTTAGAGCATTCCCAACCGCGGGCAGTTTTGACCGCGTGCCGTTGGCTCGTGATATCTTTGTCGTGATCTGGACCGAGAAGCCCTGACAGCTAGCGGCTACTCGAAGAGTTGTTCAACCGCTGGCCGCTAGGAGTCCCTCCCGTGGGCCACTATCCCATATATCTATCTCTTATCTGGTGAAGACCTCTTACTGAACGACTTACTGCCACTATTGAGGCGGCGGTAGACCACTCTCAAGAGTTTTATCTCCGGTTTGAGCTTCAGCCGTTTAGCCTTCCGTAGTTCCGGTTGCCAACGGTTAGCCGCTAGGTGATTTTCCTGTCAACGGTTAGCTCGGCCATTGATCCCACAGCTGCTACCGCTGAAGGTAAGCTAGCCGTTGGAGGCTTTTCCCGTAGAGTCTTATTATCTTTTATCTTGTCCGAATGTAATCCAACTGTCCGACGGTTCCAACCGTTGGAGGTTCTTCTGAGTTCCAACCGTGGGTAGGATCGTTACCGTTGGGCTGCACAGCCACCAGTGTCTAGCTGTTGGATCAGTTGTCAGGAACCTAACCGGCGGCCGATGCTCTGGTTAGTACCGTTCGAGTCAAACTTTAACCGTTGGAGGTTCCAACCGCTGGAGTGACAAGGACGAGTCCAGCCGTCTCTACCGTTGAGAGTGCCCAACCGTCGTAGGTACTTTGTCGAAGCCAACGGTTGGTCGAGTAAAAACTCGCCCAACGGTTGGCCGTATCATTTCCTAACTCCCTTTGGTCTTACCGTTGGGGAGATTTGTATCAAATCTTTGATGTTACTCCTTTCGAGTTTATAGGTCCAACCGTTGGCCGGATCCTAACCCTAAGGTAGGGTTTGTGGTTCAAATCCCGTATCTCAATGAGGCTACCGCTAGTAGCGCTCAGCCGCTAAGACTGTTGTAGTTCCTCTTGTTCACCTCAGTACTCCAGGAGTCTGGCGGTAAGCCAACTCCCAGAGCCCAGCGGTAGACCGTGAAGCTGAACCAAGCCACCCGTTAAGGCTCTCGGTTGGACTTCAAAGTACTTGTTAATTGCCGGCTTTCGACCGTGAGCGGTGTAGAATACCGTTCCAAGGAGAACATATTCCCTCAGTTCTAGTCTCACTTCGCCTTAGTATAGGTCGATAATCGAAGAAAACTTGGTAGTTTTCATGCGTGTTTGGTTACACGCCCTATCACCGGGAAACTGACCGGGATCAAAACCGGCGGCAAATCGGCACGCCAGCGAAGTTTAGATTCCACCACCCCTTTCCAACCCCTTTCTTCAGTTCACCTCGCCCAAACCCCTGTTATGCCTCCCTCTTTGCACTACGACACCTCGTGCCTGGGCTACATGGCATACCTCATAATACATTGCAGACTCGCAACGCAGCTCACACGACCGCATTTTCTCGAGCGCCTGGCTTGCACTACATGAAGGCACACACTCGTTCAGCACTGTGGCCATCAAGACTCTGTATCATCTTGTCTCACAGCCATTTACTCTCCTTGGCCCAAACGTAGCTCGAGTACTTAGTTTCTCCCCGGTCCTCAGTATCTTTGTCCCCGCTGAGCTGACATCGGGTTTGAATCAGGTTGGAAATTCAAAACTCACTTTGAGGGGGACCTCGAAGTATGATCCATGTGTGCTTGGAAGGGTGTTGCGGACTTGTGGCCTGCTTGTAAATAGGGGTCTCCGCTCTTGCTTTTTGCCAATCACAGCCTATTTCCCGGGTGATCTGGCGGCTGTTGCTCGACGATGAGTTTCGGCTCTGGTGTCATATGTACACAAAGTTTGGGAGTTGAGAATACCGGAATACCGGGAGGCTGTGTTCACCGGCGGCAACGCGGCAACCGAAAGCGGAGTTTGATAGGTGTGATGTCGTTGATGTCTCCCATTGGGATTGCTGCAGGGCTTTCTCGCTGGCCGATTGTCACTTGTTCATGATGAATGGTAAAAAATGATATTATACGGCCTCTGAGATATTCTGCTGAGTCTGTGCATCTATTATTTCCAGAGTTATGTACTGACTACTTTTCATCCTGCAAGCCACTTGAGAGTTGGAGTCGGGATAGTGCTGGAAAAGCACGGGAAAAGTCATGAAGCTCTTCACTTAAAATAAAATCATGATGTAAGGGAAGCAATATTTTTTCCTGTTCTTCCCCCATATCTCAAGTAGCAAGCACACGACTCTTGGATAAGGACCACCATCATGGTGATCCAGCATCTTGCCTCTCCATGGCCCAAGAGACTAGTACCCTCCGGGGGAAGCGAAAAGACGTCCTCTACCTGGGAACCTGGGAGGTGAACTGCCTTGCAGTCAGCGAGTGTGGCGGCTAAGCTGCCCGAACCGGCACAGTCAGTGGCACGAAGAGGCAAAATGCCTGTAGCTCATTTAAATGACACATATATACCTTCTAAAATGGTACAGAGGACTGCATAGTGTCCTGGAAGAATCCCACTGAGACCCTGGAGCGACTTCGCTACCTACACACGAAAGAGCTCGACACCGCCAAGTGGCTTGCGATGTATTGATCACAAAATTGATGTGGGCAAAACCAGCTTATGAATCTTACCATAACGCCTCCTGTCCACCACGACAAGGAAGCAATCCCCCGATGCAATCCAACAATGACACTGTCCTTGCGTGCCCTCGACTGTGAGCTACTCACCAGAACCCGAAGCCACACCCGATTGCCAAAATGGGACGAGTCAACGAAAATAAAGCGGAGACAAAGAGCAAATGTGAAGCTCAAAGAACACTTGACGCAGGGTTATTAAGCCTCATGGGTGAACTACGCTTGCCGGTTTTTCTCCTTCCTCACCACTGATGCGCTCACGGCGCGTAGAGCTAGAGCTGACACAACAAACATCAAACTCAATGCTCCAACAGCCATGAAACGGGGGTGCGAGTGGGTCACTCCATGTTTAGTACTTGGCTGGTAAGCCGCGCAAGGAAACGGGATGGGAACTGTGGCAGATACGGTGGCGTGGACGTGGACAACGAAGGACAGAACAATGGCGATGAAGGACGTGACGTAGGCAGTGGGCATCGAGGGACCAAAGGGCGAAATGCGAAATATGAAGGGTGAGATGTATTGCTGGTGGGCAACAAACTGGAGAGTACAAGAAAGTAGATGGGGTTTTATAGTAATTGGATAGAGGTGGGAAAGTGAGTCAAGAGTCCGACGGAAAATGAGGTAATAGTCCGTAGGAACCACAGAGAGTACATATAAAAGAAAGTCCGTAGACTAAAGGAGTTAAACATTCACGGAAAATGTCCGAAAGCAGCCATGGAAGCCGTGCCTCGGGCCGTGTGCGATTCCATAGGACTTTCCGTAGTCGCGGTATTGCCGTGGTGAACCGTGAGAATTGGAGCCGTATATCCGTGGTGTCAATCGTGTCCATACGCGCCCAACGCGAGCTGGTGCGCATCACCACCCTCTATTGCCACTTCGCTGCAAACTTTGTAGTATGTTGTGTCGTGCAACGAGCCTTTTCAGCCGTACACTGACCCAATACAGCAGTGTCTGACACAAACCCTGATGTTCCAGTTGACGAACATACTTCAAAGAAATGCAGGGCCGACGAAGGCTCTATCAGCACTGCTCACGACGATGAGGAACGTGTTCGCAACGAGCTCTCTACCCAGCAAACCATCAACGAGTTGACTCCCGCCCACTTCGCCCACTCCCCTTATCACCCCTGCAGTCAAGGCAATGAACTCTGCACCGTACATGCTGCCCGACCCGGACGATATGACCGGCCTCCCCATCGACACCAACCAAAATTCAAACACTCAATCGGCAAAGGGTGACCCCGAGCCCAACACCATCCCCTGCGTCAAACACATCACGGTCCCCTTCACCCTCGCCACCTACCCCCGCATCATTATGCCCTTCCCGAGGCTGACACAGAACATGAACCCAGCCCAAGTCGAGGGCATCAAGGCGGCGCCTACGGAATATATTGCGGTGCTCCCCCACGGCGCTGGGCGCAGCTTCTACTAGCGGTGTCCGCATGCCAACCGCGAGGTGCAGTCCTTCATCGAGACACTCAACCTCGACACCGACACTATTGATATTGCCTTACACATTGCACACCACGCTGAGAAAAAGCCTTGCGACTTTGATGGGCTATGGCCCATGATTCTCAGCGGTGCCAGCTTGGAACTTTGGGTACCAGGTCTTCGCCGTCAACAAGACCCTCACCTTCCACACCATCCTGTTCGACCTCGACACTGAATGCTGGGTCATCATGACCCTCTCTAGCAATGCAATCCACGACACCCCACAAGCCAAGGCCAAAGCTCTCGGGCAGATCAAACACCGCCTCTGGGCCGACTCGACCTTTGTCAACCTTGTCAATGCCATCCTCGCCACGCAGGGCGTCCCGGGATCGGCACTCCAGCGCGTTGTGCAGGCGACCAAGTCTTTCAAGCTTGTGTACATCGATACTGGGAACGCCAAGGGCGAACACGCACCTGTCTACCAGCTCACCGGTAAACCCATCTCGAAGGATCCCAAGAACCATTGCCGGGGGCTCGCGTTGATATGCGGCCTGCGTGGCGGCTACATTGTTGGAATGCATGAACTCGTCATTGACAAATGTTTCGCCGACTGTTTGTGGTGCAAATTGAAGATGCATCCCGTGCACGGCTGTCCTTTCCACGGCACCGACAGATGGCTTGGCACCAAGCCTGGCAACGCCCAGCGCTACCTCCAGCGCACTCGTAACGAGCAGAACAGAGAGGGGCACCAGGTAGGCGGGAGCTCCAAGGCCAAAGATAAGGGCAAGGGTTGTAACCACAGCGCCAGGTGGAGCACCGTCGGTCACGGAGGTCGTCCTAATTGCTATGAAATGTAAACAAAGATGTATTCTCTACACATATGCAATTCCTTCTCTCAACACCGCTACATTTGAGTATGGAAACTTGAGTCGTCATTAGAATCTCCAGTCAGGTGCCTCGCTTTGGGGCGAGAAGAAGTCGTAATGTGTCTGCGAGTGAACTTGCGCATGAACACACCATTGGGTGCCCAAATTTACTGACGGTCTTTTTTAGCTGAGAGGTGGGTCGGACGGGAAAGCATCTAACGGTAAGGTTTCTTCTTTCTACGAGTGGGTTGGCGGGCTCGTGCCGGACTGAAAGGTCTGGTAAACTCCTGATAGAAACATGTCTTCACCCAAACGGATGCATGGAGTACGTCGAGGGACTGCTAACACTGGCACTGATCCACAGGGCCTAGCAAGCCTTTGGGGGAGTCCTCAACTTGCAATGAACACTAACAATAATAACAACATATTAACATCTTTGGGTACATGGACACAGGCGAACGGACAAAATTGGGCAAGCACTTCCGGAGAGGGTACTGGCCCAACCGTCAGCCATGCCCTCAATGATGGTGTGTGTGTTTTCGGAGACAGAAACACACTTCACGGCCAACGGGAGCCTGGGGAAATTCACGCAACAACATGTGGTACCCCGGGTGAGGAACCACGGCCAAGTGCATCTGGTCCAGTCAGGAACCAGATTCCCGTCGCTCAGGCCGGGAACGCCTAGTCAGGGCTTATGTTGCAGTCAGCAACTCTTTCATAGTCAGTGAATGGGGGTACGGGACGCAGTCAGCGGGAAGCTCGCAAGATGCGAGGCAGCCAAATAATCGGCAGCAGAGGTGTACCGCTAGACGGCACGCCTTGGTACATAGTACCCTGGCTGCACAGCAGCCATTGCTACCCAACCAAAGGCGGCAGCACGTCCCGTAGGGCCATGTACCAGAGAACATTGCCCCGCCAAACAACAACAAGGATGATGATGAGGGTAATAACCCTACACCTCGC
>JARJCM010000086.1:0-385400 GCA_029233265.1 Mycena alexandri | reverse complement strand
GCCAGATTAAAAAAAGACTCAGAAAGACTCGGAGGCGACTGTAGAACAACTTGAGGAGGGTGCAACAAGCGAGGGGTAGAGTGTACACGTTGCGGACGACTTTGCGTACTTATAACTAGCTGTAACAATTTTTCCGGGGCTGCAGACGTCCTCCACTGCTCGCTTGGTCGTACCTCCAGACGTGTTTGCTCTTGTTATGATTCCACGCCAAAGGCTTACGCGTCCTCCCTTCTTCCTCTTTCCACCATCCTCGCTGGCCCACTCCTCCGCATCGTATCCTAGAACCTTTCGAAACCATCTAGAACGTTGCACCGAGGTCCTCCCAGTTCCCTGTCTCGACTCAAAATGTTTCAGACTCCGCTGCGGATGCCACGACGAATCAGCCAGACCAAGCAAAAATCCGATCTACCACAGGCTTTTACCCCTCCCCGGACGACTCTGGCGACCAGATTGACGACCCAGTCCACCACAATGACCCATTTGGTCCGTATTTTTCTCAGCAGGTCGATTTTTCCTCTTCAATTGTGGCCGCCGACTGATTTGCCTCGATCTTGGTACAGGCGCCATGTTCCTTGTGCAAACCAGCCTCAGTCCAAGCTCTCAGATCCCCCTCTCCCACCTCCTGCACCCTGATTCAGCTGGATCGTCGTGTACATTACCGTCTGCCACCCACCGCTCCCTCCACTCCCGCACCATTCCAGCCGTCTTTGCGACACTTCCCCTGGGACATACAACACTCTAAGGTCGATGGGAGGAATACATGGGACCCCCTGGGCTTGACGGTGTGTTCCTGTCTTGTTTCTGGTAATCTAACGCGCACGGGTCGGGTCGCCTCCAAATGGCGCAGCGTTCTGCGTAAACCCAGCACTCATGTAAGTCTTCAGCATCTTTATTTCATGCTTCTGACGATGCTCCAGTTCCATCGCCAGTTCGAGTGTTGTACTAACTTGGATGCGACATTACGAAGGTACGCATATCTCTTCATTACAATTCTTCAGCTGATCTTGCGTACAGCTCTCGACCTGTACCCACAACTAGCGGCACTCCTTTATGAATGTAAGTAACTTCCTCTGCCGTGGTTATCCGCCTGACGACGTTGCTCCGAATTCCAGTTTTCGACTCAGCTCAGATATGGTGCGTACCTACATGCAACGTCCTCTTGGTAGTTTACTAAGCATCCGAATCTTCAGCAGATCTCCCGCCGCACGCGCCTTTCCGTCTTTCCGTTCATGATTTCAGTGAGTTTTTCTTCCGTCTCTTTACATCTGTGCCAATAGGTTATTGATTTGTCTATGTACAGACTCCATACTTGTACTCCCTCCCTGGATCGCTGCGGGACGACGGTAATGAGAGGACAGTATGAGACGGCGCAGCCCCGGCACGGTGATGCGGTAGCTGGGTAGCTACAGTTTTGTAGCGTAAATTTAGTTTTTAGCAATATATTATCTATTATAACCGGTGGGGCAGACCTGAGCGGAGGAGGGCAGAAGGTGCCAGAAATCGGCGGACCACGCCGGCCTGTGCCAGATCACAGATCTGGCGTGGTCTGGCATGTGGGCATTCCTCTGGCGACATCCGGCGACATCTGCCCAATTTTGGGTGGGCGGATGCCGCCAGATGCCGGCGGACCCGGCCAGACGGGAATCTCACTGGGGGTGATTATCCGAGGATTATGGATTATGATCAGGCAAAGCTGAACTCAAATGGGGATTCTGCAATCGCGCCATAATCCGGGGTGCGGTCAAAATTGAAGGGATTATGATGGGATTATAGAGGGATTATGGTTTTTCAAAATTAACAATGCAATGGAGTTCCTACAGGATCCTATTGATGTAGACAGATCAGAGACACCATGCACACTTCACAATGTGTGGTTAAACCATGGCAATCATGTGAGCCCTACTTAATTCTTACTCCAGGACGTAGCAGGCAAGGTTTCTAGCTCCATTTCTAGCATACAAACAGCTTTTTATAATTAGGTGACAAGTCCAACATCTAATTTATAACAGCACAATTGTACCCAAAGCTGGGCTCAGGAGGCAGGATGAGTTAGAAATTTTCTTTCTGGGGCCAAGGAGGTGAGTAGAGTTGATAAGATCAGTGGCTGTGGCTGGACAGCCAAACCTAGCTCTAGGACCTCTGATAATAGGGTTCAAGGCCAGGTCCGGTACCGGACAAAATTTTGGGATGTTGGATCTCAAACCAGGTCGAAACCGGACAAAAATTTCACCAAGTCCCGCCCAGAAAACGTGCGATGCGAGGAAATTTTGTGTTTTTGAGGCCGTGAGAATGCAAAATTGCCGTTTTCGGACGGTTACGGCAGCCCTAGGCTAGGTCCAAACCGGACAAAAACTGAGAAGTCTCGCCAAAATCTGTCCGGACAAAAATGCCCGGGTTTCGGTTTTTTGGGACCTGGCCTCGAACTTTATTATCAGAGGTCCTCTAGTTCTTCAGCCCAAATAATATTACAGTTTAAAGGTAGAAAATAATACTCCAGGTCCCCGCCCGTAAGCGAACCAACCCATACAGTGCTCAGCGTAGGATATATGTGTTGCACCTGCTGACCGCTGGCACCCAGGCATCATAATATTCATGCCACTGGTTGGCTGATGGCAAGCTCAATAGATGTAAGAATATTAAACTCAGTGAAAACACCAATAAGCCGACTCTCACCATCTTGGGCTCAAATATTATGAGCCTACATCGGCCAACCACATGTTGCCAGGTGCAATAAGATGTTTGTCACTGGTTAGCTGATGGTAAGCTTGCTAGGGTAATAATATTATGGTCAGTGAAAATGATGATGGGCCCAATCCTGCTGCGCTGGGCTCAAAATATTATGAGCTGCCTCAGCCGACAACAGGTCCCCAGGTATAATACTCGTCATTCACATAAGTAACCGGAAATTCGCTTATTAGAGCTAAAATTTGTGGAGTACTCTTGGTCTGATTGCCTAGAGATGTTTATCTCGATATATTCTTGCCCTCCTGAGTGAATTTGGTATCAAAAATCCTGTGCACACTTTGTGTAGATCAATTGTTTAGGGCCCTGTTCATTTTTGCTACTTGTGCGAAAAATTGAGATGAAACGCTTGGTCTGTAAGTGGGTAAACAATTTTCAGTGACAGGACCTTGCCTTAGGATATGCTTCATGTACTTCATGACTTGGAACTCAAGTAAAGTGAATGGTTGCTCACTATCAATGCACTTTTTGTGGCAGGTCATGTCTGTGTGGACCTTGCGCAGGCTGCTGTCCAGTTAACCCGCAAAAAATAGAACTGTGAACAACTCAACTTTGTGAAAGACCTACATGGAACATTCCTTAGTGATTTTTGCATACATACATGATGTTTCTATGTGACCTATTACCATCTAAGTCACTTGTACACTGAGTAATTCCGAAATATGACAGATAATGCTGCAGCACAATTTGCGGCATGAATCTGGGGCATAATCACAAGCCTAACTGTCCCAGACTCTACCAGAGATGTTGATTCATCTATTACAAGGGACCCCACTTTGTGTTCAGGCTCGTGGTATTTTCCTTGCAAGGTTTCTTTCAACTGCTGGATAAAATGGCATAATTTAAACAAGAGTTGGGAATCTTTTCTGGTCCCCACGGAGCAATAATGGGGCAATTCCCCCCAAACAAGTTATGTGGTCTGGAGCTAATATCAGTAGGTGTCTGGTGGTAAGGCATGGTTGAACCCAGTTAACATGATCTGTCACAATTGATCAATTTCCGGTTACTTTTGTGAATGACGAGTATTATTATTGTTGCTGGTTGGCCGATGGCAAGCCTACTAGGTATGATAATATTATGGTCAAGAAAAATGCCAATGGGCCCAATGCTCTTGTGCTGGGCTCAAATCGAGAAGCCGGGCCATCATGGAGAGGTATATTTTGACTGCAAGAGCAACTACTCCCTCGATGTGCAGGTAAGATGGCCTCTTCTAGATGCCCATGCTTTTTCTGACGGCGCAATAGTTGGTAACCTTACCAGATCTTCGTGTTATCAACTACGTTATAGGCCACTGTGGTAGCACCCACGATTCTGTGGCATTCAGTGACCCTTGCACGTTCAAGGAACATTGCTCGTTATTCGAGAAGAGGGCCGACTCTGCGTACGGCTTGGACTGGTGGTGTGTGACCCCGTTGAAACGGGCAAGATGCGCTAACAGTGAAAATGGGCCAACTAAGCTCTGAATGTGGGCTAGCTGAACACTAACACACCACACACAAAACCTAACACAACACCAAATCCCCTACTTATACTTCACTAAGACTAAGCGCGTCTTCCTCAGTGAGTTCGGGTCCGAGCCGTAGTATGCGACTACTGGTTTGGATTCCTAGCACAACGAGAATTGAATTATGGCCTCAACTATCCCAACTAAACAAACACCGCACTCTCGGCTAGCTACCCTTGACGTTCCGAAACAAGACTTCCCAAGGTTGGGATGTACAGGTTTTGGGGGTGATAAGGATGTTTACTAGGCGGACGTACAAAAGTACAGTCGTCCTAGGCGAGGTAAATGAAGTGTCTATCTGAAAACTCCCACTAATGGGCTATGCTGCTTCTTCTGCACTTCCTCTATGGCTTGGCTAGCTGAATGCTGCTAACGGCCGACTTAGACTCCTCTGAATCCAAGCTCTTTTCTGTTACACTTGGGCTTATTAAGGACCCCGAGTATTCTCTTAGCTCAACTAGTCGGTCAATGAATCGACTGGCAGTTCTACCAAAGTGCTGTGCCGGGCGTGGTCCGTTTTACGGGAGGCGTTTCCTGGTCACCCAATGCGTAGCTACCACTGAAGTCCACCACAAAGCTAGCCGCAACTCTCAAACTTAAACTCTCGTGCTCTCGGTCCTGATTTATACGTGGAGAATGGCGCTGCTCACAACCTCCCAACGCGAAGCTTCGACTTATTGGTTCACACAGTTACTTCTGGATCCAACAAACAACGCTGCGATTTCTATAGACTGGTTTACAACAGAGAAGGTACTTTATCTCCGCTTCGACTGGCCTGAGCACACCCTTATCAACAGTGCGATGAGCGGGGCATGAACTGGCTTTTAGCGGTGTTTTCTGGGTCCTTATATACTACTCAGAAGTCCATGACATAAACTCTATCTACTAATCATGCCGGGGTGATTCCTCATCCACCTGTCAACTGCCATGACGATCTTGGCCATTTATCCGAAGTCCGGGTCCAATTCCGGGTCCAAGATGACCCTAGATCGGTCCAGAATGATGCTAGGCCTTGGCTAGGCTAGGCCCATGACATCAGACTCTGAAATGACTCCACCCCGGAGCCTAGAGTGCATAACTCCGAAAATACTCGGAGCGTTAGCCCTTAGCTCCGAAATGACTCCACCTGCTCATATGTTGGATTGTCCACTTCGACTTCCTCAACATCCTATCATTGCCATCTCAGGAACTGATCAGAGTTGAACTAGCTCGCATTTATGCAAGGGGGTGCCGTTGTGTGAGCCAAGGATATCACGTCCATTCCTAGTGTAAACAAGGTCTGGGAATCCGAATCCGAGCGCCAAAAGTTTGCCCGGGCAGCAGTTCAAAAGATATGGCCACTTTTATCCCGAAAAAAATGCCTGGATACTTTTAGTATCCTAGGTCTACATTACATGCATATATTACATGCACTGCATCCGTTCAAAAAAGGCAATTTTTCCTATATGGGGTTAATTGACTTACGCGGAGCTCTGATACGATCAGTACGTTAGTTCTGGTCACCTGGGTGCCTTAAGCGAGAGAGAGACAAATGTACCCTGGCGCTTCTTTGTGTGTCTTTTCCCTCTCCTTAAATACGGACACTGGTGGGGGGAGAGAAGGCTGTGGCACCATAGTTGGCGTTATTATTCGCAGCCGAGGCGGAGGTGTTGAGCCCGAGGGCGTTGAGGGAGAGGGCCATCAGGCTGACCTGCGAGAAAGAGGTTGTCATCAGTCGGTGAAGATACTCAATATTCTGGCAGAAGAGGAAGGGGAAAAAGGAAAGTTAGAAGAGAAGAAAGTACGAGGCAAAGCAAACAGAGTAAAATTATGATGGTGTGTGGGTAGATGGGGGAGGAGGATGATTTGAGCGCTGAGCTGAGGGATTATTAAGAGGGTTGGGAGTGGGAGGGAAGCAAAGTGAAGGGAGGGAGGGGAGGACAAAGGCGGAGGAAGGTATGATGGACAGGGGCGAAAATAAGTGCAAAGGACGACGACGGAAGGGGGTATGAACCACAGAATATCGACTGAGCAGGGAGGATGAGGGGATGCGGAGGAGAGTATGTATATATGTATCAATGTAGGCATGGAAAGGATGACAACGAACGAAGCAAGAGAACAGAGAAGTAAAATGTAGATACACTGCAAGCGGTGCAATGAGCCGGAAAAAGGAAAGGAACAGGGAACAAGCAGCTAGCGAAAGAACATTGAAATCGAAAAGGCAATAGAGGAGAGAAAACTCAAAGGAAGGCACAAGTACATGGGAACAAAAAAAGAAACGAAAAGAGGCTGCAAAAAAAAACCAAACCCAACTCAAGGTTGTCTTCATGTCCTTTGATTAGGATGTACAAAAGTGGTAATATACAAAATTGTCTGCGAGAGTATCCAGGCTCCCGCCCGGAGGGCCATTACCTCGGAATAAATATTTTTCTCGTATTTTTTTTCGGAAGAATTGGCTCAATCCGCGTAACTTGCGAAAAAAAAATCTCGCGGACCTGAACCAACCACGTCATTATGACGTCATAAAATTACTATATAAGGCAGTCCATCACCCTAAAAGGGTAATTAATCAAAACGACCATATCTGTTGAACCGTCGCCCGGGGACAAATTTTAAGCTTATTTCGGGATTGCCAGCCCCTTGTTTGGGCCTAAATCAATGTATGTTCCAAAATTTCATTTTCAGCACCCCCTTGCATTTATGGTACGCTAGCCACGCTAGCCTCGTAAACCAAGCATGCTAGTACAGCTAGTCGACTTCAATGATCATTCTCTAAGCCTCATATCCCTCTGTGACCTTGCTAGTGCAATTGCTGAAGCACTAGCACCAGCCAACACATCTCTACTTTGAATCCAAGTGCTAAGACTCGCTCTGAATAATACCTGAGGCTCAAGGCACTCAAAGGTAATAGCTCTGCTGTCAATTGTGATAGCTAGCTCGATAAACGAGGTGCTAGCACGCATGCTCCTGTCTCTTGGCTGGCTAGCCCACTTGTTAAGTCCCTTCGGACTTATTCTGTGCAGTCATTGGTTCTCCTAGTCGGATTACAATCCCTGTTGAATGCCTAGGCCTTTGGTACATCTCCTTGATAGTGTACCTGTCCAGTGTAACACTTGCAACCGCGCCTAGCACTGTACAGGATACTACAGCCAGCAGTCGGAGCTCACTCTGACTCTCCTGTATATCACCGAACAGAGGTCTGGGGCACTAGTCAATAATGCAGCCAGAAGCTAGTTTATAGCCTGAGTCCCCTAGCACCAACTAGTGCTCATAAAGCTTAAAATAGCCTGATTGCGACACAATTGGTGTTGCGCCGTCTCACCGTACAAGAGGCCGGCATTGCAGGAGCGAAATAATAAAACCTTTAATTATCACCTGTCGCGGGTACGTGAATCTATTGTTGTGTTGCCGTGATGTTGTTTCCTGACTTCAGGAGGAATCCCACAGGTCCGTGTCAAGTCAGAGCACACAATGGGATACATCAAGGGTTGATTTGCCAGTCTCTCAGGACTTAGACAACAAATAGACGACAGCAAGGACCACGAGCGCGCACTGGCGTGGGTCAAGGCCTGCATCATCATCCACACGCTTGTCAGGCTGATTGAGGATGGGACGGAGGATGATGAATACCTGCCGGAGCTTGTTCAAGAAGGGCTCGCAAATCAAGCACCGGCTCCTGCACCTACTATCGACACAGAGGCAGCTGCCACGACAAGGAATTCACACAGTCAAAGGAAGCGCGTTGACTTGAAGACTAAATTATTTGCCAGCGGTGCCGCAGAAGATAGAGAATAAAATGTAGTGCTCGTTTTATGAGGTCGGATGTATTGAATCCCTACAAAGATATCCTGTCTATGTTGCTAGGAATCAATTCAGAGCTCATCCCGTATAATTGTCCATTATCGCCAATTCCGGGAGGTAAGTAGGTGTCATCAACCTAAAGTCCAAGGTAGAGAAGTCAAATCCAGAGGAGCTCCCAGAGCCCACCATTGAGCTGCTCCTCTCACCCATACCCGACTGCGAGAGCCTGGAAAACAAATCTGTATCACCTTCAAACACCGGCCGCGACAGCGCGCTCGATGGATGGTGCGGTGTGTGAGACCTGACAGGCGAGACAACACCGAGTTGTATTGCGCCCGGGATTTCGAAGGTGATGGTTAAGGGACCCGGGTACCGCAACGTGGGGATTGTGACGTGGCGTGGTGATTGAGACGTGCTCGCTCATTCTGAGCCGTGAGCAGCTTAACCTCATACTTCATGCTCTTGATCTTCATGCGTTCCATCTCCTCCGTGTGCTGAAGCTTCCTTTTCTCTCCCATCCGTGTCGATTCCTACTCCCAGAAGTCACTCAGGTGCTCAAGCGCAGTCGGCGGCTTTCTCTTGGCTGGAGCGATGGACTTGGAGGAATTGGCCTTTGCAAGACCAAGATCACGTCCACTGGCAGCGGGTTTGGCCTTCACCCAACTTGTGATGGCCTCTTTGCGGCGGGAGGAGTTCTTGCACGCTTGGGAGGCTTCTCAGGCTATATGCACATCAGCACTACACCTGACGCATGCGGAGACACTCACTGAACCCTCGCTGCCCTCATAGTCCGATGTCGTGTGAGTCTCAGTACCCATATGGGCCTTCAATGACAATGATTGATTATTGTCTTCATCCGCTGGCGGGGGTAGCATCGCCGTTTGCACGCAAGGTAGCTGAATGCCCGTCGTCATCAAGCTCGTCAACCTCATCCTTGTGAGTACTATTCTGCTGTTCCGGCTCGTATAAATCGGCGGCAGCGCTGGCATGATCTGTACCAGGCTCAGATGATTGGACTCCCACTGGATTGTAGTTCAGGAGCTCTGGCCAGAACCCATGGAGCTCATCCCACCAGGGCAAGCCATTGCGGACCTCATCTGCAAAGAAGAAATCAGAAATAGAATAAAATGACACATAACTGGGACTGACCTATCAAGCTCGCAAGCGCAGTGCCCTCCTTGACACTTGTTGGATCGAGGCCCGCACCTGTGGCACCGATGCACTGCACACATTTTTGGTAATCCTTTTTGAGTCTATTGAACACCGTAAGTCCAGTCCTGGGTGAGTGGCAACGAAGATACCTTTGAACACGTGTTTCTACCAATGTGGCATACTTCCCAGGGCCGTTGGTATAGCGTGCCTGCTCCTGCGGATCATCCTCGAACCACACTGGGCGCTTTTGCCGTCTTTCGTGGTGGATTTGGTGTGGCCTTCTTTTTTGGCCTCAGCGGTCAAGTCGGAGAAGAGTTTCCTGCGAAATTCAGAATTGTCTGTGAGATATTCGATGAGATGGTCCGTCCAATCAGTGTTTTTGAGCCAGTTGCCCTGCCACTAATGGAAGTGTCAATAATGCAATATCGCAGTGTCATCCGCAAACCACATTGCATTATTCCCAGACCCAGTCAGCCAGTGATTTGGTACTGTAATGCAATACCCCGGGAAGTTTCACCTGCCAGAGTGAAAAGTCACAGTAACTGCTCCGATCACGTCGGACCTTCTTAAAGGGGTCATAAAATGATGGCCAGTTCAGGCCATCACCAGAAAATCCCAAAAATCACAGTTCTCATCGTTTTCCAATGATGCCTCATCATATCAAGCACAGCAAGGTTTAACCGAGCTTTAGCCGCGATGCCGGGTGATTGATGATATCGGCCCATCTTATCTGGCCCTTATCCGCTCCTCCCCGGCAATGTCCGACAATAAGTTCCCACGCATGTCATAGCATTCCAGAACTAAATCAGGATGCACAGCGAATACCCAGACCAACATATTGGGGCAGTGGTGACTACAGAACAGGAGCATCACTATAATTCACAACCCAAAAAACCCGGTCGAAAAGACAGAAACTCATACACAAAAAAAACCCATCCTGACAATCGAACCTAAGACCTCAACAATTCACGAGAATCTGGACAGTGAGTACAAACCAACTCACCCATCGAGCCGTTATACTTTCCACCCTAGCGTGTACTGTGTCAGGCTTTTACTTTTGGACGCCGCCGCAATCAATAAACGCTGAGCCGACTACTGATACATATCGTTCTCTACTTCTTCCTCCGTATACACGCGCGCCTCCGCCCACCGCAGCTGGTCTTCGTCGACATCCACCACAACATCCGGCAGACCCGACATGTTCTCCCCCCTCAAGTACGCGGCCGCCTTCGCGCGCATTGGGCCCCATTCTCGCTCGAGCCTCTCCCGAATTCTGCGCTCTCAATCCGCCTGCTCCAAAGCGTACGCTCTCATCCCTTCCCTCACTTCTGGCTCAATCACACCGCCCCTCCCCAGCATTACCGTCCTCGCCTCCGCCCTCACCGTCCACTGCCGCTCTGCGTATCGTCCGAATTCCAGCGTGCGTCGCATCTCTTCTTCTACCAGAACCAGGTCCTCACGCCATCTATTTGTGCGCGAATAGGCCTTGCACCATTCCACGCGTATCGCTATTGCTCGCCGTCAATCCCACGCCGCTGGACCGTCTGATGCACGTACCTTCGTGCAGTTTTTTGTCCCCGGTCTGTTTTGTTGGCGCCGCGTACCAAATCCAAGACAGCGTGCGATTCGTCTCCCCCATGGCTACCGCCCCCCGTAGCCGCCAGGCCGTCCGCGACGCCCAGAGCACCCAGATGTGCATTGTGAGCCTGCTCCTCTTCGCGCACCTCTCGATCATTTAACGCCCTCACATCCGACTCTTCTAGCACACGGAACTGGTCCTCCCACTGCCCGTGCCCCTTCAGCTTGAGCAAGGCTTGCCGTGCGTATCGATACCGTAGTTTGCATCCGTGTATCTTGATATTGACCTGCCGCAATATACCTTGTCCCCGCGTCAACGCCCGCTGACCGCTCCAATTTCGGATTTTGAAACGGTTGGTCATCGTTCGTGCTCGCAGGCCCTGGCGCAGTAGCGATAGGGCGTCTCCAGCCTCCCGTGTCTCAGGCGCGCTTCCACGCCATCCAATCCCGGGGCGCACGCCTTTTGGCGCATCACTGATGTCCCGATCTCAGACGGCATGAACAGCCGCGTGGCCTCGGGCTGCTGGTCATCTGCGTCGTAAACCGCCCGCTGAGTCGCTGACAAGTAGCGCCGCAGCTTCGGCATGTATGTCAGTTGCAACTTGCGGAAACCCTGAAGACGCATGCGTAGCGACGTCCGCCGCTTGAGAAAGTCCAGCTCTTGAGTCGGCGTAGGATTCGGACCCGCGGCCTTGATTGCGACCGCAAGCTGTCGCCTATGTATCCCAGTCAATCAATCGCCCACCGACGATAGATATCCGCCATAACGTACTGGGCCTCCTCAATCTCCATCCCCATCGTAACAAATGTGCTTGGAGTGTCTTCGCGCTCCACCTCCGTCCCATCCCCGGTTTTCGCGTACTCCTCTGCGGCCAGCAATATGCGGATTTCCTTCAGTGTCATACCTTCACGCAATCAGCTCAGCGTCGCAATTACAAAACAGGCAAACTCACCGTCCTCCTCAAATTCGTATGGTGAATCCTTCGCGCCTTCGACATGTTGCTCTCTCTCCCACTTGTCTACCCACGCCTTCCACCCACCAACATCCAACTCGTTCATGTTCGCCAGCCCGTCGTTGAACGCCTCAAATGCCTCTTTGTGTGCCCTTCCCTCCTTTATTCCCTCTGCCATGCGCTGCAAGAGTAACCGGCCTGCACAATAATCAGCATCTTCCCCCCGGTCCCTAGAAACGACGCGTACGATGGGCGACCAATCACCGGAAATTATGAAAGCTGAACAAGCCCTCCAATGCCGTATGTCGCGCGCCCAGTCCCATCATCTTCGTCGATGACGCTATCCCGTTCAAAAACTCCCAATTCTGTTCTACCGTCTCCCCATGTGTCCGCCCTGCACCCCACAGCCAATGGAATGAGAACGGCGAATGGCAGCCTTTTTTGTGCGCCGGCAGATGGAAGTTGGGGACTGCCCATCGGACGTTCTTGATGTTGATCTTCAGGTGATACTTCTCGGGCAGTTTGCCCATCCGCGTCCAGATATTTTTTGAAAACTGACACGCGATGTCATAGGACAGCACGATATACATCCACATATACCCCAACAGCGCCGAGAAGAATAAAAAGTCCATGTTGCAGTATCTAGTAGACAAGTGTGAGCACCCATTCATTGATTAACTCGCGCACTTACCGTTCGCCCATCTGTAGGTCTCCGATGCCGTTCGGTCGCCACATATTGTGGCGGGCGCACGTCACCCCGCCGACTCCGGTAACATGCAGCCCCTTGATGCGCTTGGCGTTTGCGAGGAACATGGCTTGGAAGCCCGAACAGCTTGATATCTCTTCCTCATCGACGTGTTGCCTAATGTGTTCTGAATACTCCTTTCTGTTACAGAAAAACCCGGTCCCGTCATCGATGATGGGATCCTTCTCCTCCGTTGAAACATTCCGATTAATCAGCTTGAAATTGGCGTCTTGCGCCAACTCGAGGAAGTATTTGTATCTGAAAGATAACTCAGTGGTGCGTCTACCTTCACATTGTTCAGCACTTGCCGTTGATCCTCTGGTTCCTTGTCCCAGTTAATCTTATCGTAGTCTTCAGGTATATTCACCTCCGGGATCGGGCACATTCGACAGCGCGGTTCTGCCAGCTCCCCTTGGCGTGTTCCGTTAACACCCGAGTTCTCGTGCCCACGGCCCGCTCTCTTATGCAGCTCCATCATCCTATACTGTCGAACAATTGCACGGAACGCCCGCCGACGGTCCTACGTCCCCGATTAACTCGCGAAAACACTCGAAAATCGGTGGCATACGTACTGGTGGTGCCTTCTCCTCCCGCCCATTCTCGTCGACCTCCCTCTTCCGCACTGTTTCCATCCCATCGTTGTTCGACAGCAGTTCCAGTGATCGCACAAAATCATACGCTGAAATCTTTCCCAAGCAATTTTGCATCTCGAATAACCGAATCGCATTGAATGTGGCGCAAGTCTGGGGGTCCACGGAGGTCGCCGGCCAAAGGCATGCTCGCTCCAGCTGCTGGCGATGCTCAACCCGTGAATCACAGCCACAAAAGCTTAGCTGCACGACACGGATCCCAAGCACGTCGATGATCACGAAATCCTTATGGGCAGGTCGCGAGCGTGGGCAGAATACTCCAGGTGGATGCCCGAGCTGGATCCGAGCGTCCAGACCCAGATCGTTCAACGACAAAGGTACAAAAATTCCCCTGTCCACATCTGTGGGTTTTGTCAGCACGCTACATCATCCCAGCAGGAACCTCGCTGCCCACCTCGATCCCATGCGTCGGCAATGCACGATGCAAGTGTATGATGCATCGCTCGCAATACATCGCTGCACCAATGCAGCTTTGGCGCACGCAGCGATACAGCGGATCAGCACATTTGCACTCTGCACATGCGCGGTAAATGTCGGCCGATCCGCGGCCCTCCAGCCTTAGCATCTCATCCAGCGTCTCGTCGCGGTGATAGCGCATGAAAACCTTCATTGGTGTGTCCTAAGCTGTTCGTCAGAATAATGTCGGCCTAACGAGTAAAAAGCACATACCGCGGCCTCCCATCGCTCGAAATGGACTGCGTCGAGCGCGCCTTTCGCCCCCATTCGTAGCGTGATCCCGTCGTCGGCCTCCCCACCTCCCTCCTCCGACGGTAGGTCCCCCTCCCATCCACTGTCGTCCCAGCTCTCTTCAGCCCCACACAGGTATGAAAAATCGGGTCTCTCCATGGCCTCCCCCATCGCCTTATCCACCGGATGATAGGCAGGTGCCGCCGCTACCGACATATCAACGGCACTTGAGCGGGCAAGCACACGTCGCCCGTCGGCGGACTGCTCGTATGTCGTCGCGATGTTGGGCTGGTGGACATACATCCCCGCATCCGCGGCCGTCCTCTTGTTGCGCCATCCGCGCGCAGCCATCGTCAAGTGTCAGTCGCAGGTTGACCTGACGCAATGCCCACAAGCTCAAGCTTGGTTTGTTGTTATCAGCCTTGACCGATAAACAAGATTATAAATTTACCCGACTCAGACTGTCGCCCTCTTTTGATTCGCACTCATTGTCGTTCACCCCGGACTCCCAAAATGCCGCCGGTTTGTCTTTGTCCTTACCTTCTTCATCCCTTACTCATCTTCCATTTCTTTTGCAGGGTCTGCGAAAAGAGGTGCAGTCTTTGCCGACCAAACCGAGGAGGAGCGCGACCGCAGCCGCTACCTTCTTGGAATCAGTGGACGCCGACCTTCAGCACCAGCACCCAAAAAATCACGCGCGTTCGCGTTCGCATGCGCACTCACCACCCCAAACACACGCAACCTGACGGCGGCTATCGCGAGCCTCGCACAACTGCTCTCACGCGTGCAGATCTCTACGAGGATGGACGGTTGCCTCTTCCCCTCCAGCCTCTCCGCCCTTCGCAGCGCTGCTCGCTTTGCACAGCAGTGAAGTCTCACCCCGTTTCGTAGGTCTTTCTGCTGTCATGATTTCTCGCGCCATCTCTCATCATTTTCAGCTATCCTTGTGGCCATAGTCATTGTTATGCGTGTATCCGGCTGTGGCTCGAACAAGACTGGAAGTGCCCCGTCACGGCTTGCCGTACGGTGCTCAGGACTGAGCCCCATCGTCACTTTGCAGAGGAGCAGGCGCTCGCGGAAGCCTTTCCCAATTGGGTCAACGCAACTGTTGTTACTTACAATTGGGAAGGTCTTACCTTTCCCAAGGTGCCGGCCGAGGTCGTCACGACGAGAGCTCTTGAATTTATGTGTCCAATCTACTTGTCGAATAAAATCTTTGCCTCGCCGCCTTTCCCTGGTATCCGTCTATCCGACTGTCCCGATTATTCGGCTTCCACGATGTGTCGGTTGTTCCATGTCAGTCTCCAGGTCAACCAAATCAACAAATGAATTATGAGCGCGGCGAAGGTGAAGAGTAGGAGAAACGGTACAGCGTACCGTCACGTGCAGTGTTCGGACTGCTCGGCGGTACAATCCCGCACTAGTTTTAAAGCAGTTTGACTGACCCAGAGCAACTACCCAGGTTGAGGTTGTCCCCTCGCCCGGGCTCTGAAATCATGCGCTGTGGAGTTTGAATTTCATTTTCAATGATGGTCGACAGGAACAACGGACCGACGATCAAGTATCGCATCAAATTACGTAGATTTATTTGATCATCGACCTCGCTCAAGTCATCGTTCTTTCCGTCCTCGACCAGGCCGTACATCCAACAGAACAAACACTCAAAAAAGGACGAAAGTAAGGAAAGTGCATGTTTTCCTCCATGCGGGCATCGTCCACCCCAGCAAATCTGCTGACCTTAAATCACCATCAATGATATCGCTGACATTCATCGCCATCAATCATATTTGCCAAAACATTCGCCTTGCCCTCGAACCCCACTATGCGCCGCAGAGCGACAGTTTGCGGTGACCCCTACCCGCACACGCGCTCCTGGAATCTGCACCATCCCCGCAAGCCCAAGAAGCGGATCGGTGTGCCCCGACCGTCAAGTGAGTTCTACCTTGCCCTCTCGTGGTACTTACTAATGTGTTCTCTTTCACAGGGAGATTCATGCGGTACCTCAAGCAGCGCTACATCGCGAATTTCTGGGCGCAGTGGTTGGCCAACGCAAACACAGTCCTGAATCCTCTGCCAGGTATATTTCCTCTTGTTTTCCCTACCTAACCCTTGCTGATTGTCCCAAAGACTCTGACGACGAGCCATCATCAACGGCGTCCATGGCTTTGGGGTCCATGGTGTTTAGCACCTGGGGCAATGACACACTGCCTCCGTCCGACTATACCTGGGCCGACTGGGAGGCCAAGGTTCCTGCCGCCGATGCTACCCGCACTTCGCCCCATTGGGAGGAATTTTGGTGGTTGGGGCCTGTAGTCTGTCGCCCGCCTTTTTTTTGCTACATTCAATACATCATTTTCCATCGCCGCAAAGATCTCAATGCATTATCGTGCACATAGCGAAGTTATGCGCCAGCTCAACGTTGCTTGCGCTCCTTTGCGCGTCGCGTTTCCTTTGGCAATCGCGCTTCCGCTGCCTTCTCCGTCTCCCTGACGAACTGCAGTTTGTGTGTCTCATTACCGTGGATCGCGAACTGAGGGAGATAAATGTCGTCGAAAGATTGTTCCCCAAACCTCGCGATGAATTTCTTTTGGCCGCGCCTGGAGGTCATCGTGGGTCAGAGCTTTAAAGAGGAACGCGGTTCATAGAAATCTGCGTACCGCTCTTGGTAGCTGGCGTCCGCCTCACGTCGCGACTCCCTTGCCAAGGCTTTGAGCTCCTCTGAGTTCTGGATGCGGGCGCGGTAGCTACCTAGATTCAGCTATTATGTATGTAGTAGGTGTAGTTGACGTACGCTTGCATCTCAGTCCTCGCCTTTGCGCGGAGAGCCTGCTTATTCCTGAACAAGTCAGCCACAGTCCGTTGTATGAAACTGTCGACACACTTTTCACGGTACCGGCGTTGCGCCAGCATATGCTGGTGCCGCTTTAACCTGCATTGGGCTCTACTGAGGGGGCGTACTTCAGTCGACGTGTTGCTGGTGGTGCCGGTTATGCATGACATTGAAGGGGGAGGACGGTTTGGGAGGCGGAAATCAGCCCAGTTTGCGTCTACATATATGGAAACATGAATCGGGACTTGACGTGTTGGTGATAACAGAGCCATTTTCTTTTTTTTGTGCGCCGTCTGTCATAATTCTGGGCCAATCTTTTTTTCAGTGGGGCGAAGACGACTGCCGCGAAGGCTATAAAAAAATTAGCAACCTACTATGTCCTCGCAGGACCTCACCAGAAATTTCTAAAACTCCATTTCGGCTGCATCGGCGACGCAAATCTGAGGTGTTGGTGATTTCAGCCGCTTGTTAACTTATTTTTGGCTCACCACCAACCCACCGGCACTAGATCTTGCTCACGCTAATTGGAGCACATTGAAAGCAGGTCCTTGTATTTCCTTGGATTTGTTCAGACGAGCGGGCGTCGGGACGATAATTTTCTTTGATTGAGTTGGTGATGTCGGAGGCCTTGCTGATGTGTGACTACGTGTGACTCAAGCCCTGGAGAATCCAGCCCAGCACGACCATGATTCCGCCCGAGCTCCTCGCGCTTGCTGAAGCACCACCAGAATTTGTAGCCTGCACCGTTCCCGAGCACACGGGACACAACTTCGTCACCCACGCCCAATTCTCCCGCAACCAACAAAAGACCTACTGGCTGCTTTTGGGCCCACTCAACGAAGGCGTCTACACTCTCAAGTCAGTCTCTACGGTGATTCGAGCAGATGGAGGAAGCTGACAAACTGGTAGAGCGGATTGCTTGCGCGCGCAAAACGGACTCGGACTGGTTGCGGCTTCGGCGGTTTTCGTCGCGACATGCTCCGAATGGAAGGATGTCGTGGTTTGGTGGCAAAGATACTGTTTTCATCGCCACCGGGGAGTGCAGCAGCCATCCAACGGCGTGTGTCCACGGGTGCCCGACCCATGAACGACAGGTTGTCGCGGAAACGACTCAGCCCCAGCCAAAAAACAAGAAACGAGACGTCGTGAAGAAGGAGCCGATGGTCAAAGAGGAGGCCGAGGTGTCCGCCGGCATGGTGAAGCAGGAGGTGTTGACCCCCGCCGTGAAGCGAGAGGCTGCTGGTACTGCGACCAAGCGTAAGGCGGAGATGCAGTCCCCCGCCACGATCCCAAAAACGCCGGCGAAGGGCGGCACTCGTCGTCTTCCCCATGCTCGCAAGGCACCCACGTTGTCGTTACACCGATTCCAGCGATGACGACGCTCGTTCAGTTGGATCTGACTTCTTTTTTCTCCCTGACTCGCCATCTCCAGCAGCCGGCAAAGGCAAGGCCTCGCCTGAGAGGACGGGAGCGGCGGCAGCTACAGTGGAAAACGCTCCACCCAGTCGAGCGACGTCGCCCACCATCTCGACAGTCTCTTCTGTGTCGGCATCTAGTGTGGCCGCCTCCAAGGCCGACACCAAAGGCAAGGGACGCGCAGTATCACACGCTCCGGGTGAGGGTGAGCCGTCATCCTCTGCCGTGATGGAGGGTACCCCCAACACAACCTTGGGCGCAGGGAAGGCGACCGACACCACTCCTGCACGTGGCGCGACAGACAGGGCGAGAGAGGCGCCTGTTTCTGGCATCTCGCGAGCTTCTGCCGCGATGGCAGCTCCACCTGCTGCCACCTCAAGCATCTCACGCGCACCGCCCGCGATCGCTGGGCCGTCTGCCCCCGCGTCGAGCATCTCACGCGTTGGCCGCGACGGTGGTCCTTCCTGTTCGCGCGGTCCTTCCCACGCCGGCATATTTTATGTGAGTGCGCGCGGCGCCGTGCACCACTCCAGGGACCAGGCGTTTCTGGACATCGACGTCGGACCAATCCAGCCGGTCGTGGGATACGACGCTGCAATGAGCTATCCAGACAAATTGGTCCTCGGCCAGAACGGCGCAACAAGTGGAGAGGAAATGGATCTGGGCGCGTGAGAAGTTGGGGATTAGATACCTTTCTTCATACTCTCAGGACGTCTTTGGCCGTCGTCGTCGTTGGATTTCATGTTGTCAATACTGTGCCGTTTGTACTTTGCGCAAGAACTCTTTGTTTGGCAACGACCTGGGGCAGAAGCCTTTGACAAACAGCAGACGGCTTGGCCTTGTCGATATTGCGCCGACCTTCTGGGGAGTAAATCTGGCTGGTAAATATGTCAGCTGTGAAGGAGAAACGACAAAACTCATACCCGACAACGCAGCAGGTCACCAATTCCTTGATGGGACCCGGCGAAGTGTTGATTTTTGGAGTCAAGATTGGAGCACTATCTTGCGATTTGTTCGTGAATTGGGCGAGGCGAGTACCTTTATATTCATCTGATTGGGACTGGTTTAACAAGGAAGCCATGCAGAAAATAATGACTTGGTATAGCTTTCGTGCACAAAGACTGTTACAGGATTGATAGCATACTTTTTTTTTTTTTTTTTTGGGGGGGGGGACAATAACTTCTATGGATGGTGTCAATGGTGTAGATTGGAAATGTGGACGCGCATACAATTTATTGAAAGAGACACGTTAAATTTGTGAAACTAGCTGCTGATTCCACGTGCGCAGGAGTGATTTGTTTGGTGGAGACGGTTGATCCGCAGAGTTGTTAGCAGACTTTTTACCTTCATACAGCCCACGCACCTCAGTACACGACATGGCCGGCAATAACGCGATCCCATTGTCATCCGCCAAACCGACGAGGAAGCGGATACGGCGGACAGGCAAAAAACCCGGCAAAACGTCTTGGATCCACGGGACAAAAGAGACTTTCTTCACGTCACGTTCGGATGAGTGGGCGTCGGCGCAACGAATGGGAACGGCAAAACTGGGCAAATTCTACGACGACGTCACCAACCTATATATCCAGAAGTACGGTTATGACATGAAGGACGAGGAGGATTTGGAAGAAGACGTACCTGATCCCACCGACCCGAACGCGCCCGATCCCGACATGGGAACGCTCAGCAAGGAAGAGGCCGATCGGCGCAGCAAAATTAGCTTGCGTGTACACGGTGTAAGTCAAGATACTGGATGGAAATGGACGGGGACTAACCAAAATATAGCGCATTGGCCAGTGGTACCGCTCGCACTATGGCGGCGCACTATGGCGGCGGTGTGGAGCAAAGCCAAAAGAACATGTTCAAGGATCTGTTGGCGGGGGCCAACATGGGCGCGACGCAGCCAGCGAGGATGCAGACCTGGCAGTACTACTCCAAGCACCACTACGAAGAACGCGTCAAGGCGCGCTTTGAGGTCGTGTGGAAGGCGGAGCTGCAGCGGGCGAAGGATTTGGACCAGCCGGAGCCGCATGAGGTGAAGGTGCGCGGCGAGGTGACGCGGCAGGCGTGGGACAAGGAATCCGACAAATTCAAGGCGTTGGTGGTGGCCGCGCAGAACAAGGAGTACACGCAGATGCTGCGTGCATGGGAGATGGGCCGCGCGGAGGAGAGTTCGCATACTGCGGAAGAACTCAATGCGTGAGCGAGACTCCTGCTATTCACCACGTCACTCACAACAATACAGTACCCTCAAGAATGCGGCGCTCTATCTGCAGCCTCTCGCAGATAGCATTCAAGAACACTTTTCGATGAACGTGGCAATAATGCTGTGCGGGCCAATCGGGGAGCACGGAGGTGCTATAGAGGTGCGGAGGTAAGCACAACGTCAAGTCGGGAGGGAGAGAAGGAAACTAACGATGTGCGTGCGTAGTGTCCACTCCGGAACGACGGCGGGACTGAATCCCAAAAAATGGTACAACTTCGATCCAGTCGGATACCAAAATGCGGAAGCGTCAATGGTGCGCTTTTCGGAGAAAACATTCAGTAAGCCTTGCTGCAAGAGAGCTAAGGGAAACCACTGACAAATGATGATCCAGGCGAGGCCGAGAGAGAGAGACGGCGTGTGGCGTCCGCATCCTCAGCGAGCAACGAGGACATGCCAGTGGGGAGCACGTCGAGCGGGGGTGCAGCCGCGGGGACGCACGCGGGACCATTGGGGGCACGTGCTACTGTACTGTCAGGTGGCGCGGGGGATAGTGTCGAGCGGGGCGGGGTGTCTGGGTTGCGCCAGTCTCTTGCGTCGACACCGCGCGCACTCACGCCGGATGGAACACCGCCGCCGCCCCCGCGCGACGAAGCAGCACCGCCACCGCCCCCACGTGACGAAGCAGCACCGCCGCCGCCCCCGCGCGACGAAGCAGCAGCACCGCCTCCCCCACGGGAAACGCCTGCGCTGCCGCGCGAAACGCCTGAGCCAGAGGGAACGCCTGCGCCGGTGCATGAGGCATGGCGGCGAAAAGATATGGCGCAGTGGTCGGAGGAGCTTCGCCGAGCACACAGCGCGTTTGCAATGGGCGCGAACTGGCCAGAGGACTGGGCGCGGTTGGTAAACGAGTACATCGACTTCGAGGCGGCGGCGGGTTACCCAGACGAAGGGCCTCGGATGGGGGGAGACGGTAGACCATCAGAGGTTGGGGAGTTTCTGACGGGCGGTCAAAAGTGGCATTCACCACCGAAGATCAGAAAGCTTGGGAAGCTGGGTGACAAAGGGTCGTACACCGACAACTGGTGGATGTGGTGGCGGTCGTTACAGCCGGCGGAGAGGGAGGTGGTGGAAGAGACAGGGATGATGACGATGCCCATGGAGATGGCTTGGGGTAAACTGACGAAGATGTCAGGGCGAAACGGTTTCTTGCAGGTTATGGCGAGTTTGTTTTGGTGGGGCCTAGAGGAGTTTCGAGACGGACACGAGGACAAATCAGGGTGGGCAGCCGCGGTGGGGGATGTGGAGGGTATCTTGTACGGGGTCCTGAGGTCGGGGGAGGTGCAGTAAGTCTTCGCCGTCCGGTCAGAAGATGTGTACACACGCTGATTATTACCTTGTCAGGGTGTCGACATGGAAGAAAGGTGCCGCGGGGAAGAAGCGCAAGGCGACGGACATGGAGGTAGAGGAGGGCGGACGGCACTCGAAGAGGATTGCGGGGGGGAAATCAGGAGAGACGAGTGGGAGAGAAACGCGAGGCGCGGCCGGGAAGACGTAAGTGGCGACGTATCTTTAAATTGGGTTGTTCTGACGAGTCTGCTGCAGAGCCCTCAGGCCCAAGCCACGGCCGGTGAGGAAGGCGAAGTAGTAATTGCAGTTGATATTCATGACCATGGATTAGGTGAAGCGGACTTGGGCAAATTGTAGCGAAACCTGCACACGTGGCGGTTTCGACACTGAATCTCAAAGCACTGGGTACAACGACAATGAATTGTTTTAGGGGAGGTCTACAACTACGTGTAATGAATGGTACACTGAAACTTGTGAAAGTGGATGTGGTGGCGAGGAACAAACGGCTTGGACCTACAAACTAAAACAAAAGGAACGTAATATACGGCCCAAAGACGGCACCCAATGCCGAACACAGCCACTCGTGCAAAGACGGCACCCAATGCCGAACACAGACAGCCACTCGTGGCAGGCGCCACGACAAGGACGAGAGGTGATTCAAAGCTGGCTGATTGACAGCTGCTCAGCACTCAGCGCCTGGGGGCCGGTGGTTGTCCAAGGCACAACGAGTGGTCCCGACCTGAAAATCCAAAGCGCGGGGTGTAGAAGCAAGAGACTGTGAAAAAAACAAGAACAAAGCTGGAATAAGGTGGCGGCTGGATACGGATCCAGGCGGGAGAGAACGGGAACCCAATGGGAATAGTCAGTGGGTAGGGCCCCAGAAGGTAACAGAGCCAAAGGAACGGAGGGTGATGCCGGGAGTATCGGAAACATGAGGAACAAAGGTGCGGAGGCCACCAGATCAAACACATGTAAATGGACAAAAGTGTTCGAGGCGGGTGATCACGGAAAACGATCGGAATCGATCGGAGGCAAGGCCTAAGGCAAATACATCCAAATAATGATAATAATGATTCGGGGTATCACGGGAAGCCATCGGAGGTAAGCGGGAGTGCTAAGGGACAGTGATTTGATGATCTGATGTGATGGGATGTGGGCAGGCTAAGCGGGATCAAGGCTGATCAAAGCCGGCGGCCCCATCACTGTTTCTGAGGTGATTTCCCCCTATGGAACAGGATTAAAAGAATATATTGAAGTATTAAAAACACTGTGGGAAACCCTGGACGATTGCATTATTGACACTATGACTGGC
The DNA here is from genome assembly GCA_029233265.1 of Mycena alexandri. NCBI lineage: Eukaryota > Fungi > Basidiomycota > Agaricomycetes > Agaricales > Mycenaceae > Mycena > Mycena alexandri. The sequence goes on along the minus strand of JARJCM010000086.1, from coordinate 362,498 downwards.
TGTCTCTGACTGCACATATTGCATTATGCATTCCAGTCAGGGCTGTGTGTATTGCAATATTGGTACGTCTATTACACTTTCTTCTACGGACGTCCCTGCTTTTATACTAATTTCTTTCTGACCGCCGCGCGCGACCTTATTCCTCATTCGTCCACGGACCCCTTTCAACACTGCCCTCCTTGCCTCGCGGCGGGGATCTCCATGCTTTCCCGTGCGCTTGAAGGAGATACCTAACCCACGGACTGTAACGTTGCTGCCCGTGCCCCCAATTTCCGTACTCCGTAGCTCGCACCTCCTTCCGTAGCTTTGATATGTACCGTGTGGCGACACTTTCCGTACTCCGTGCAGTACCCCGTGTTGGCAATGTTTACCGTTCCGTGTTCTGTGTATGCATCATGTCGATTTGTTAATTTCCGTGAGGACCGTGGCGATTTGGGGATTTTTGCAGTGGTAGGCCTGGTGGCGTAATGGTAACGCGCGCATTCGCAGTCGACTTCTGCGCAATATGACAGTTGCGAGACCCTCGTTTGATTCGAGGTCAGGTCGTGTACACTTTTTCCCACAGGAGAGAATCAACCGTGGGTCGACACCTTTTCTTTGACGTCTTGTAGCGTAGACCTGGTGGCGTAATGGTAACGCGCGCATTGTCGGTTTCCTCACAATATTGCATAATTGCGAGTCCCTCGTTCGATTTGGGGTCAGGTCGTTTTTGCTTCCTTTTTCTGTGTGTGCTCCGTAGTGCGTATTTGCCTTTTTCAGCCACGGAGGGAGTGTATCACAAAGTGATAGCTCACACCGGGCCCTCAACTTGTCATTGGGGGTAGACGACCAATGCTCGCTAACCATGATCTCTTAATTCTCGAGCCGAAGGCCATCACACAGCGCGCTGATGTGATCGATGTGTGCCAGCACTTGCCATCAACCCGCTGAAACGGCGCGTTTGCAATGTGCTGCCATCTAGCTACATTTTGCGCTTTTTAGAGCTAGCGCATGACGAAGTCTGCTAGCTTCTATTAAGTACATTATTAGCTTCTCAGGGCTACAAACTAGCAATGGGAACTCTGTTTGGTGGTACAAAGGAGAGTCAGAGTGAGCTCCGGCTACAGTACGAGTTATAGTGCTAGGCGCGGTTTACAAGCGTTACACTAGGCGAATACACACATCAAGGAGATAAACATACAGGTCTAGTACCTCAGAGTGTCAAGGATTCCATGAACGAGGACCAACGACTGCACAGACGGAGCTTTGGTCGGAGCGCAGAGTAGGAACGAGCACGAGCGAGCTAGCAGGTGTAGGAAGGCGGCTAGTACCATAGCAGCTGGACAGACCCTGCTGAAGTCGATACAGTAGCGGCCGAAGTGGCGCTAGCTGAGACAATGCGAAGGGACCAACTATAGGGGTATAGGAGTATACCCACCAGCAGGTCAGGTGATGGACGCGATGCGATCCAAAGAGCCTAACGAAGACAAATAGCGGAAACAGTGAATTCATGTTGAGATGGAGCAGTGGATGAACGCTAGGATGTTCAGTCCGTAAGATAGCGGGGTGGAATGGCGTGATTATGAGCAAGCTGCACCAGGAATAGTAATTCCGGAGTGGGGTTGCACATGGAGAGTTACTCGGGTGCAGATTAGCACGCTGAGAAAGGCAATTATACCCGGCTTGGCTGTCGAGATGGTCAGATAGTTGGTCAGCTAGGCAAGCCTAGACCACGAATGGACCCGGCTCGTCTTCCGGAGGCGGTCGCATGACCAGAAGATCGGCCTGTTTTACTCATTTCTCTTTACCTCATCATTTTCTCTCTGAACAGTATATAAAGCCTCATAAAATACCGCTAGAGACCAGTTCATGCCCCGCTCATCGCTCAGTCGATAAGGGTGTGCTCAGGCCAGTCGAAGCGGAGATAAAGTACCTTCTCTGTTGTAAACCAGTCTATAGAAATCGCAGCGTTGTTTGTTGGATCCAGAAGTAACTGTGTGAACCAATAAGTCGAAGCTTCGCGTTGGGAGGTTGTGAGCGGCGCCACTCTCCACGTATAAATCAGGACCGAGAGCACGAGAGTTTAAGTTTGAGAGTTGCGGCTAGCTTTGTGGTGGACTTCAGTGGTAGCTACGCATTGGGTGACCAGGAAACGCCTCCCGTAAAACGGACCACGCCCGGCACAGCACTTTGGTAGAACTGCCAGTCGATTCATTGACCGACTAGTTGAGCTAAGAGAACACTCCGGGTCCTTAATAAGCCCAAGTGTAACAGAAAAGAGCTTGGATTCAGAGGAGTCTAAGTCAGCCGTTAGCAGCATTCAGCTAGCCAAGCCATAGAGGAAGTGCAGGAGAAGCAGCATAGCCCATTAGTGGGAGTTTTCAGATAGACACTTCATTTACCTCGCCTAGGACGACTGTACTTTTGTATGTCCGCCTAGTAAACATCCTTATCACCCCCAAACCTGTACATCCCAACCTTGGGAAGTCTTGTTTCGGAACGTCAAGGGTAGCTAGCCGAGAGTGCGGTGTTTGTTTAGTTGGGATAGTTGAGGCCATAATTCAATTATCGTTGTGCTAGGAATCCAAACCAGTAGTCGCATACTACGGCTCGGACCCGAACTCACTGAGGAAGACGCGCTTAGTCTTAGTGAAGTATAAGTAGGGGATTTGGTGTTGTGTTAGGTTTTGTGTGTGGTGTGTTAGTGTTCAGCTAGCCCGCATTCAGAGCTTATTTAGCCCATTTTCACTGTTAGCGCATCTTGCCCGTTTCACACCGCCATCAAGTCGGCGGCAGCACCCGCGCACAAGCCCGCGCTGGCTCCAAAAATGCGAATAAATTCGCGGAAGAAATTGAGGGTCTAGAATAGGCCACCCCTATCTATTTAAACTTCATACCGTATGTGTGAACACAATAATATCACATCACGGTGTAAATACATACTGTATGTGAAGACGGAAAGAAGAACGTAAGACGGATACGGAGGCGACGGGAGGTCGAAGGAGTGGAATACATACCAGCTTGCAAAATGCATGTCCAGTGGGTAATTTCCACCCGCATCCGTCTATTCTCTGTATTGCAACCAACCCTGTGCCAAAAACCGGGGATCCACAAGCTGGTTTCAAAAGCCTATCAGAGCAATCAACCCCTGCCAGTGGGTTGCTTTCCAGGAGGAAGTTGCAGCGAAGTGAGAGGTTAGTATGACGTTCACTTTGTACATTTATTATTTCGCACACAAAAATAGATTTTCCCATGATTCCGCGCCTAGAGTCGGAACGCGCGCACACAGTCGGCAGCGCACGCGCATAGAGTCAAGATGTCATGCCGCACACACATGATCCAAATAATGGGTGCGCATAGTCCAGATAATACGTGTCCAGATGATGGCGCACATAGTTTGAATGCGCGCACATAGAGTTCGAAATGTGGCGCCCCTGGTATTCAATTTTCGCACTCTTTGTTCAAGGATTTGTGACTCAATGGTTGAAGCTGCTGATTTGTTGTCTTACGCAAAAGCAATTGACGGTGGTTCAATCCTCCTTCCTGCCTTTTTATTATTCTGCCGGCCCAACAATCCGGCGTTTCTACAAGTTCCCTATGTTCGTTTTCCGCGTCCTTCGGGGACCGCGAAACCGAACATAGGCCAATTGCCAAGAAGCCGGCGGAGACGAACGAACGATCATTGCCCAATTCAAAAATAGCAGAGGTAATTAGAACGGCTCGCAAAAGGAAGGTAGGTAGTATAAAATGTTACTACATGGTCTTGAGCAACAAACTGATTGCGCGGCCGATGATCACATCCTCCTGCTTGATGGCGCTCCCTTTCTCCGGAGTATCCTCCAAACTCGACAACATCAGGACCCTACACCCGTCGCACATCCCATACACCTGAAATTTGTCGAGGGCACTGTACAGTGCTTCGCCCGGAAGGCACTGGTCCAACAGTGCCGCCACCATCCCAGGTGTCGCCTTCCTGCCAAACCACGCATCCTCCCAGAGACGTGTGCACTCGCGCTGCGAGTAGATTCCAGTACAGGTGGGATCGTGAATGACCGGGGGAGCATGAAAAGCGAGATTGGTGCGGTGCTCCTGCACTGCTGTATGCGTTTTGACCAGCAGGCGGTACGCCGACCTGCCGAGCAGCTGCTCGTCGTTCTCGGAGATGGTGAGAAGAGACCATCTCATAAGGGCTTTGAATGCAATGCCCACCCACTCGTCGACGTCGAATTTCATGGCAAGGTAGAGGCGCATAGGCGCGGTAAGAAGAGTGTGCAAGGACAGGTTGTGGGTGGCGTAAAGGGTACCGGTTTCGACGTTGAGGAAATGGCTCAACCGCAGGATAGCAATAAGCCGTTCCAACGGAGGCTCTTCCATCGACCATCTGAAATACGGACATGGCAAGGATTGTAAGATATCTCAGCTTGAATCAAAGGCAAAGGCTGCTCACGGTACGAGGTTGAAGAGGAAAGCCAAGAGGTGATCCATGTCCGATGAGATGACGTTGTCGGGAAGCTCGAGGGCAGTTTCATCTGTGGTACCATCCAACCCGGCGGCCTTGGCCGCTGCTATCGCCTTTACACATTCACCTTTGAGTGTCTGGTGCTCCGAGGGGCGAGGGATGTCGAAAAGGCCCGCAAAATACCCGCTTTTCATCGCCAACACCTGCCGCATCACTTTGTAAACGGTCCCGCACGTCTATGGGCTTAGTAGTCAGATCTCCTACTAACCATTCGTGTTCAGCGAACACACCGTTTTAAAAACAATAGACCCATCCTCCCAGTATAGATTACTATGGCGGACTGGGATTGGTTTAGGCTTGGGAACCTCCAAACTAGATTCAGTCGCCATGGAAGGAAGAGAAAAGAGGTGATGAAAGATCACCTGACTCGCAAACTTTTGCAGCTTGCAACGCGCCATGGCGCCAGGTCCACTTCCCCCTTCTCTCCCGCCGCTGCCAGATAATCTGGAAGGATGGTCCGCCAATACCGATACCGCTTACAATATTTTAAGTGCCGGGTATACTCATGCGCGTGGTGTACTTCACCAGGAGGGCGGGGATCCAGTCCGATACAGGCTAGTCTCATCGAATATAGTGGAGACTCTGGTACCGTTACTGGAGCGCATGGATGTCGACGGAGTACCCCGTCCCTGGATTGAAACCTGCGCGTACCTTTTTGGCCCTCTTGTATACGAACTCCAAGTGTCGGCACTGGCTGCAGAGGGAGTGTGAGTTGACCATAATTACTGTGAGCACATACTAAATAAAGACATAGAGAGCACGATGAAATAGAACTCCTCCAACCTGTGACAGAGATACACTCAGGAAGACCTGGGCGACCACAAAAAATTATTGATCCCGCCTACCTCGCTGAGGCGACTACCTCAGGGCGAAACATCAAGCGGTCCGATCTTGCCAGTGCCCTAGGGATCCATCGGCATACATTGCGAAAGCGCCTCCGACAGCTTGGTCTCAATACAAAGTTTGATAACTTGACGGACGAGGAGCTCGACACCTTGACACGCGGATTCAAGGCGAAGAAACCCACCTCTGGTCTACGGTACCTGCGGGGAAACCTGCGCAAGAATGGGGTCCGAGTGCAGAAAGAACGAGTCCGGTATTCATTGAAGTGTGTTGATGGTTTGGGGCAGGCACTTCGGACACGCCTTGCAATCAAACGGAGGCGCTATACTGTGCCTCGTCCGAACTACCTGTGGCATTGTGATGGGCATCACAAGCTCATTTGGTGGGGGATCGTGATCCACGGCTTTATCGATGGCTTCTGTCGAACGGTGGGTGTTCTGGCATTTACGTGTGATCCTGTTTTCACGCCAAAGCTCGAGATTACGGGACTGCGAGCCAGCACCAACAACAAAGCTGAGACAGTTCTTGATGTGTTCATGGGAGCCATCCAGGAATATGGGACGCCTTCACGGGTGAGAGGTGATCGTGGCGGCGAGAATCAAGGGGATTTGAATTCCCGAAATATATACCCCGACTCGATTTTATTTTTTCAGCAGGTTGGGCCTCCCCCCCCCCCTAATGAGGGTGATGCCATCAAATTCCCAATTTAGGACGCCTCTATGGTCCCGCTGAGCTGGGAACTTTACTCAGGGTAGATTCGTGCCTCCCAGCTGTCAGTGGTGCATAAATTAAGGGTTCTACATGCAACTGAGGACGTCCTAGAAAGGTGGGCCTCATCTAATAGCTCAATAACCACGTATGCTCTTTGTATGCATAAAGAGGCTCCTGGTAAGGTCAGGAGATACAAGGTCAATATAGATTGAGAAAACTCAAAGACTGGCTATCTGAGGAGTTTTGCACTTTACCTGGTGTCGTCGGGAGGTTGAACATTGAGATCATTTTCAAATCATGTTTGATCGCAAGCTCGACCAAACACGGTGCCGTGCAAATGCCGTGGACCAAAATGGAAATTTAAATCACTCTCACTCGCCAACAGCCAAGGCAAGTCCAGAATACCCTATAGAGGGTCTAGAGGGCAGAATTGAGGATCCACAAACATCCTAGTGTGTCTTAAAGCTCCCAGATTGAAATATATAAAACCCCTCAAAATTATCTTTTCAGCTGGGTGGGGGTACCCCCCCCCCCCCCACTATATATGGAAATTTCTTATCTTCGGAGCCCCTTGGCGAGAATACGAAAGTTTCGATCTGGATGATCATGCACAAGGGGCCTAGCCGGGCGTCTTTTATGTGGGGATCGTATGTTTGATTCCGTTGAGGCTGGTTGAGTAAGTACTAGCACTGGTATTGTAGGTCCACTCGGAATACCCGTATCGAACGACTGTGGGTAGAGGTGGGAACCCCATTTGCTCGGCAATGGCGGGCGTTCTTTTTTTTTTTTTTTTTTTTTTTTTTTTTTTTGTGGGACGTTTAGATAGTTTGGGAATGATAGCTCTGCTTTTGCAGAACTTCCCTTCCATGCCCGAGTCATTTCTGACTACGAGGGCACTTCCGGGCCGAACATTGTCGTCCATTCCTATAACCCGCCAAATTTGTGAGGCCATGGACTTGGAACCCGGCCAGAGGAATCGTACACCCGAGGAAATGCGCAAACGCACTTGTGTCCGACTTCGTCGCGACACGTCGTGTGGGGCTTGCGGTCTCCTTGACTCAAGGGCCTAAGGGAGTATACTCCCTTAGCCCCTATCCTCGTCAATTCATCAACCGATACCCACCAAAACCTCGGTCTCCCGCATCCAGTCTCTGGGGAGAGTCGCCTCGTTCTTCAGAACTTTGGACCAGGTTTTTTGGACCAGGTCTTTCTTTAATGCTCGCTTGCCGTATCTTTCCGCGTTGGTTAGCGCGCAGTCAAGTTTGAGTCATATTCATTGCTCTCAGCCAGCGGTTGTGGATCTCATTTTGACTGGCAGGAAGCTTCTCCTGGATGACCCGTTCATTTCTCAGCCTCCATACTAGGTGCGCTGATTCTGATATTAATATCCGGAAGAGGCGCGTTGTACCCGCGTCCTTCTTTTTTGTTGTCGCGCATGCCATTATTTGGCCTTTTGTTGGTTTAGGTAAGTCCTCACCCGTCTTCAACTTCCACATCTCACTAGCCAGTTCCCAGATCTCGTCCTGGCCGGGCGCGTCGCATCTCGTAAGGATGTGTTCCATGCTCTCCGTCACGCCACACTGAACACAGGTAGCTTTAAACTCGTGGCCTTCGATTTTCGCCCAGTGCCCGCCAACCTTATATCCGTCATGAAGTAGCATCCATAGGAAAAATCTGGCGCTCCTCGATACGTCTTTGTGTCGTGTGGACTTCCAGATACTTCTCGTCTCTGGGAGCCCGCCATCGTCGTCTGCCGCGGCATGTTTTGCAAGTTCCATGTGGCGGGCGTTCTTTACCCGGCTAGGAAGATTACACCAACTGGATCGTAAGAACCCTGCACACCTCTGGCTCCTGCACCATTTATTTCTTGCCGCGATTAACGAGGACTGCGAAGGTTTTCGTCGAGAATGGAATCTCCACCCAATCTCTGGACGTCTCAGCGATCAGAGTCCTGCGGTATGGCAAAATTGATGATTTAAACACGAGTGCTTAGCCTATTACAATTCGTAGGACATGCGTTTTCTGGCCCAAACCACTGCAGGGGTATACCGAGCAGACCCGTTAGATGGTATCCACCCCGATGCTATCAATCGTTATTACGGAGTAGAGGGTTCGCCGCGTCGTTGGCGTTGTAATCAAACGGGCGCTGGACATGCATCTGACGATTCAGAGGATGAACCCGAAGACGATGGATTGGACCCGCCGGATCCAGACACCGAGCTTGAGAACCGGATTGGCGAGGACCAGGAAGGAAATATTCGGCATGCACCAATCAAGGTCGCCAAGCATGAGAGCCCATTTGAGGCGCCTGAGCAGGGGGATATGTTCCTTGCTCTCGTCGATACCATTACCGCCCGCGACAAACTTCCCGAAGACTATGGTGTTCGGCCGACGGAGTGGGATGGCTTTCACTACCCAGAGATTGAAGTAATACGGCCTGGTACGCGGGGGAAGCAGATTCCGGTGGTATTGCCGCGTGAGGTGTGGTACCCGCGGGCGGTGACATGGGCGCAAGCGCTTGACCTGATGAATCGCATCCTGACTCAGCTCGAAGATGCCTAATTTGGTACGCATCAGTTCTTACTTTCGTACTTCCATCTCGCGGCTTGCTCATCTCTCTGTCTTGTGCTCTCTAGGTCAACCAACCGTCTTTTCAATTGCTCTAGTTCTCTTCCTACTTGTCTGCATCCTGCTTCCTGCACTTTCCACTTGGTAACAAGACTTGGGACGACCCGATTCGACAACGAGCTTTTGTAGCACGACTCAAATGTAGCAATAGCTTACTTGTCTTCGTTCCTTTTTCGCTTCACCGTGTCTGTTTAACACTGTTGCCACGCTGGAGTTAATGGCCATATCGACTTGTAGATATCTTTTGGGGCCACTTCGAACAGCACGCCTCCGGGAACTGGCTCTACGACAATCTCGAATCCGTTGCGAGTACCTAGGTAGTTCAGGAAGATGCCGAAACCTGCCACCCCCGCCGGGGCTATTTAAACGTCAAAAAAACCCCGTCACTCTCTCTCTCTCTTTACTTTTGACTCGCATTCAGCCACACGCTCGAGCACACCCTCCTTCAATCTTCTCTCACACATCCCTCCATGGCCGACTATACTCTATGCCTCGGCGAACAGCCAGACGGTCGCCAATGTATCTGCCGCCGCTATACCCCAAAGCCGAACCAACCAGAGGATGGGCCCGACATCTGTAAAAACTGTAACCATATGGAATCCAGCCACCCCCTTCCTACTCCATCCGCGCCAACGACTCGCTTCAGTGTTGCCGATATTGTCAAAGACTTCCGTGACGCTGGTAAAGTCCAAAAAGCGCCAGCCAAGACGTCTGAGCTCAAGGCCTCGAGCTCCGTCGCACATGCCGAGACGAGCGAGGGTCTTCGGAAAAAGCGCAAGTCTGACACAGATACTGAGCCGCAGGTCACACATAAAAAAAATAAAAAGGATGTGAAGCTGAAGGTGAGCCGTCCTCTACATTTGAATTCAAGCCTTGACTCCCTATGATCCAGGCTCCAGTTGACACTGATAAGAAAGTGTCTGTTGGCACCGTCATCTTGAAGCCCGAGGGCTTGGTGTGTTCAATTTTCCTAGTATCTGATATACTGTGGCGCTCAACAACATGCAGCTCTCTGAAGACAAACGGTTCAAGCTTGCTCATCCGTTACAGATTGACGCCGCATACATCGACAGGCTCTGCAGTGTAGGGCTTGGGAAAATGGTCAAACCGGGAGAGGCGCTCAACTTCTACCGTCAATGGTCTCCCGAGGAAGTTACCGACTGGCTTCGAATCTTGTTCCCGGAGGCACTGAAGTGGCTCGAGGCGCATCCGTACCAGCCGGAGGCAGACGAGTCGAACGCCGTCAAGGACCAGGTATGGCGCCTCTGCATCAAGACAAGATCTGGGTTGTCTCTTTCCCATGAGCCCTTCCCCAGCGGCGTCGAAATGTCGAACGCTTGTGTCGCTCCAGGTCGGTCTGCCGCACAACGTCTTCTGGTTTTCAGTGAGTCGATTTCTTTAGGTCAGATTCTTTACAGGTCTCTGAAAATTGAGTTAGCATCCAAGCGTGAAATCCCCGAAGAACGTTACAACGACTGGGAGGCCGAGAGCGATGACGAGCTCAGCGCTGAATCCAGCGACGACGTACTGAGCATCGATGGATCACCGAAGAAATTTTACTTCAAGAGTACACCAAAGAGTAAGCCATATATTTTTCACCTGTCCAAGTCTCACCCAGTCTCCTTCTATGCAGTCGTTATCAAGAAGGAGGCTGTTGCGGCCGCACTGGCACCCGCACCCCCAACGGTCGCGCTGGCACCCGCAGCCTCGACCAAGATGGCTACAAGGTTGGCCACAGGTACGTCTTGCAAAGCTTCAAGACGAGGAGATTCTAATCATGATATAACTGCCCCAGGGACTATTGAGAAAAAGACGGTTTATGTCCCAGATAGCGACGACGAGGACTACTTTCCGTCAAGTGTATCGTCCTCCCCTGTTGCTCCGCCACTGGCAGCCGCTACTCAGCCCGCCGCTCAGCCCGCCCCTGCCGCTGCACCGCAGCCCGCCCAACCCGCCGCGGCTCAGTCGACTAACGCGGGGTCAGTCGGTCCATCTGGGGCAGCCCCTGCTGCGCCGCCGTTGTTCGGCATTGGGGGCGACGACCCCTACTACTTCGAACCGTCGACAGGTTGGATCCCATTCTCCTCGGGGTCTCCCATTCGGAGGAACACTGATCGGGCGGAAGCAGCGTTAGCTGCAGCGGTGTCCGGAGCATCATCCTCGGACATGGCAGCCTCGTCGTCGTTGACATCCCTTGGCTTCCATAGTGGCCCTCGGCCTGATCCTTGGTAAATAACATACTTTACTCATTTAGTCATGGACTGTCAACACATGTACATATCGTGCTCCGATTCCTCACCGACCTACAATAATCTCTAGTAAACTTTAATATCATTAATTTCTTCGTGTACAAAAGAAGCTCCCACATGCAGTGCTTGAAAGACTGTATTGAATGTAAATTGAGACTACTCCCATCCCTCCCGACGCTGCTGCCGATGAGCGCGCGATTCGTTTGGCGTCTGACCGCCACACACGTCGAGCGGGGGTCCTAAGACTGCTCTGTGTACTTTGGTTAATGTAAATTGAGGCGCAATTGGGTTAGAAACCTCACCTGCCTTGCGAATACTCAGTAATACTCGCTGCATCACTCCCGACGGCGCCGCCGATGAGCGCACAATTCGTTCGGTGTCTAACCGCCACACACGTCGAGCGGGGGTCCTAAGACTGCTCTGTGTACTTTGGTTAATGTAAATTGAGGCGCAATTGGGTTAGAAACCTCACCTGCCTTGTGAATACTCAGTAATACTCGCTGCATCACTCCCGACGGCGCCGCCGATGAGCGCGCGATTCGTTCGGCGTCTGACCGCCACACACGTCGAGCGGGGGTCCTAAGACTCCTCTGTGTACTTTGGTTAATGTAAATCGAGGTGCAATTGGGTTAGAAACCTCACCTGCCTTGCGAATACTCAGTAATACTCGCTGCATCACTCCCGATGGCGCCGCCGATGGGCGCATGATGCGTTCGGCGTCCGGCCGCAACACACGCCGAGTAGGGGTCCCAATGATGCCCTGAGTACTTTGGTTAACGTCAATCGGGGTGCAATTGGGCGAGAAAGCTCACCCGCGGTGAAAATACTAAGAAAAACTCACCGCCATCACTGCCGACGGCGCCGCCGATGAGCGCGCGATTCGTTCGGCGTCCAGCCACAACACACGTCAAGGGGGAGTCCTAATGATGCCCTGAGTACTTTGGATAACGTCAATCGAGGCGAAATTGGGCGAGAACGCTCACCTCATGAGGATGTCACCCGTCTGGTGGTGTGGGACCAAAAACGATGTTTCCGCCAGTTGTTTGGTTGGGCACGAGATGAGATCGATGATGCAGTGCTGTTACGCTGCAGAACTTTGCAGCACAGCGTCATGTCCCGGTCTCATGACCTGCGACCGCTCCGGAGATTCCTGAAGACTTCCCGCACAACGGTCGTTCATCGACTGGACTGCAATACATTGGTATTGTGAAGAACGAGGGCCAAAGCAAACACTCACAGTAGTTATTGAGGTGCCAGATAAAAGAAGGGGAAATTCACGTTTTGGAAATGGACATGCAGCCACCGCGTTTTGCGCCGAAGAACGGCGCGGCAACAGTACCTTGGCAAAAGTACGATACTTAGTATAAGAGCTGGGGAGCACAACAGGCACCTACGGGCTTTTGTAGTCATGGATAAGATAGTCCAAAGGTGAAAGTCTTGGCGGAAGATGTGTGTGCTCTACGGTCCATAACTGACGGTACCTGGACGGAGATTTATCAGTCCAAGAGTTGGGAAGCACGAAGAAAAAAGACCTACGGTGGCCAGTGTCAAACTAGGGCAAGGAGGACCGGCTACTGATACTTTATGAACGTCCTGCAGTGCGCTAGGAGCATGTTGAGGTTAATGCGACATTCGTTGGTCGTTGTGGTGGGGAAGAGGAACGCCGGACCGACGTTTGATCGCATCACACAGCCCCAATTCGATGCTGTTAGCTCTCCCATCAATTGAAATGGGAGAGCTAACAGCGGCGAATTGCAGATAATGGTCCACTCCCGCTGCAAGGTTCAAAAAATGCTGATAATATTCCTTGAACCTCAAGACTCACTTCTATGGAGAGAAATTGCCCCAAATTCTTCGCTGTAGTCAGTAAGTATCGAATCACCAGTGTTGCAGTTAAGGGTCTTAATAAGGGTCCCGCTGGAAGTTAAGGGCCTAACACTTGTTAAGGGTTAATTAAGGGTGTGATTTTAAGGGGTAATTAAGGCTTAACACCCAAAATGGTACTGCGAAAATTACCTCTCAAAATCATCACCGGAGCCCCAGTGTTAGGCTCGTTCCTCGACAACTCGATATGCTTCACTCCTTGAAGGAACTTTGAGTCCAGGCCACCCTTTTACACCACCACCTGAACATAAAGAGTGGGCTTCCCCGATTGGGTACTTGACTGCACCACCAAAGATATTCCCGACGCCAATGGGACACCAGGAAAGTGTGCAGCAGGTTGATGTAACTCAATCTTTATTTGTTTCCCCTCACTGACGTCGTGATTAGACCTGATTGCACTCGCAAGAGCCCCCGATTTAATAATGCAACCGTGAGAAACTAGTCCTGCACCTTTCGTAATAAGAAGAGGGATTTTTTTGGTCCAGGACATGTTCAAAGAGGGATTTGGTGTAGTTTGGGCATCTCCACATCCCAGATTGATGCAGCGCCAGTGGGTTTGCTCTGAAGTGTGGTCTGGTGATCCCATCATTAACCCTTAATAAGGGCTTTACAAGTTTCTGGCCGCTTGTTAAGGGCAACCCTTAGTCTTAACTTAAGCCCTTAAGATGTTGAGGCCTTAACCCTTAACTGCAACACTGCGAATCACTACTGTTTCACCTCATTCTTTGAACTTGGCTCATCCCAAGGCTGATTAATTTGGTGCCCTGGCATGGAACAATGCCTCTTATGACCAGAAGTCAAAAATCAAAATATTCAGAATTTTATTCATTGTGTGTGCGCGAAGTGTTTGTGTGCGGGCTCATCAACTCTATGCGCGAAATAATAAATGTACCTAGTGAACGTCATAGGTTAGAGGGGTGAGCAGAAAACTCGTACCTCACAATTTTGTAACCCAAATGCTAATCTGCTGCTCGTCGGGGTACACAACTGCATGAAATTCAATGGTGCTATTCCCAGGTAGTTTCACAGTTCACAAGGATGCTTGTACCTCGATCGTTGAAGGTAAGGTCTGTCCTGCGGCGACAACTTGTCAGTCACGGTTTCAATGTGGCTCCTCATCTGCAAGACATTAAACCTGGCTGCCCGATAGACTTGCATTTTGGCTTCTTTAGATCTAGAGCTGTAGTGAGGGGGTGATATAGTCAAATCCATAGAACTTACACAGAAATCATTCATGAAAATGAGGTAATTTCCATAAAAGGGAAAAAAATACAGCAACATTACCATTACAGGAAGGATTCCAACACAAATCACATATGTCACCATGGAAAAACACTTTTAAGTGGCAGCAAAACCGGACCAAAGACCGAGTTTGAAGATTACATCTTATAACTTGGAATTAATAGTGATGTGTATTATTATTGCGGCCATGATGGTGATGTGTAAACCTCGTACACCGGAGTGAAGAGAAGGCACATCTTGCTCCAACTAAGCATCCCTTTGTACCAATGGACGAACTTTTGCTGTTCCAGTGTCTTGACACTCAGTATCCTGGCCAACGAGGCACCTGCCAATTTCAATAGGAATCAGAACAAGATAAACCACGCTCCCCACGAATGTAAGTGTGATTAAAGCCAATTCAAAGTGATTGAGGGTGATTCCAACCCACGCGGGGGGGGCAGCTCTCTGAGCCCTGGTGTCGGTTGCATTTACAGCAGGGTCCCCGGTGTTTTGATTGGAATGATCGCCTGTGCTTTGAACAAAGTAGATCCAAATGGCGACCATGAAGACCAGAAAGTTGACAATTGACCTAAAGCGTGTAAGGGATTATTTTTACGAACTTTACGAAAGTATGCTTTCTTTTTTCCTTACTTGATTTAGTCTCGAGAAGTCTGTTTGTTCTTGTTAAATACCGTAGACATTGGTTTGTCAGTAAAATACGTGACAATCATCATCTACTCTTTACCCAAACACTATCGCTTCAAGCCTTCCAGTTATCGTAGAGTTACTCCGAGAACCTGATAGAGGCCCGAGCGCTCTAGTTACATTCACGACCTAAGGTACGCTTTTATTACGAGCTTCACGACTTGGCATTCGGTGGGAACGGCATACTCACCTCTCTTGACTATTCGGAGAGGTCGAATCTCAATCGTACGGAGAGCACGGCTATCCGGCCTCCGATTGAGATCTCTTAGAGTTTGACCGTTAGTAAAAGAGTCTATACCACAATTTAACTGTTTGCGAACCCCTTGGAATACTCGCGTACGACTGGAACCTCGTAAGGGATTCTCAATCCTTACAAAGTGGACACTGTAGGAAAGTCGTCGTACTAAGCAGTTCGCGAAACATACGTCAGCCACCTCCCTTCTCAGGTCGAGGAACGGGTCGTCCTCGCCCTTATCACAGTCCTTATCTGGATACAGTCAAGTCCCGGCTACTAGCGCCGACGCGAGCGTCAGCAGCTAAGTCGGTGCGAGCAGCCGTAGAGAACTCAGAGGACCCTAGCCCATCTACAAGGGGGAGACCGAGATCTATTTCTCCTACAAAGCAGTCTACAAGACTGGACGTGCCTACCCCGCCAGTAGCCGCTCGCACGAGAGGCCAACTGTACCCTGCAGCTTTGAAACCAGCGCCCAAAAAACCCACGGCGCTGCCCTTGAAAGGCAAAGCCGGTTCCTCGAAGAGTGGAACCGCGACGTCGAGTCATAAGTCGCCACCTCGTCCTATCTCACCTCGGGAAGTAACAGTCGTCGGAACTACTTTTGAGATTAACCCTCCATTAACGCCAGCAAACTCGATGGGCGTACCTAGGAGTAGTCCACTCCCGTCAATGACTCCCTCACCCGAGAACGCGCCTTCGCCTCCCTCTCGCACGACGTGGCCCGGAATGGAGCGCGGATACGCCCTCTCCCCCATGGCGGAGCTACGCAGGGAGTATATGAAGGAGCATGATAGGGAAAGCTCCCTGCTCATGCGCCTAACACTCCTCGCAAGCAAGAAGGTGTTGGATGTTTCGGACGTTATGGATCGAGGAGTCTATCTGAACGAAACATCAACTTCGCGTTTCGCGCTGGAACTGGGGTTCTCACTGCGAGTGGAACGCACCGTTAAGGACATGCAAAGAATCCTCGATCAAGCCGTGAAGCTCCGTCCGCACAAGTCAACAGGATTCCTAATAGATCCTAACAGCTCATTCATGTCAGTCTTGAAGAGCGCGACGGAACTGAGCGAGCTCACCGTAGCGTGGATGGGGCTGAACAGGCGCCTGGAACTAGCACATCGCAATTTTGAAAAATACGAGTCTGAGTTCGCAGCTCCCACAGAGGAAGAAGTACTGCAATCCCCCGTATCTACTGAACCCGCATTATATGATGTATTTCCGAGAGGGAAGACTCACATGTCGGACGTCAATTACCTGTTTGACGAAGTCCCTCATCATCAAGCCCAACTACCGCCAGGGTATAACCGTACCCTCGATTGGCTCGCATTCAAAGTGCCAGTACCACCGCATCTTCAGCGAGCGTTCCCGACCCGTCTCGCTGAAGACAAACCTTCCACCATATTCTACTCCGCCACGGGCGAGAAGCAGGAAATCGCCTTGACCGGCCACACAAGTCGAGGCGCAGGCGATGATTTTCAAGCGCCGCCAGAGAGGAGAAGGGAGTCCCGGAAAGACAAGAATCAGAAACGAAAGGCGACAGTGGAAGAGTACGTATCTTCGGAGGAAGACGATTCCTCGGACCCCTCGATACGACGCCCCGAAGCGTCGCAAAGCCCGTTGTCGCAAGGACTCCTGCAACCCGGGATCCAGTACAGAGGTCCCCAAAACTTCTTCGTTCCTAGCTCACCAAGAGATAGCACTGCGAATATACCTATCCCTGGACCGCATCTGCCTAACCCGCTGTATGGAATGGCCTCGGGAGACTCCTATGGAGAATCAGTGAGTCAAGCCCCGGCAAGAAAACGCTACGAGAAGACGCGAGTCACCCTGGGATCGGCAGTGCCACCGAAGAGGGGGGGCTTGGAAGCGATAGCGGAAGAAATGGACGAAGCATCCTTCCACGAAACTTACTCGTCGCATCGTACAGGAATTCCAGCCTTGAGTAGCCACGGACGTCTACCCGGAAGAGAACGAGAACACCACTTCGAGAGAGAGAGAGCGCCCCATATGAGCTGGAAGGATGAAATGGCGAGAGATCCCGAATTCGCGCCCACCGCGGGTCAGAAAGGAAGTCGCCGTACACAATCCAGAGCAAGGAGCCAGAGCAGTCGTTCGAGAAGCCCGGAGCGAGGCAGAGAGAGAGGGAAAGGACGACGAAGCAGAGAACAGGGAGGCGGAGAAGGAGGAGACCCTAGTGATTCTTCCGGAGATGAAGGGGGAGATGAACGCGATTGGAGAGAACCCGACCGAAGGGCGCCCACTCATGCTCCCCGTAGAAGGACCAATCCGCCAACAGGAGGCGCCCAAGGGCCTCCATCAACACCGCCGTCAGATCCTGGGACAGACGTAGTTAGTAGTAAAACAGGGAAGTCGGGACGTTACCGGTTCCCCTACGTAGCCCCAGGAGCACCGTATGGCACAATGGTGCCCACCATAGAGCCGAAGCTGAAGATTGAGTCCCTACCCGAATGGGACGGCGATCATAACACAGCCATCGACTATTTTTGGGACGTTACTCAAGTCGCGAATCTCCTGGGGTGGATGCCTAAGGCTCTTGGTTTCTGGCTGCCGTCGCGCCTCAAGAAAGACTCTCCCGTGCAAATCTGGTTCTCGACTCTGTCTTCAGCGAGGCAAACGGAAATGCGCTCCCACTACCTGACCTACCTCCAGACCATCAAAGACCGATATCTGGGCCGGAAATGGCAGCTTCAAATGAACTTGCAGTTTGAGAACCAATCATTCCGACAGGAAGGTCACGAAAGGGAATCCCCGCAAACATTTATAGGGAGGAGAACACGACACGTTCGTCTGCTTACCACAACAGATGACGGCGGAGAGAGAGAAGTCTTCTTGATCATGCAAAAATCGCCTATTTCGTGGAGCACAATCTTGGTCTTGGAAAATATCAAGTCTACGGAGGAACTTTACGAGAAGGTGAACGAGCACGCCGAAGCACTGGTGGAGGTCGTGCGTAGGGTAGCCCCAGATGCTCTAACTATGCAAAACCTGTCCTCTTCTTTGAAACGCTTAGGTTTTACTCAGAATCCAAATCCTGCGAACGCAAATCGACAGTTTCGACGCGCTAACCTCGCGGAAGTTGAAACGGAAAGCGCGGAACTAGAGGAACCGAAAGACTCACCGGACGTCGAAGGGGACGCAACTATTCGCCAAGCGTATCAAGTCCTCCAGAAGCGACAACGCCCTCCGCCGAAAGGCGGCTACCCTTTCTCGAAGAACGACCATGTAACGACGAAGATGGGCAAAGCCCCGCCGTCGCCATGTAAAGTCTGCGGCAGTGCCAACCACTGGGATCGAGAGTGCCCTGACTGGAGCGTCTATCTTGAAAAGCAGAAACGGGGAGTCTTGATAATCTCCGCCGGGCAAGTAGAGGATGAGGCCGATCTCATGTACCATAGCGCTTATGTTGTGCTTTTGGAAAGACGCATGGACGAAGAGGCTTTTTAGAAAAGGCCGCTCTCGGGCTTGAGGATTCCAAACATAACCTTCAAGAGGAGCAGCGTAAGACCAACTCGGAGCTAGAATTTGACAACGGATTACTCGCACAGGACACCCAAACGGAAGAAGAGCAGGAACGAGAAGTAGAACGTTTCCTGGAACGCCGTCGAAACGCACACCGGATACACGTCGAGGAAGTTGAGGACGAGTACTGGGCGAACGACGCGCGTATGCCGAAAGCAAGGAGAGGAGTCATCGAAGATGCGGCCGAGGATGAAGGCGTTGCTGTGGTTGAAGCTCGGACTGCTGGAGTGGCCGGGAAGAAAGGAGGACCCGAGGAGAGAGAAGAGGTCGCGAGCGCGGACCCCGAGCCGTTGCCTCCGCCGCCGGCTCCGCTGGAACCCGTGATTCTGAAGCCCAGACGAGTGCGAAAACCAGGAGATTCCGCCATAGGAATTTCGGTATTAGCAGTCAAAGGGTGGGTCTCGGACCGACTATTAGACTTGCGGTTGGATTCTGGAGCGGACATCACCCTCATTTCCGAAGAATTCTACTTAAGTCTGACGAACCGGCCGCCGTTGCGTGAAGGTCACCGAATGAACCTTGCTCAGCTTACAGATCAGGGTACGACCATCAAGGGTTTCATAAAAACCAAACTCCTCATGTTCTCCACGGGAGGAGAGATGGTCGAGACCGAAGCTGAAGCCTACGTCGTCAAAGGCATGAGCGTACCCATACTACTAGGGGAAGACTACCAACAAAATTACGAGTTGGGGGTCAAGCGCAATGTCGAGACAGGAACGCAGATTCAGTTCGGGGGCACCTGCTACGAGGTAGAAGCCTCGAGGGTAGAGCCTTACGCGGGGCGAGCTGAAGTCCATCGACTAGCTGCGATGCTGACGTCGCATTCCCGCAAACTTCATCAGGTCAAGCAACACAGGCGGGATAAGGCTCACCGCAGAAGGAGGGCTCTGAGAAACGGCACGACTGTTAGGACTGTGCGAGCCTCAGAAGACTACAGGATACGAGCTCACGAATGTAAGAACATTCGAGTGGACGGGGATTTCAGAGAAGACAAAACATGGATGGTAGAAAGGAATCTCCTGTCCACAGCAGACGATTCTTTTTTCTCAGTGCCGAACACTCTAATCACCGCGCGCAAACCGATTGTTCCTATTTGTAATATGAGCGACCGACCGAGGATGGTGCGAAAAGGGGAGATAGTAGGGGAGCTGACTGATCCTCAGGGTTTTTTCGACTCACCTCAGGACGAAGAGGAGTTGGAGAAAATGAGAAAAAAAACAGCACTCCTGACACGAATTATCGAACTGAGATCGGGGAAGGACGAGTCACGGAGTCGGAATGGAGAAGCGAAGGACGAAGAGGACGCTAGAGCGCGAGTTAGAACAAGCTGGGGAACAGGAGTACCGCCAGATGAGGAGAATGCTTTAGCAGGAGTACATGTCCGAGACGAGCTTGGGCAGGTGCCCGACGGAGAAGGCCTGATATCGCGAGAGGAGGAGAACGCCGAGCCAGAAGAGTACGGACCCAAGACAGCGGCGATGCCCGATGAGACAATATATCCTTCGGCGGAAATGGAGACTCTATTGGATGTAGGATCCTTACCTGAGGAACTGAGAGGAAAGGCTTGGGCCATGCTGAAAAAGAGGGTGAAAGCCTTTGGATTCGACGGGCGACTGGGCCATGTAGAAGCCAAAGCTCCTATCCGAGTCAAAGAAGGTACAGACCCCATCGCGGTGCCGATGTACGGAAGCTCCCCGGAGAAACGGAGAGTTATCGACGCCCAACTCGATAAATGGTTCGAGCAAGGAGTAATAGAGCCCTCCATTAGCCCCTGGAGTGCCCCTGTGGTCATTGCTTACCGCAATGGGAAGCCGAGATTCTGTGTGGATTATCGCAAATTAAACGCGGTGACCATCGCCGATGAGTTTCCAATTCCCCGCCAGTCCGAAATTCTATCATCCTTATCAGGATCTCAAGTCCTGTCGTCCTTAGACGCCTTGTCGGGCTTCAATCAACTGAGCATGGCGCCAGAAGACGTAGAAAAGACGGCATTTCGCACGCACCGAGGACTCGCCCAATTCAAACGGATGCCGTTCGGTCTAAGGAATGGACCATCAATTTTCCAGAGGATTATGCAAGGCATTTTGTCACCGTACCTGTGGTTGTTTTGCCTGGTGTACATCGACGACATAGTCGTGTATTCACGAAGCTACAGCGAGCACATCGAGCATCTCGACAAGGTCCTGGAAGCGGTTGAAAGAGCGGGAGTGACCTTGTCTCCGACGAAGTGCCATCTGTTCTATTCGTCAATTCTTCTGTTAGGGCATAAAGTTTCGAGACTTGGACTGTCGACGCACCTGGAGAAAGTCCGAGCTATTCTAGAATTGGAACGCCCGAAGAAACTGTCGCAACTACAAGGGTTCCTGGGAATGGTAGTATATTTCTCGAGTTTCATCCCGTACTACGCGGACATCTGCGGGCCTCTATTTCAATTGCTGCGGAAAGGAACGAAATGGACTTGGGGGGAAGAACAAGAATATGCGTTCCGAGCAGCCAAAGTCGCGCTACAAGACGCGCCGCTCCTCGGCCACCCTATCGAAGGCTTACCGTACAGGCTCTATAGCGACGCTTCAGATACCGCGGCAGGAGTCGCCTTACAGCAAATACAACCCATTCTGATCAGAGACTTGAAGGGAACTAAAGCGTATGATAGGTTGCGGAAGGCCTATGAAGCAGGATTACCGCCGCCGAAGCTAACCGTGAATCTGTCAACAAAGATTCAAGACGCTAAGAACCCGCAGGAGTGGGGACCGACCTTTGAGGAGACGACAGTCTACGTAGAACGCGTGATAGGATACTGGTCCCGTTCCTTCAAGGGAGCTGAGACCCGCTACTCAACTACCGAACGCGAGGCGTTGGCTGCCAAGGAAGGTCTTGTAAAGTTTCAGCCGTTCATTGAGGGGGAGAAAATCATTCTGGTGACAGACCATTCAGCGCTGCAATGGGCTCGGACCTATGAAAACTCAAACAGGAGGTTGGCGGCGTGGGGAGCAGTGTTCTCAGCTTATGCTCCAGGCCTAGAGATAGTGCACCGAGCGGGGCGCGTTCATTCGAACGTTGATCCACTCTCCAGACTGCCTCGGGCTCCGCCAGGACACCTTTCACCGAGAGGCGAGGATGAGCGAGGGATCCAAGTATCCGGAGACCCAACTCATCCTCTGGAGGCCTGGGTAGAAAGGGAACCTGCGCAACGCGCCACCTTCACAGCGTACACGCTGGAAGACGGGTTGGAAGGAAGGCGTAGCGCATTCGTCACTACGAGGAATCGAGGAAAATCTGCGGAGCCGAATAAGGAGAGAAAACCCAGGGGGGAATCAACAGAGGCAGAAGAAGCTTCTATTGTAACGCCTGCTGGGGGGGAAAGCAAGCAGAATCAGAAATTAGAAAACCCAGAAAAATTAGAAAATTCAGAAAACTTAAAAATCAGGCGTGACGAACAGGAGAGCGACGATGAGCTGGATTCCTTGGAACCTACGCTAGCCTACTGGGGAGCCACGAATCCTCCACCGAACATACACGTCGGCATGGACGAGGAGAGCCGGAGGAGTTGGGCGGTGTCGTATGCCAAGGATCCGGACTTTGGTAGCATCTGGGGGGAAAAACACGTTGCAGAAGGCATCTGGAAACCGGGTCAGCGATTTTTTCGGAACAAAGATGGACTCCTATTCTTTCGGGATGCAGACTACCAGCCCAGACTATGTGTTCCTAAGAACAAGAGGAAGGAGCTTATAGAAGAAGCCCACAATGCTCCCTTGGAGTCTGCGCACGTGAGTCCGGAAAGGCTTTGGGCAAAACTCAGCGGCAAGTTCTACTGGAAAAGGATGAACGCGGACGTACGCGAGTTCGGCCTTAGTTGCGACGTCTGCCAGAAGATCAAAAACCGGAACTTCACTAAATACGGTTACCTGATCCCCAATCCAATCCCTTCAAGACCATATGAGTCAATATCCCTGGACATGATCGTCAACTTACCTTGGTCAGACGAATACAATGCCATCTTCGTCGTAGTGGATCGATTGTCAAAACACGCCTCCTTCATTCCTACCACGTCGGGGCTCACGGCTCAGGGATTTGCGGATTTGTTCGTCGAACACGTCGTCTCCAGGTTTGGCCTTCCGGAAAGCATAATTGCAGATCGTGACCCCAGATGGACCTCGGACTTCTGGACGGCGGTAGCGGCCGCCATCAAGACCAAAATGTCGTTGTCCTCTTCTCATCATCCTCAGCACGATGGCCAAACTGAAAACGTTAATCGTCAGCTAGAGACTTTACTGAGGGCATACGTTGGGTCGGACCGCAGCGATTGGGCCAAATGGCTAAAGATCCTGGAGTTCTCCTATAATTCTAACGTGCACGCGTCCACTGGCACCTCTCCCTTCATGTTGCTGTACGGATTCGAGCCCAAGTCCCCACTGGACTACTTGGTCCCGAACGACTTGCTTAACACGGCCTCTTACGGAATGAAGAAAGAGGCCAGTGAATACCTCGAGCAACTGAAGGTGAAAAGGGAAAGCGCCCGACTGGCTATAGCGCGCGCTCAGAATGAGCAAGCGAAATACTACAACAAAGGGAGGCGTGACGTACCAGAGTTCAAAGTCGGCTCTAGGGTCCTGATCAATCCGCATTCACTGGAGTGGATAGAGTCCAAGGGGGAAGGAGCGAAGCTAGTCCAGAGGTGGATAGGGCCGTTCGAAGTCTTGCAGAAGATCAACCCGAAAACCTACCGTCTTCGCTTGAACGACAAGTATCCTGGATTCCCAGTCTTCAACATAGACCATCTGAAGCCCTACAGGGAAGGACTGGACGAAGACGGAAAACGCGTTGTAATGCCGGACACGCGAGAAAACAAAGTTGAATCGGAAGAATATGAAGTCGAGAAAATAGTTGGAAAAAAATTTGATAAAGGTAGGAAACAAAACATGTGGCTCGTGCGATGGAGGAACTACGGGCCCCAGTTTGATACTTGGCAGACGAAGAAAGATTTGCGAAACGCGCCGGAGATGTTGCGCGCTTTCGACAAATCGCAGAAGAAGCGGTAGCCGCCGGCCCACGGACCGGGCCGAACGGCTTGTAATAGTACCCCGGAATTGGCACGGAGCTCCGATACCCCCGACGGAACCAAATGCGCTAGCGCATGATGGGATCGCGGACCTAGATAAGAGTCTCCTTCTTTCTGTCTCGCTCTCTCACCCTCTCCCTATCGTTCTCTCCCTCTATTTCTCATTCTATCTCTCTCTCTCTCTCTCGTACAACTCTCATCTCTAGGCTTGTTGTTTTATTGTTTCGTATCTCCTGTAGGATATATAGCTCTTTTGACTGGCCTTCTTGACTATTCGGTCGGCCTTCAAGAGAGCGGAGACGCGCAATTCACGGCTATCCGGCTTTGTGCTCTCCCGATACCAATCTAATGGGGGATTTCTTCAACGACCATCTCGGAAACTCTATTAACCCAGAATGGACCATAAGGAAGGACGTGTATTTCTGTTCCTTCTTAGCTGGTCCGGGAGACATCCCGCTCAAGGCTCTCGACTACCTCTCGCCAGCTCCTCTAGTGACGGCGGGCTCGGCTACTAGGCAACTTCTTGACGACATGGATATTCGCAAACAGGCGGTATGGTACACGCCGGCGGAACACTGGCTTGCTTACGTGCCAGCGCGACCCGGACCAGTGATACTCGAGGATCCTATCGCTGTCTGTTGGGAGGAGCACCCTGTTGCGACCCGGGACGAATACGCCGATATCTACCCGTCAGAGTCGGAAGGCCATCCGGTACCAGCTTACGCTGGGGCCATTCTACACCCGAATTGGGCGCTGCCGACCTATAATCTCTTGAGGCATTTACATGAGATCGTGGTCACGCTAGCCTCCTCAGTCGATTGGTATAAAACGCCTGGAGGACAACTAGGGGACATACCCGAGCTTTCGGAAAGGGACGAGTCTAACCGCCTATACATCCGGGAGAGTGACGCGCAAGACGCGGCGGACCGAGTGAAAAGAGCCATCTTGAGTCACGTTGGTTTTATTGCGTGGTTTAAGGAGCTCAAGAAGCTCGAGGACGTTGAGCTCTCGCAAGAAGCCCAGGATTTAATCGCTAACCTTCGTCTGGATGAACGTCAGAAACGAGGAGCTATATTCTACCCAAGCCGGGACTTCCACGAAGCAAACTTTCGATGGTTGCTCGATCACAAGATTCCTTTCCATTACGTCTGGACGGCGAAGGAAAAGGCGGATCGCCGATTCATTTACTTAAGTCCTGAATTTTGGAATGAGTATTCAGCCTTGAGAGAAGCGAAAGGTTCGGACGCTGATCTAGACCTGTGGGATCTGCCCAGCGCGCCGATATGGCAGGACGACTTGACCCACACTGACATATTTTTCCAGAACGGGCACGCTGGTAAGCGCGGAGAAATTCTCAATGCCTTCAAGCCAGACTGGGAATACCGGGTCATTGACTTCCAGTTGTGGGGGGCGAGGCCTCTGCGCGATCCCAACGTCATTCGGCCTTTCACGGAACGATTCAAAGGGGTTTCGGCTTACTCTATTACTGGGACCGTATGCACCCTGTTCAGACAAAATCCTCGACAAACTGACGAGCCTCCTTTCAACCGAGGGATTCCGGACAAACATGAATTCGAGTTGGGGGATTTTGCGATCGAGCCCACCGCTAATCAAGAAGTCGAGATCTTGGCTCGATTTGAGTCGACTCTAGCTGTGCGGGAGATGTATAAAAACATCTACGCACCTCGTCCCCCGTTCAGGACTTACAACTCGTTCAACGGTATGCGGGATGACTATCCTTTAGCAGCCGCTGCTGCCCCATCACGACCTACTGGGAGACGTCGAGGCCGGGACCCGCGGCGACAGGAGTCGTCCTCTGCTGGATCCGAAAGCTACGGCGTGGAGATGGAACGACCCCCCTTTCAAGAACGCCTGGGATCGCACACCATCCTAGACCTCAAGATCCCTATGTCCCCGACTCGACGTTCTGCTAGGTCAGGGGATGCAGGAATTACTGCGAGACAGCCAATGTTCAGCAGTTCCTGGGCACAAGGAATGGCATCCACTTCCCGCCGTCGTTCATCGAGGTCCCTGAGTCCCGCTCTCCGAGGAAACTTGAAACCGAGACACCGTTCGTTGTCCGTCCAATCGGGCCGTACCAAGAATAGTCGGGGAAGCTTCGAAGACGAGTACCACGATACTTCGAGCTCAACTGGGGAGGTACAGAGGATGTTACACATGGCTAGCAAAGATATGGCCCCGATCGAACGCGAAGAAGCTCTGGACGACGTACCAGGAGGTCACCAAACGTGGGACGCCGGATTCCAAACCCGTGGAGAGGCAATCGCCGCGATCTCCGCGTGGCTACCGCGCGTGCTAGACGCTACACCCGCACAGCCTCCCTACGAGACACTCCCTTGGAATCTACAGTGGTTGGAACAAGTTGTACTAGTCTTCGACGACTCTCGCACCATGGAACGCTTGAAAGGACTGGCGGCTCGCGAGGACCGCTTTATGAGCAAGACGGAACTCCTGGAGCTCACCCTGCGCTACGGAATGCCCTTCAAGCTGTTTGTGGAAATTGCCGAAGCCTGCGACGATGAAGACGAGGGAGGAGACAAATCTCTCACCATGTGCGCGATCTACGAGCCGGGCTATGTAGACCCTCCTATAGGTTGGACCGGGCGAGCTAGCGGTAAACTCGTGTACTATGGCAGCCTGCACTGGCTGCTAGATAGGCCGCACGCGTTCGCCTTCCTGTTCGCTGGGGGACTACTAAAGTTTATTGCGGAAACTTTCCGGCCGGACTTGATATATCGGTTGGCACAAGGGCCAAGCCTGCAAACGGCGCGGTACAATCAGGGAGAATCCCGCAAACTACCGCTCACAGGACGCAAGGGATATTTTGTCGCTGAACGCATCTCAGGACATGAGATTGAGATCCTCATCGGCACCATTCCGGGGTCCCATGCAGGCGCTGAGAAAACTTTGTGGCCACACCCCAGCTTGCTCGAGAAACAAAGCAAGCATTGGCGGGGCTACTTGTCTCAAGGGGCTCGAGCGGCGTTATGCAATCTTCGGGACGATATGCTTCTTCGCGATAAATTCACATGGAGATCTGAGTCCGAATGGAAGGGCTATCTGCGTAAAGGAGCGAATGGTCTTCACGCTCCGCTAGTCGTCCCCTCCGAGGGCGACTTTAACGCTGGTAGGGAGCTGATGGCGCGTTCTTTTCCTTTGGATTGGGACCAAGCGCCGCTCGCGAATCTGGTTCTTCCCGAAAAATTTGACCCGCACTACCTGGGGCGTTAAACTCTAGCTCGTAACGCGACATACACGAAACACCAATCGAGACTGGGGGGCTCTGTAAGGGATTATTTTTACGAACTTTACGAAAGTATGCTTTCTTTTTTCCTTACTTGATTTAGTCTCGAGAAGTCTGTTTGTTCTTGTTAAATACCGTAGACATTGGTTTGTCAGTAAAATACGTGACAATCATCATCTACTCTTTACCCAAACACTATCGCTTCAAGCCTTCCAGTTATCGTAGAGTTACTCCGAGAACCTGATAGAGGCCCGAGCGCTCTAGTTACATTCACGACCTAAGGTACGCTTTTATTACGAGCTTCACGACTTGGCATTCGGTGGGAACGGCATACTCACCTCTCTTGACTATTCGGAGAGGTCGAATCTCAATCGTACGGAGAGCACGGCTATCCGGCCTCCGATTGAGATCTCTTAGAGTTTGACCGTTAGTAAAAGAGTCTATACCACAATTTAACTGTTTGCGAACCCCTTGGAATACTCGCGTACGACTGGAACCTCGTAAGGGATTCTCAATCCTTACAAAGCGTCCTCAGTCTCATCCTGTGAAAATACCCAATCTTACCATGCCAGCCATGTGAGAGGTAGGGACATCATGATGGAGGCATTCCAAAATGGTCGATGTGCTGGCGGATATCTGTGATCCTGTTGATCGCTGTCAATAAATATTAATTAATTCATAACAACATACATCAAACCACATCAACAGCTGTTCTTTGTGCTCTGCGATGAGGTGGGCCAGGAAAAGCGAATAGATGAATGCAAATAGGCAAAATATGGCGCTTAATATCAGAAGGCTTTGCGGAGTGGGGCTGCTAGACAATGCCGACAGACCCAGGACCGTCGAAATTACACTGTTTAAAGCTTAGAATTATCTGAAATGCTGGGGACACTGACTGACTTACGCCAAGAAACTGAGACTGGTTGTCACCACCCATCCCTGGAACGCCTTCAACCGGTTGTTGAGTCGTGTCGGGGTCCATTCAGCTGTTTGGAGGAAGGGAGGGGCAATGCTGAAGATGTATGTGGTGGCCAGTTTACGAATACCACTCCTTCCAAGCCACACCAGTCCAGTCCATGGAATCCTTCCAAACTGTGCTGCTCCATTACAAGTGATCTGTCCAAGCTGTACTGCTTCGTTCCATTTGATCCACAAGTTCAGCTTAAGAAGTGCCAGTGATTTGGGCGGATGGTGGGCATCATCCACAACATCCTGCGCTATGCCTGCATTAGGAGGATGGTAAGAGTCTGTTGCACGTCTGCGACGGCGCAAGAAAGAATTTTGATTTGAAGGGAGAAAGTCTGTGATCAAGGGCAGGGCGGATTTGGGGAGTGCTACACTCGGTGAGACTATTGCTTCAGCCACAGTCGTTTCAGGCGATTCGCTCAGCAGTGCTTCTGGCAAAGAGGACTTGACTGTAGATTCTTCATACAGTGGCAACTCCACTACCAGTGCATCAGCAGATGTCTCCAACTGGGCTGGTGCGGTGGAGGTCAACTTAGTCGGTGGCGGCTTTTTGTATGAGTCCTCGGGTGAGACAGGTTCATCTTGCTGAGGCAGCTCTGAAGGTTCATCCACAAACTGAACCTTGCAATTTTCACTATTCCAGCAGTCAGCTTTAGTTCTTAATATCATGTTCGAATATGCAGGCCACTGACCAAAATCCACTGTCGTTCTCATTTGGATTCCCACAGCAGATCTCCCGATGCACCATAAAGCACAGCACAAGACTATCACGAGCTTCAAGTTGAGTATTTGGGAGGTAGTCGATGTGAGATATCCAATTCATCCATTTCTGACCGGATAATAGTTCATTTTTGATACGAACCATGAGCTGCATGTCTGTGCTGTATGGTAGAGTGTGTGTCGTTTGCCAGTGTTTAATGAGCTGATGACGGAAATCCTGCAGAATAGTCAGAGTCATAGACGATGAAGCTAAGACACAACTCCATTACCTCCCATGATAGGCACTGAGCCACGGGCAGTGATACACTATATTGTCGATCAGAGCTATCCTTCCAAGCGATTATTATGTCTTTCGGCTTCCTCAGTGCTGCTCCAGTCTCTGCATCCCAAATGTGCACAACCTTGTCACAGGAGCCAGACACAATTCTCTTGCCATCGGATGAGAAGGCAACCAAGTTGATGAAATTGGTGTGCCACTCCAGCAGCTCCCTGAGTAAAGCTCCAGTCTCTGCATCCCAAATACGCAAAGTGTTGTCGTTAGAGCCAGACACAATCCTCTTGCCATCCGGGGAGAAGGCAACTGAGTGCACATAACTGGTGTGCCCCTCCAGCGGCGCCCGGACTGCTGCTCCAGTCTCTGCATCCCAAATGCACACAGTGTTGTCATAAGAGCCAGAGATAATTCTTTTGCCATCAGGTGAGAAGGCAACTGAGGTGACACAAGCAGTGTGCCCCTCCAGCGGCTCCATGAGTGCAGCTCCAGTCTCTGCATCCCAAGTGCGCACAGTCTTGTCCCAGGAGCCAGACACAATTGTCTTGCCATCGGATGAGAAGGCAACTGAGGTGACCCAAGCGGTGTGCCTCTCCAGTAGAGCAATTGTATTTGGCCACATGTTCATTCTCCCTCTTGTAATTGTTAGTAGTTGTGGGAATTTGTTTGAGAATATTTCTGCGATTTTAGACTCCTCTGGTGCCAAGGCCAGTGCTGATATATAAATGTGGGGAGCACTGTGATTGATTGCTTCCAAAAAGAAGGAAACAAATCTTTTGGCATCAGTCAGAAATTGAATAAGGGGTGTGCTCTAATGATCTTTAGTCCTCGTAACATCCCATAAGATCATTATTAAACATACCTCATTTCCCCAAACTATCAATTGAGACAGGGCCTCCTGTCCACATCCCACAATCCCAAGTAAACTCAACGCCTCCAGCCAAAACAAAAAGTTTTTGAACAACAACTTCTGCACTTCTTGGCCACTCCATAAATCATAGGCTGTTACCACTAGATGATCCACCCAAAATTGAGCAGCATATCGGAGATGCAGGGGAATGTAGGTGTCAAGTCGCCACTGCAAATCTGGTATGTCCATGTTTCGTAGGTATGAGGTTGGTAATTCACAGATATTGAATTTTAGTCGTCTGTCCAATACCCTCATAAGAGCAGACACCAGGGCTCGCTGCTGATTTTCTGTGCCACAGAGGATGTCTGGCCGGTCCACTTCAACATAAGATGTCATAAACTCTTTGAACGAGAGATGTATGATTTGAATGGCTGCCCCTGGAATACCAGAAACATGGATCACAGCACTCAGAGGGAGTAGTATCCCCAGAACAACTGATTTATCCAGTTCAAGCAAGTCTGCCAAACTCTGGCAGTCCAAAGGTTCCAGGAGAAGTACAATTGTACTCAGAACTCTCATGGTTCGGTCATGTGAGTGCTGAGCATGCCGGTCTCCGTGGGTATGTAATGGGATGGCGTAATTCAGAATATGGAGGTATAGATTATGCAGGTCAGTGAGAACTTCACCATCCAGGAGGTAATCAACAGATTTTTGTGGGGGTGTCTCTGGTAGTCGTGCAAGAACATAATGAACAGCTGTAGCTGCAAAGACAAAGAGTCCATTTGCACGGGTTGTTATTTCTTCTGCCTGCTTTTTCTGGATTTTCCAGGGATTACGCGTAATCCAGTTGGCTCCATCTAGTGATTGCTCAACATAGAGGTGTATGTCATGCTGAACTATAATGGCTTCAATTTTGTCGAGGACAACCCTATGTGTCAGAGAAAGAAGTGTGTCAAATTTCAGATAGGAAGGGACATCAGGGCGTCCAGTCAGAAAGAATCGGATATGGGCCGGGATGTCACCAATGCTATCGGATAGCCACCGCAAGAATTTCTGGCCACGGTCTTCCCCACATTCATCCAGAGCATCAAGACAGATGACCCATGGCTTCGAACAAGGAGGTAGCTTTCCAAGGATTTCTACAACCAGCTTCTGGAACTGCAGGCGCGGTTCTGTGTTGCAAACACCAGTACGATCGTTCTCCAGTAGCTCGATGAGATGAGCCCGAAAGCCAGGATCATAATCTGCAAGCTGCATGGCAAGTGTCATAGCAAGGTGACTTATCTCCCTGCGATATGTGTGGTCACGGGAAAAGAAAAAAGATGCTGCAAGCATATTTTCCTTCTCGGCCAAGATAGTTGCAACTGTTTTTGCAATGGTGGATTTGCCCGATCCTGCAACTCCGCTGAGCATGACCACACGGAATGAATCAGGAGTGCTGGTCAAGGATGCAATGAGGTCCTGGATTACGGCAACTCGTGTACCATCCATGCATTTCTCGGGTGTGTTGACAGCATTATAATGTGCTGCCACAGGTTTGAGATTTGCTAGAATCTCTCTGCCAGTGGTGTTGCCTCTCCCTTGGACTGTGGTCGCAATACTATCAGTTTTCTGTCAATCTCCAGGACTGTGGTGTCCCACACTTACAATTCATTTGTGTGCCACTATTGTTATTGAGAACGGTATTTGGGAGAGGATGAATTGACATACATATTATTCACGGTGAAGTGTTCAGTCTCGACAGCATAAGACATCCTGGGACCCTCCCCAAGACCTCCATCTCCACCCAGGATGCCACCTCCCCCGCCTGCGCCCCCTACGCCCCCTGGGAAAGATAAGCAATAACATTGGCTTAACCAATTTTGCGACGCACCATAGATAGTCTGATTAACTGTGTGGAATTCACTAGCCCGGTGAGACATTGTAGGGCTAGCGAGCAAGGACTGGTAGTGATTCTAGGTAGAGTGTGGATCTTGTGTCTGCAGGGCAGTAGACGTGGAGGTGAAAGAACAAGGGCTGACTCACTGACACACACGACACGCGGCCAACATGTGTCATTTCCTAATTATACGACCCCAAACTTTGGCTCAATTTTTTCATTGGCGGACATTAGCGGCTAGAACACGCCGATGACATGGACGCAGATTGGGCGGGGGTTCTATGACTGATTGGGAGCCTTGAAACTCTTTGCGACTCGGAGTTCAGGATGACTTCCTAGGACGAGATGGGAAGAAAAGTTGCAACACAATCGTGATCTAAATCCCCTATTCAGACGCGGGGAGTCGAACCCGTTCACCGAGCTTGATTGCAATCAAAGAGACCCAAGAGACTCCGCGATGTTCCGTACACATAAAATCGAACCTACCTTCCAACTCGCTGTGCTTGAAATATCAATTTCTCGAGCGCTATGGATCTTTTTCGGTCTTTCCACTGCGGCGTGGTGACAATGAACTATAGAGATTAATGGAAGGAAGCCGAACAAAGTAAAAAACTCGCACGCTGTAGCCGCGGGGAATCGACCCCCGTGCCGCGAGGTGTAGAGTACACCGCACAAAAACTCGCGGTGTTCCGTACACCACGTCCGATGGATTTATCCCGGCTAAAGGGCTGGGTAAATTAGTAGGTTGATTTCGAACCGAGTTCCTGTAACAGGTTTGATGATTTTTCCCACTCCCTGAAAAAACCTGGCTTCAGGGCTTGTGCGCTTCGTGACCTAAAACTTGAATGTGCAAGTGCCCTTGAAATAGGCGAGGTAAGTTCAAAAAGATGATCCGCCAGCCCAATTCGGACGGGGGGGGGGGGTCGAACCCCGTTCTGCGAGGAGTAGATCATGACAGAGGCAAGAGAGCCTCGCGGGGTGCCATACACCACGTCCGATGTACATTTGTTTTTCAGCGCTGAATAAATCGTTCTCGTATATTCACTAGATGAACGACCCGTGCATGCATTGACAGCAACTTACTCTTGATTTTGCCTGACACTCACGGGAGATCCCTCAAAAATTGTACGGTGCACTAAAATGTATAGCATCAGCAAGTGGTCTGGAAAGGGATGCAGTATGGTAAGCCAGACGCGATTAAAAATTGAGAGAAAGAAAAATGGACATGACTTGCGAGTTCGAGCGCCGGCAGCGATTCGGGCGCGGGGAGTCGAAGTTGTCGAACCCCGTCCTACAAATTAATGGTAATCCTCGAGATCGTATGATGTTTCGCTTTGCACCGTGCACCACGCCCGTTCTGAAACTGCTGGAAACGGCAGAAATTAAGGTGAGAAAAAGTCGCAGGTGTTTATTGCGATGCACCTTGAATATTCCATTTCCTCCGGAATGCTCCTGCCAGTTGGGTTCCTATTTCATATTTCATATTTCACCTTGAAATCCATTGCTCTGACCACAGTCGTCGAGACAAACCGATAGAGCTCGGTGAACGTTGTGGTTCGGGTAAGGAAGGCGGCTTTCCGGCCCGCTCGTATGTTGACCTGTTTGTCGAGCGCTTAAAGTTTCGGCCCGGGCACTTCCACTTGGAATCAAATTCGCCAGCTGCAAAACGCCTCGACTGCTTCCTACCCCATGCGACTTTGCTGCAGTAAATTGATAGCAGAACAAGCCTCAGTGTTGTCCGGTCCCCGGTGATTAGTTTCTAATCCCATATCACTTTACCTAATCTCCACGCCGAGCCCACACCAACATCATCCTCGACCGATGTCGACGGGTTGCAGCCTATGCGGTATCTTCTGAGTGGCAGGATCGAGGAGGGCTACCCGGAATCGGTTGGACCTCGCACGCTGAGCGCTGAGCGCGGGTCTTTGTTGAATTTATTCTGACGTGGAACGACTGGAGAGGTGCGTGTATTGATACTTCCCGTCCCGGTGACTTGCTCATAACCCATTGCTCATAGAATGAGCCCGGACGTTCTCATCGGGACGCCTCCCAAGCTCTCGTCCACCAATGCGTTGACGCCGCGAAAACTCTACGTGTCCGCGCGGCCGCCGGAACGCTCTTAGGACGACACCCTTCGTCTCTGCGCGCGCGCACCAGCACTAGCGCACGCTCCCGAGGAGCGCCACATCCTCATATCTCCATACCCGTACTAACACCACACCCACTGCCCACCTTTCATCCCCGAGCGTTGCCTCACGCACCTCCAACTCGTCTCACACACACACCACCTCGCGCTCCCGCCTCCTCTCAGCGCCCGCGCGCCTAAGACCCGGGAGCGCCGTGCCCCTTCGACTCACTTTTCCGAGCGAGGATCATTTATTGGCTTATTTGGGGAAGCACCTTGAAGGAGTGGGAGGCGGCCGAGGTACGCATCTTTTAACAGGGTCAACGGTGGCGTGGTGTGCTCATACATGGACAGTGCATCGCGCGCTGGGAATGCCTCGAGCCCACGCTCGCGCATATCGTCGCCGGGACGGTGCGGTTACATCAATATCAATCCATCCGTGCACGACCCCGCGCTCCCTCGTTCTCGTTCGAGCTTTTCTGTGGAGATGGAGGTGTCGACTTGCGCGCCGACGACGGCACACTTCCCTTCTCTCCTCGCGTCCCCTCCCTGCCCTCGTTTCCTCCGTTTGCCCCACGCGCTCCCGGGTGCTTGCTCGTCTCATCGTCCGCACACGCACACCCTCCCGGCCGCATATGTCGACTCACGCGCTGCTCCGGGCGCCGCTCCCTCCGCCCGCATGCTGCTTGCTTTGAAGACCGCGACGCTGCGTCCGCGCTTTGGGTGGGTATGGGTTGGCGAGGGCGCGGAGCCTCTGCCACCCATACCGTACGCGCGCGCGCTGCCTCCCTCGACACACTCGCCCGCGTACATCCTCGCACGTGTACACTCGTTCACCCCGCACGCGTACGTGCGCTTGCGCTTCTCCCCTCCGGGACACGCGCCGGTACTCGAGGTACTCGCGCCTACCTCCCACGCGCGCGCGAGCCTCGTTTAGCCCGGCCTCCCGATCCCGCGATGTCTTCGTTTCCGAGGCTGGAAGGGGCGCGGGCGTGAATGGGAAGTGCGGGGATGGGGATGGGGACGGAGATGGGACCGGGGATGGGACGGAGAGGGAGACGAGCGGTGCGACTGCCGATACGCAGATGATGGGAAGAGAAGGGAGGACGAAGGACGGAGAAGGACGGGGTTGTCGGATGGCGTGGTGTGTGGCCAGGCTCGGTGCGCGGGTGCGCGAGGACTGCAAATGCGGGTGTTGTGCAAATGCGGGCGGGGTGTGAGATGCGAAGGCGGGGACGGGCAAGGAGGAGAAAGAGGTGGAGAGGTGGGGACGGAGATGGAATGGAGGCCGCAGCGCGCGACCCCTTGGTCTTCGACACGCGCGCTCCCGCAGCGCACCCCCCGTAAAATAATCTCGCATGGGCAGTTTCGGGCATTCGGCAGCGCCGCGTCTTCCTCGCGCCTCGTTCGCGCCTTATGCGGTGGCCTCGACGCGTGTCCCCCTGTTCCTCCTCGGTGCCCCCGCGTAGCATCCTTGCATGCACAGTTTCGGCGTTGCGTCTTCCTCGCCCCTCGTTCGCCCTCGCGTACACCGCCGCATGCGGTGCGCGGCCTCTCCATCGAGTCCCAAAGGGCGTGCGGGACGGTCCTGGGTGTGCGGCGCAAGTGGGCCTCGAACGCGCGCCCTTCCGTACGCGCGCCCTTCCGTACGCGCGCCCTTCTCGTCAGCTTCATTCTCGTCCACCCTCGCCGTCGTCTCTCGTCCCCGTCTCGTCATCCCGCGTCCCTCCTCCCCCTCGTCGCCCCCGTATATCCCGCCTCACCCGAATCGAGTGCGGACTCGGGCTCGGGCCTCGGACTCGGCGCGGATGCCGTGGCCGTTTGTGCGCTCCATCTGCGTCGCGTCCCCGCACACATCGAGGGGTGCCGACTTTCTGTATCGAGTGCCGAATGCCGAATGTGCGCAGACGCGCAACCTCTCATCCCCTTATCCTCGTTCACCCACGCCTTCGCCTCTCGCCCCCTCATCTACCCTCCCGCGTTCCGCGTCCCCTCGTCGCCCCCGTATACCCCGCCCATTGAGCCAAGTGCGGCCTCGGACTCGGCGCGGATGTCGTGGCCGTGTGTGCGCGCTCCCTGCACACGCCGACGGTGCCGAACGAATGTGCGGGGGCGTGGTGCGCGGGCCCTGGCCGAGTTTGCTTGCGCGCTCGGTGCTGGGCGGGCACGGCTGTGTTGCCGTACTGCATCCCCGCCCCACCCATCTCGAGTCCCGTCCCGCTCCCTCCCCTCCCACTGGCGCTGTACCCACCCCGTCTCGAGTCCCGCCTGTACATATGAGACGTCGGTGCCGTGTCCCGATGTACGTACGTATTCCGTGAATAAATCTATTCCAAGACAACCTCTCTGTGGGATTCTGCTTAATGAGGATGAAACGAACGCGGGCTTGAATCGAATGTAGCTCAACTGATAGAGATGAACTACAACGAGCTCAAGACATAAAAGAACTTTGCCCGCTGCATATACCCACACACTCGATCCCACTCGCCTGACTCTCGGTAAGCTTTCTCGTGCGCGCCCCTGTTGCGTTGGTGTCGAGTGTGGAGTATCGTATCTGTCAGTATCTGTCCTGCGTCGATGCGCACCTACTCACATTATTGCATTTTGCATATGAATTGGCACAGCATCAATTTTGAGGGGATTTTGCGTTGCCCAGTAAATTCTTTCTCACTCAATTCTCAATGGATTTCAATGGCAGCATATGTAAAACTCATGGTTCGAGCAGGCAAACTTTATGGTGATAAACTTACGGAGCATGTTGAAGTTTTGAAAGTCTGATTTTGGGCAGCGCGCGTGAATAGGGGCAGTCAGAGTAGAGGATTAAGGACGGATTATGCGCAAGGATTCTCGTTGGATTATCGAATTGCTTTATCATGGGACAATCCTCCAAATCCATAATCCTTCATAATCCTCGAATTGCCTCTGGAGGCGATTATTTCGGGGTGCGGTCAAAATTGAAGGGATAATGATGGGGATTATAGAGGGATTATGGTTTCTCAAAATTCACAATGCAATGGAGTTCCTACAGGATCCTATTGATGTAGACAGATCAGAGACACCGTGCACACTTCACAATGTGTGGTTAAACCATGGTAATCATGTGAGCCCTAATTCTTACTCCAAGATGTAGCAGGCAAGGCTTCTAGCTCCATTTCTAGTATACAACAGCTTTTTATAATTAGGTGACAGGTCCAACATTGTATAACAGCACAATCATACCCAAAGCTCGGGTCAGGAGCCAGGATGAGCTAGAAATTTCCTTTTTGGGGCCAAGGAGGTGAGTAGAGTTGATATCATCAGTGGCTGTGCTGGACAGCCAAACCTAGTTCTTTAGCCCAAAATAATATTACAGTTTAAAGGTAGAAAATAATATTCCAGGTCCCCGCCCGTAAGCGAACCAACCCATACAGTGCTCGGCTTAGGATATTATGTCTTGCACCTGCTGACCGCTGGCACCCAGGCATCATAATATTCATGCCACTAGTCGGTTGATGGCAAGCTCAATAGATGTAAGAATATTAAACTCAGTGAAAACATCGATAAGCCAACCCTCACCATCTTGGGCTCGAAATATTATGAGCTACATCGGCCAACCACATGTTGCCAGGTGCAATAATATGTTTGTCACTGGTTAGCTGATGGTAAGCTTGCTAGGGTAATAGTTGAAAATGAAGATGGGCCCAATCCTGCTGCGCTGGGCTCAAATATTATGAGCTGCCTCAGCCGACAACAGGTCCCCAGGTATAATATTATTATTGTTGCTGGTCGGCCGATGGCAAGCCTACTAGGTATGATAATATTATGGTCAATGAAATGCCAATGGGCCCAATCCTCTTGTGCCGGGCTCAAAATATTATATGTTACATCGGCTGACCACTGGTGCTCAAATCAAATAATATTATTGCTGGTGGTCAGCCGAGTCTTAGGTTCTTGGGTAGGAAAATATTTTTGACTCTCAAAATGCTGATCAGCTGCGCCCTAGTATCTGGGTCCCAGAATAATAACACACCACCACCTATAGCCTACTAATCCGCCCTCTGGTGGCCTAGGTCACCTTCAGCCCAATGCTAAATTCTTCACTCCGGAATATTGTTGTAATATTATTATTGTCTAAGTCCTTAGGATTTGGCCGAGAATCCGGCAGATTTCAGAGGCCCCTAGGAACTAGGGATTAATCATATGTAGGGGGCCTAGACTCTAGGCAATTATGGACTGCATATTGTGCTTTACCCACTATTGCGGCCATTCAACTCTATCCCCTCCTTGGAGTACACCCCGGGTTCTAGTCGGGTCATTCGTACAAAGGTCCCGGCCAGGTTATTTCCATATCAGCACTCCGCCAGGCAGACATGGGGCTGTCGCTGACACACAACTTGCTGTAAATTTCTGGTGCATGTGTGCGTCAATGTGAAATGGAGGCCGCTATAGCTTTGGGGCACTCTCTGAATATTGTCCACTGTCAATCTATAATTATTACCACCTGCGCCTCTAAGTATCGCTTCAGGCTACCGTTCTGAGGTGCTCCGAGGTTGGAGGGCAATCAGAGTGATTGTCAGAGGTGATGGTGCATGGATATAACAGAGTCAAAACATTGTTTAGGCACATAACCTAGACCCTCCAAGACGCCATCCCACACATTCCTCTTTTTTTTTTTTTTTTTTGGTGGTATGAAGTCAACAACGGGCAGCTAACAATTGGTTAACTTCCGAAGTTGCGTAAGGAACAGAGGTCCGGAGAGGGGCCTCCATGTGTAAGGAACCATGTTAAAACACGGGCCACCGCCCTGGGAAATGCTTTTACGCACGAAGCGATTTGCAACAGTGTGGGGTTAGGGAGCCCATCTACCTCTACCTCTCCGGCCGGTAGGCTTGGGGGGGGGGGTGTGATGTTCTCGGCTCAATACCCACTAAAACCCGGGGCAATTTAATCCAATCTTGAGGCAGAGTGTCTTCATTGAGAAGTGTTGCTCTCCAGGTTTGGAGGACAATAGAAGCCTTCACGGAGTTCTGCTTGCCGTATTTGGCATAGTTCATAAGGGCGCGGTCGAAAGTCAGTCACAGATTTATTGCGTGGAGCCATTTATTGTGTATCATGGCTTCGGGAAGGGCCTCCGATTTATCACGCTATCGTTCCGGATTTTCCAGATCACAAATGTGGATTCAGAGACTAGAATCCGGTGAGCTATGCTCAGCGCAAACTCTGATCAATGTTTGCCAACTCTCGTCGCCCATCAAAAACGTCTATCGTTTCTGGTTTAGCTGTAAAATCTAAACCATTGCGACTCAGGTGTTCAGAACTCTGTTCAAAACACTTATTCAAACTCAAACTTGTGCTAAAGCACGCAACTCATACAAACAAACTTGCTCTCGAACTCTGGTCCTCGTCCTTGGAAGTACATTTGTGTACTCTTGGACAAGCATCACTACCATTCTTCGGATTGGGCTTAGCCAGCGAGGCATTCTGCTCGTCGTCTTTTAGCATTATATAGGATTTTGGTCTGTTTCCCGAGCACACGTTTCAACGGCCTGCTGAAGAGGTTATTGGGTGCGCGGTACTGCTGTGTCAATGGTGTTGCAATGCACTCAGCATTTTCACCCAGCCATTTGCAAGGGTGCATGTACATCAGGAAAATCCTCCCTTGGTAATTTCCCCTGAATGCCCCAAATTTCCAAAGCCCTCACTAAATTAGGGGAAATCGGGGTAGTCTGGTCAAATTCCCTTCAATTACCTTGTTTACCAACATTCCGCTGTCTGCTGTTTTTTTATTTTTGGCTTGAAACTGTAGACAGAGAAATATGAATAAGTTCTACAGGTAACGAGTCTGTGAGTAAATTACTAGAGAACTAGATAGGAAGGCACATACCTCAGTCGGTCACGGATAGTGGTAAATGACTGAGGTGTGTGATTGTCCGAAATGGGTATCTAATCCACCAATAGGGGTTCGGGTCTCCATCCCGACAGAAACACCTTGAACTGGTCGGTGAAATGTAGTAAGAATCAACACAAGTATTCTTGAGACAATTTTGGCCATTTCAGATCCCTGAAAGGACTGCTGAGAATCTGCACCAAAATATGTTCCCAAGTTTGTTGCGGCCAACCCTAAAGTGGAATGTAAGTCCGTCAGATCAAATGTAGCATGTGAGCGTGAAAGATGGTTCGTTTCGATGTGAGCACAACAAGATCAAACACCTTTCTTCTTTTCCCCTCATCTCTCTCTACGTCTCCCTCCATTTTTAGGGCCAGTTCTTCCCACCAACAAGTCCTTACTGGCTTTTCTCAACCCCTGGCAACCACCAGCATACTCCTGTGATCACTGATGCTTCAAGTTTTTGTGCTGTCCGCACGGCTGGCGCAGTCGACATCGGGTCCTACACCACATCCGCACAAACCAACATTTTTTGACCCCAACTTTTGCCGCACCTTGTGCCTCAAATCTTCCCCAACTTGGCCTGAGTTGGGGCAGAAGTTGGAGGCTTGTTTGTGAAACAACTGAGTGCATATCTTGCGTAAGTGGCCCAACTTGCTCATTGTTGCCGGCCACAGCCGCCGGCGTAACATACTAATTGGGAAAGGGCAGCGGAAACAATTCTCTTCATCTTCCGCCATAATGTTCTGGTTACGTTCGCCTTCTTCCTCAATAATCCTGAGCATCCTTGCCTCCAAGAAGGCCCCAGATATTGAAGGAACCATAACCAAGCTAGCCGATGTCCCGGCGCCCAAATTCTTCCAGCACCATAGCAACTATGGTGCCGCCGTCATTATTTAAAAAAATTCTGAGCTTTGCATGATCGACTACACCATGGGGGATGAATGCAGGATGGAGGAGGCTTCCATGGTGCGTAGAGCCGAGGGCGAGAATTCTTTTATTTGTGCACGTACTTATGATATTTAACTTGAAGAACATTTCGTCGAGGGAGACCAACATAATCTCCAACCACGGCGGTCATCTTCAGCCTCATTTGCCAGAGGCATGGGGTTCAGTAGAGGAGCTTCCAGAGCTGGTGTAATTTTCTTTACAAGGTGTTGTTTGTGTTGCATTTGTCAGCTCAATTTTATCCATCTGATCCATGCCTACCACCTCCAACCGTCAGCTCTTGATTGAAATCATTCTTCTCTCGACAGAGAGCGACGTCAATGACTACATCCTCCGTCAATGGTTCGAAGATGAGGACGAGATGGATGTTGACAAATGCGGGGATACCTCTGAATCAGATAGCGACACATCTTCGAGCAGCTCTTCCAGTTCTTCAAGTTCCAGATCGAGCGATGTCTCGATGCATTCATTGGATAATGTGTCAGACAACGACAAGGATGAAGTATACATGGCGAAGATGAGTGCCGACGGCAAACTCCTCCAGGTCATCATGGAGACGCATGTGCTAAATCCGAATACAGTGGCCAAGGTGTCGCAGCTGCAGTTGGTTCTTGTGGAGTTCAAAGAGCATGATCCCAAGAGATTTCGGTGCAACCTCCGTGTGTCTCCAGAAACCTTTGATGAACTCGTCCTATGCATTGAGACCCACCACATCTTCTCAAACAAGTCCCGCCACCCCCAAACATCGGCTTGCATTTAGCTTGCCATTGTCCTATTCCATTTCAGCCATGATGGGAATGCCGCTTCGGTCAAAAGCATCGCACAATGGGCCGGAGTCAGTGTTGGCCTCGTTGTCAAATGCACCCAGTACATCATTGTAGCCTTCCTGAGCTTGCACGACAGTGTCATCCGCTGGCCAATGGAGAGCGAGAAAGAGGAAGTCAAGGCCTGGGTCGAGTCCGTGTCATGTCAAGAGTGGCGGGGAGGCTTCTGCATGGTGGACGGCACTCTCGTGCCCCTCGTCGAGAAGCTGGGCCATCATGGAGAGGTATATTTTGACTGCAAGAGCAACTACTCCCTTAATGTGCAGGTAAGATGTCCTCTTCTAGATGCCCATGCTTTTTCTGACGGCGCAATAGTTGGTAACCTTACCAAACCTTCGTGTTATCAACTACGTTATAGGCCACTGTGGTAGCGCCCACGATTCTACGGCATTCAGTGACTCTCGCACGTTCAAGGAACATCGCTCATTATTTGAGAAGAGGGCCAACTCCACGTACAGCTTGGACTGGTGGTGTGTGACCCCGTACAAGAGGCCGGCATCGCAGGAGCCAAATAATAAGACCATTAATTACGTGAATCTATTCTTGTGTTGCCATGATGTTGTTTCCTGACTTCAGGATGAATCCCATGGGTCCACGTCAAGTCAGAGCACACAATGGGATACATCAAGGGTCAATTTGCCAGTCTCTGAGGACTCAGACAACAAATAGATGACAGCAAGGACCACGAGCGCGCGCTGGCGTAGGTCAAGGCCTGCATCATCCACACGCTCGTCGGGCTGATTGAGGATGGGACGGAGGATGTCCGATGATGAATACCTGCAGGAGCTTGTTCAAAAGGGGCTCGCAAATCAAGCACCGGCTCCTGCACCTACTAGCAACATGGAGGCAGCTGCCGCGACAAGGAATTCACGCAGTCAAAGGAAGCGCATTGACTCGAAGACTAAATTATTTGCCAGCAGCGCCGCAGAAGATAGAGAATAAAATGTAGTGCTCGTTTTATGAGGCCGGATGTATTGAATCCCTACAAAGATATCCTGTCTATGTTGCTAGTACTCAATTCAGAGCTCATCCCGTATAATTGTCCATCATCACCGATTCCGGGAGGTAAGTAGGTGTCATTGACCTAAAGTCCAAGGTAGAGAAGTCAAATCCAGAGGAGCTCCCAGAGCCCACCATTGAGCTACTCCCCTCGCCCATACCCGACTGTGAGAGCCCGGAAACAAATCTGTATTACCTTCAAACACCGGCCGTGACAGCGCGCTGGATGGATGGTGCGGTGTGTGAGACCTGACAGGCCTGGGAGACAACACCGAGTTGTATCGCGCCCAGGATTTTGAAGGTGATGGTGTCCGGTTAAGGACCCGACTCGGGTACCGCAACGTGGGGATTGAGATGTGCTTGCTCATTCTGAGCCGTGAGCAGCTTAACCTCATACTTCATCCTCTTGATCTTCATGCGTTCCATCTCCTCTGTGTGCTGAAGCTTCCTCTTCTCTCCCATCCGCGTCGATTCTGACTCCCGGAAGTCACTCAGGCGCTCAAGCACAGTCGGTGGCTTTCTCTTGGCTGGAGCGATGGACTTGGAGGAATTGGCCTTTGTGAGACCAAGATCACCTCCACTGGCCGTGGGTTTGGCCTTCACCCTAACTTGTGATGGCCGCTTTGCGGCAGACTTGGGAGGCTTCTCAGGCTATATGCACATCAGCACTACACCTGACACATGCGGAGACACTCACCAAACCCTCGCTGCCCTCATAGTCCGACGTCGTGTGAGTTTCAGTACCCGCATGGGCCTTCAATGACAATGATTGATTATTGTCTTCATCCGCTGGCGGGGTAGCATCCCTGTTTGCGCATGAGGTAGCTGAATGCCGTCGTCATCGAGCTTGTCAACCTCATCCTTGTGAGTACTATTCTGCTGTTCCAGCTCATATAAATCGGCGGCAGTGCTGGCATGATCTGTACCAGGCTCGGACGATTGGACTCCCACTGGATTGTAGTTCGCTAGCTCTCGCCAGAACCCATGGAGCTCATCCCACCAGGGGAAGCCATTGCGTACCTCATCTGTAAAGAAGGAATCAGAAACCGAATAAAATGACACATAACTGGGACTGACCTATCAAGCTCGCAAGCGCAGTGCCCTCCTTGACACTTGTTGGATTGAGGCCCGCACCTGTGGCACCGATGCGCTGAACACGTTTTTGGTAATCCCATTTGAGTCTATTGAACACCGTAAGTCCAGTCCTGGGTGAGTAGCAACGAAGATAGCTTTGTGTTTCTACCGATGTGGCATACTTCCTGGGGTAGTTGGTATAGCGCGCCGGCTCCTGTGGATCATCCTCGAATATGTGCCTATCTAGGACACCGTACTGGATGCTTTAACCGTCTTTCACGGTGGATTTGGTGTGGCCTTCTTTTTTTGGCCTCGGCGGTCGAGTCGGAGAAGAGTTTCCTGCGAAATTCAGAATTGTCTGTGAGATATTTGACGAGATGGTCCGTCCAATCAGTGTTTTTGAGCCAGTTGCCCTGCGGGTGTTTGGTCCTGACTGTCACCTCTGGCAAGACCGTGACCTCAGAGGAGGAGTCCTCGACCTTTTTCTTTGCCCTGCTCTTTCGCAGCCACTTGGGTTCTGGAGCGGCGGCAGCCATGGTGGCGACTCTCTTCGCCAGCATGAAGGAGCACAACGTGGAACTTGTCGATGAGATTGATAACGAGTGTGGAAGAGAGGCAATAGAATATATTCCAAATTACATAACAAATGGCGGGATGATGGACGAGAGAAGCCGA
The DNA here is from genome assembly GCA_029233265.1 of Mycena alexandri. Classification (NCBI taxonomy): domain Eukaryota; kingdom Fungi; phylum Basidiomycota; class Agaricomycetes; order Agaricales; family Mycenaceae; genus Mycena; species Mycena alexandri. The sequence continues at coordinate 318,463 of JARJCM010000086.1, read as the reverse complement.
GAGTAGTCGGAGTTGAGGCAAGAAGTTGAGGTAAGAAGTTGGGGCGGCAAGTTGTGCTGCAACACACAATTTCAGCCCCAACTCCGATTTCATGCCCCAACTTGTGCCCCAACTTTTGACAAGTTGAGGCACAAGTTGGGGCATAAGTTGCGGTCGAAAATCTAATTATGAAACACCCTATTGCAATTGGCTAATGACTCACCACCTCTTTGAGGTGTGTGTCCGCTACTCAGGGTGTTTGTCTAACTCTTCTCTCTCTCTCTTGTCCGGCGCGAACTTCCGCAGCACCCTTTCCGCAGTGCCTGTGGCCTCGCAAACACATTCCCTTTTGAATTTCACAATCCCCTTCTCAGCTGCTCCTTCCCCTGTCTTATAGGGTTAACATGCCACACTGTACACCTCATCACGAGTCTTTTGTCAGTGCATGTTACGATGGATTCTGGGCAAAGGTGAGCTTTTTCATCATTTCTTACTTTCGCTAACCACATTTCCAGCACGACAGGTCGGATAGCCTAATCCTCGCAGTCAATGGGTAAGTACCCAGTGATTGTCCTCAAGGCCTTGGGGTCGGGTCCGGCGGGTTCCAAGGCCTTGACTCAAGGGTGCCTTCAAGGCCTTGGCTCAATTTTCCCACGCATTTTAGGTGTACCAAAACAACAATGAAATTAACGTGAAGATTAATGATATTCGTCAGCTGAGTCAATCTCAACCTCGCCGTCATTGAAGTACCTTACTGCCTTTTCAGATCACTCTTGTACTCAACTGTCTACACCTCCGTTTCCACTTCTCTCATCCTCCTTCTATCTAGATATTTGCAATCAACTCACTTTCTGACCGGAAGTATTGAGATTAATACTGTGTGAATGTACGTGATGGAACAACCCCCTTGTGAATCAATGTACTAACATTTCTCGCAGGTTTGTACATCGTTCTCTGTTCTATCTACTCTCTCATTCCAAATACATGTATCATCTCGGAAGCAAGGTATGTTTGTATTGATGCCTTGCTTTCAACGTCATCTCGTAATAATTTCTTGTGTTTCCCCACAGTCGTGTTCATGGTCTGAGAACTTCAAGGTACATTTTTATTCCTTATTGTCCAATGGCGTGGGCTGAACTATTATTCCACGCAGATTGATTTGGTAGGATGAGCAAGGGACGTGTTAGATAGTCTCCTACTCAACTATTTAGTTGGTTTTCCAATACAGATGCTAGATTACCACTCCTTGATGCACTACTAAAGTAAATAAAGTCTCCAGGGGGCATCTGCACACAAACAAATTCTGGTTTTAACCTTTAGTCAAAAGCTCGGATTGGTGCAGCAGTCACGGCATTTTCTCCTGGCCTGGGATGAGGGGGATCACACAAGTGGTTGGAGGATCAGCTTCCATGTCATAAAACAAAGAATTGAGCCCGGGGGAAAGGACAACCAAGATATAATGTTCAAAATGTATATTATTCATTGAGGGCTCTCCACCTGGGTATAACATGTTGCCCAGTCTGGACCATATACAAACTTGACATATGAGAGCAAGGTCTGTTGTTGGCCAATGACAAGTGTGTTGTGTGGAGACCACAGTCCTGCCCTAAGAGGCATGGGGAGCCAAAATAGGAGTTCTGAGGGGAGACAAGAGACCCAACCGTTGTGGATTTGCCAATGCAGAGGGGCAGAAGAGGACTTCCAGTGAGGAGACTAGGATAGAGAATGAGTCCATACTAAAGGTATCCATAGAAGCGGAACCCACATTAAATAAACTCCATCCACTCACAAATTGGGAAAAGGTGACGAAATTGGTGTGCCCCTCTGGAGGTTCCCTAAGGGCAGCTCCAGTCTCTGCATCCCAAATGCGCACAGTCTTGTCATGAGAGCCGGAGGCAATTCTCTTGCCATCAGGTGAGAAGGCAACTGAGGTGACCGAATTGGTGTGCCCCTCCAACGGCTCCCTGAGTGCAGCTCCAGTCTCTACATCCCAAATGCGCACAGTCTCGTCCCAGGAGCCAGACACAATTCTCTTGCCATCGGGTGAGAAGGCAACTGAGGTGACCAAATTGGTGTGCCCCTCCAACGGCTCGATAAGTGCAGCTCCAGTCTCTGCATCCCAAATGCGCACAGTCTCGTCCCAGGAGCCAGACACAATTCTCTTGCCATCGGGTGAGAAGGCAACTGAGGTGACCCAATTGGTGTGCCCCTCGAACGGCTCCCTGAGTGCAGCTCCAGTCTCTGCATCCCAAATGCGCACAGTGTTGTCTTCAGAGCCAGACACAATTCTCTTGCCATCGGGTGAGAAGGCAACTGAGGTGACCCTATTGGTGTGCCCCTCGAACGGCTCCCTGAGTGCAGCTCCAGTCTCTGCATCCCAAATGCGCACAGTCTCGTCCCAGGAGCCAGACACAATTCTCTTGCCATCGGGTGAGAAGGCAACTGAGGTGACCAAACTGGTGTGCCCCTCCAGTGGCTCTCTGAGTGCAGCTCCAGTCTCTGCATCCCAAATGCGCACAGCGTGATCACGAGAGCCAGAAACAATTCTCTTGCCATCGGGTGAGAAGGCAACTGAGGTGACCCAATTGGTGTGCCCCTCGAACGGCTCCCTGAGTGCAGCTCCAGTCTCTGCATCCCAAATACGCACAGTCTCGTCCCAGGAGCCAGACACAATTCTCTTGCCATCGGGTGAGAAGGCAACTGAGGTGACCCTATTGGTGTGCCCCTCCAATGGCTCTCCGAGTGCAGCTCCAGTCTCTGCATCCCAAATGCGCACAGTCTCGTCCCAGGAGCCAGACACAATTCTCTTGCCATCGGGTGAGAAGGCAACTGAGGTGAGCCTCTTGGTGTGCCCCCCCAGTGGCTCTCCGAGTGCAGCTCCAGTCTCTGCATCCCAAATGCGCACAGTGTTGTCTTCAGAGCCAGACACAATTCTCTTGCCATCGGGTGAGAAGGCAACTGAGGTGACCCAATTGGTGTGCCCCTCGAACGGCTCCCTGAGTGCAGCTCCAGTCTCTGCATCCCAAATGCGCACAGTCTCGTCCCAGGAGCCAGACACAATTCTCTTGCCATCGGGTGAGAAGGCAACTGAGGTGACCCTATTGCTGTGCCCCTCCAGTGGCTCTCTGAGTGCAGCTCCAGTCTCTGCATCCCAAATGCGCACAGTGTTGTCTTCAGAGCCAGACACAATTCTCTTGCCATCGGGTGAGAAGGCAACTGAGGTGACCCAATTGGTGTGCCCCTCGAACGGCTCCCTGAGTGCAGCTCCAGTCTCTGCATCCCAAATGCGCACAGTGTTGTCTTCAGAGCCAGACACAATTCTCTTGCCATCGGGTGAGAAGGCAACTGAGGTGACCCTATTGGTGTGCCCCTCGAACGGCTCCCTGAGTGCAGCTCCAGTCTCTGCATCCCAAATGCGCACAGTCTCGTCCCAGGAGCCAGACACAATTCTCTTGCCATCGGGTGAGAAGGCAACTGAGGTGACCCTATTGGTGTGCCCCTCCAGTGGCTCTCCGAGTGCAGCTCCAGTCTCTGCATCCCAAATGCGCACAGCGTGATCCCGAGAGCCAGAAACAATTCTCTTGCCATCGGGTGAGAAGGCAACTGAGGTGACCCAATTGGTGTGCCCCTCGAACGGCTCCCTGAGTGCAGCTCCAGTCTCTGCATCCCAAATGCGCACAGTCTCGTCCCAGGAGCCAGACACAATTCTCTTGCCATCATGTGAGAAGGCAACTGAGGTGACCCCATGGGTGTGCCCCTTCAGTACAGCAATTGTATTTGGCCACATCTTCATCCTCCCCCTTGTCACTGTTAGTAGTTGTGGGAATTTGTGTGAAAATATTTCTTTGATTTTAGACTCCTCTGGTGCCAAGGCCAGTGCTGATAGATAAATGTGGGGAGCACTTTGACTGATTGCTTCCGAAAAGAAGGAAACAAATCTTTTGGCATCAATCAGAAATTGAAGAAGAGGTGTGCTCTGAGGATTGTTAGTCCTCATAACATCTCATACAATTTTTCCTACACATACCTCATTTCCCCAAGCTATTAATTGAGACAGGGCCTCCTGTCCACATCCCACAATCCCAAGTAGACTCAACACCTCCAGCCAAAACAGAAAGTTTTTGAACAGCAGCTTCTGCACTCCTTGGCCACTGCCTAAATCATAGGCTGTTACCACTAGATGATCCACCCAAAATTGAGCAGCATATTGGAGATGCAGGGGAATGTAGTTGTCAAGTCGCCACCCGCAAATCTGGTACGTCCATGTTTCGTCGGTATGAGGTTGGTAGTTCACAGATGTTGAATTTCAGTTGCCTGTCCAACACCTTCATAAGAGCAGATACCAGGGCTCGCTGCTGTTTGTCCGTTCCACACAGGATGTCCGGCCGGTTCACTTCAACATAAGATGTCATAAACTCTCTAAACGAGAGATGTATGATTCTAATTGCTGCCCCTGGAGTATCAGAAACATGGACCACAGCACTAAGAGGGAGTAGTATCCTCAGAACAGCTGCTTTATCCAGTTCAAGCAAGTCTGCCAGACTCTGGCAATCCAAGGGATGCACAAGATGCAGAATTGTACTCAGAATTCTCATGGTTCGATCATGTGAGCGTTGGGCACGCCGATCTCTGTGGGCAGCTAATGGGATGGCGTAATTCACAATTCGGAGATATAGATCATGCAGGTCCGTGAGTGCTTCACCATCCAGGAGGTCATCCACAGATTCTTGTGGGGGTGTCTGTGGCAGTCCTGCAAGAACATAACGAACAGCTGTAGCTGCAAAGACAAAGAGTCCATTTGCAAGGATTGTTACTTCTTCTGCCTGCTTTTTCTGGATTTTCCAGGGATTACGTGTAATCCAGTTGGCCCCATCAAGTGATTGCTCAACATAAAGGTGTATGTCATGCTGAACTATACTGTGTTCAATTTTGTTGAGGACAACCCCATGCGTCAGAGATAGAAGTTTGTCAAATTCCAGATAGGAAGGGACATCAGGGCGTCCAGTCAGAAAGAATCGGATATGGGCCGGGATATCACCAATGCTATCAGATAGCCACCGCAAGAATTTCTGGCCACGGTCTTCCCCACATTCATCCAGAGCATCAAGACAGATGACCCATGGCTTCGAACAAGGAGGTAGCTTTCCAAGGATTTCTACAACCAGCTTCTGGAACTGCAGGTGCGGTTCTGTGTTGCAAACACCAGTACGATCGTTCTCCAGTAGCTCAATGAGATGAGCCCGAAAGCCAGGATCATAATCTGCAAGCTGCATGGCAAGTGTCATAGCAAGGTGATTTATCTCCCTGCGATCTGTGTGGTCACGTGAAAAGAAAAAAGATGCTGCAAGCACATTCTCCTTCTCGGCCAAGATAGTTGCAACTGTTTTTGCAATGGTGGATTTGCCTGATCCTGCAACTCCGCTGAGCATGACCATGCGGAATGAATCAGGAGTGCTGGTCAAGGATGCAATGAGGTCCTGGATCACGGCAACTCGTGTACCATCCATGCATTTCTCGGGTGTGTTGACAGCATTATAATGTGCTGCCACCGGTTTGAGATTTGCTAGAATCTCTCTGCCAGTGGTGTTGCCTCTCCCATGGACTGTGGTGGCAATACTATCAGCTTTTCTGTCAATCTCCAGAACTGTGGTGTCCAACACTTACAATTCATTTGTGTGCCACTATTGTCATTGAGAAACGGTATTTGGCAGAGGATGAATTGACATACATATTATTCACGGTGAAGTGTTCAGTCTCGACAGCATAAGACATTCTGGGACCCTCCCCAAGACCTCCATCCCCACCCTGGATGCCACCTCCCCCGCCTGGGCCCCCTACGCCCCCTGGGAAAGATAAGCAATAACGTTGGCTTAACCAATTTTGCCACGCACCATGGATGGTCTGATTAACTGTGTGGAATTCACTAGCCCGGTGAGACATCGTAGGGCTAGCGAGCAAGAACTGGTAGTGATTCCAGGTAGAGTGTGGAGCAGTGCAATCGAGGTGGAGGTGAAAGAACAAGGGCTGACTGACAGCTCTCCGCTCACTGACAGACACTGCACGCGGCCAACATGTGTCATTTCCTAATTATACGACCCCAAACTTTGGCTCAATTTTCTCATTGGCGGATATTAACGGTTAGAACACATTGATGACATGGGCGCAGATTGGGCGGGGGTTCTATGACTGATTTGTAGCCTTAAAACTCTTTGCGACTCGGAGTTCAGACTGATTTCCTAGGGATAGATGGGGAAAAAAAAGCGATGACACAATAGCAATCTGAATCACCTATTCAGGCGCGGGGAGTCGAACCCCGTTCAGCGAGCTTGATTGCAATCGAAGAGACCCAAGAGAGCTCGCGATGTTCCGTGCACCACGTCCGAGGTATTCTACCCTGGGGGAAACCGCGGTTAAGAGGTAAAAAAAAACAAAGCTCGAAGGCCAGAAATTAAATCGAACACACCTTCACACTCGTTATGCTCAAAGCATCGATTTCTCGAGTGCTATCGATTTTTCTTCGTGTTTCCATTTACAGCGGAACTATAGACAGATCGATTTTAGATGGAACGAAACTGAGCAAAAAATCCCTCTTGAAGACCGATTCAGATGCGGGGAATCGAACCCCGTGCTGCGAGCTGTAGAGTACACCACACAAGAACTCGATACACCACGTCCGATGGATTCATTCCTACTTTAAGGCTGGTAAATTAGTAGGTTGATTTCCAACCGATTTCCTGTAATGGGTTTGATGATTTTTACACTTATGGTAAACATGGCTTCAAGACTTGCGCGCTTCATAACCTAATATTTGAATGTGCAAGTGCCCTTGGAGTAGCTGAGGTAAGTAAAGTTCAAAAAGATGACGATATATCAGCCCAATTCGGACGGGGGGAGTCGAACCCCATTCTGCGAGGAGTAGATTGTGAGAGAGGCGAGAGAGCCTCGCGGTGTGCCATACACCACGTCCGATGTATACTTCTTCTTCAGCGCTGAATAAATTGTTCTTGTTATATCACTGAATGAACGACCCGTGCATGCCCTGACAGCAACTTTACTCTTGATTTTTTGCCTGACACTCACGGGAGATCCCACAAATTGTACGTTGCACTAAAATCTATGCCATCGGTAAGTGTTCTAGGAAGGGATACAGCTGCGGTGTGGTGAGCCAACTGAAATTTAAATTCAAATTTTGAAAAAAAAATGCATATGGATGCAACTTCGAACGGCTATCAGGACGCGGGGTGTCAAAGCCCGTCCTCCGAATTCATGACAATTCACCTGATGTCTCGCATGCGCTCCGTGCATCACGTCCGTTCTGAAAGTGCTGGAAACGGCAGAAATTACGTAAGGTAAGAAAAACTTAAAAGTCGCAGATACTTACTGCGATGCACCTTGAATATTTCATTTCCGACGGAATGCTCCTGCCAGTTGGATTCCTATTTCATATTTCACCTTGAAATCCATTGCTCAGACCACAGTCGTCGAGGCAAAACGATATAGCTTGGAGCTCGGTGAACGTTGTGGTTCGGGTACGAAAGGCGGCTGTCCGGCCCGCTCGTATGTCGACCTGTTTGTCGGGCGCTTACAGTTTCGGCCCGGGCACTTTCTTCGCCGTCCCCTTGGAATCAAATTCGCCAGCTGCAAAACGCCTCGGCTGCTTCCTACCCCATGCGACTTTGCTGCAGTAAATTGATAACAGAACAAGCCTCAGTGTTGTCCGGCGCCCGGTGATTAGTTTCTAGTCCCATATAACTTTGGTACATCTCCACGCCAGCCCACAACATCATCCTCGACCGATGTCGACGGGCGCGCGCTGAGCGCTGAGCGCTGAGCACGGGTCTCTATTCTGACGTGGAACGACTGTAGGCTTCGCTCGAGTTCCTAACCCGCTAAGGTGCGTGTATTTATACTTCCCGTCCCGGTGACTTGCTCATAGCCCATTGCTAGTATAGTGAGCCCGGACGTTCTCATCGGGACGCCTCCCAAGCTCTCGTCCACCAATGCGTTGACGCCGCGAAAACTCTACGTGTTCGCGCGGCCGCCGGGACGCTCTTAGGACGACACCTTCGTCTCTGCCCGCGAGCACCAGCACTAGCGCACGCTCCCGAGGAGCGCCACATCCTCATCTCCATACCCCGTACTAACACCACGCCGCCCGCCCACCTTTGCATGCTCGAGCGCCGCCTCACGCATCTCCAACTCGTCTCACACACACGCCACCTCGCGCTCCCGCCTCCTCTCAGCGTCCGCGCGCCTACGACCCGGGAGCGCCGTGCTCCTTCGACTCACTTTTCCGAGCGAGGATTTTTAATTGGCTTATTGGACTCGGAGTGGACGCCTTGCGCGAGTGGGAGGGGGGCGCTGAGAGAAGAGTCCAGACTTGAGGTACGTACCTCTCAATTGGGTCGACGGTGGCTCGTGTGCTCACACATGCACAGCAGATCGCGCGCTGGGAATCCCTCGAGCTCAGCCTCGCGCATGTCGTCGCCGGGACGTTGGGTGTGCGGTGTTACGCGATACCAATCCATCCGCGCACGGGCACCGCGCGCCCTCACTCTCGTTCTTCAAGCTTTTCTACGCAGATGGAGGTGTCGACTTAGCGTTCAGCGCCAAGCTTTGAATGCCTCTTCGCATCGCTTCCCTGCCCTCGCATCCTCTGTTTACGCCGCGCGCTCGCGGGTGCTTGCTCCCCTCCCCCACCCGCACACCCACACCCTCCCGGTCGCATATCTCGACTGACACGCTCCGGGCGCCGCTCCCCCGACCTGCGTGCAACTGGCTTCGATGACGGCGAGACTGCGTCCCCGCTTTACGTGGGATGGGGAGGGCGCGGAGCCTCTCCCACCCGTACCGCACGCGCGCGCGTTCCCTCCCTCGGGCGTACTTTGTCGCGCGTGTGCCCTCGCACGTCGTACTCGCCCGCTGTCTCCGCCGGTAATCACGCATGTATTCGCATTTCACCTCCCTCGGGACACACGTGCCTCCCTCCGCCCCTCCCACGCGCGCGCGAGCCTCGTGTACACCGGCCTCCCGAGCCCGCGATATCTTCGTTTCCGCAGCTTGAAAGTGGGACAGGAACGGCGGGGGTGTGAATCCGGAGGCGGGGATGGGGATGGGGATGGAGATGGGATGGGGATGGGGATGGGGATGGAGAGGGAGACGAGCGGGTGGGTGGGTGGGAATGGAGCTGCGCGGACGAAAGGAAGGGAAGGGACGTGCAGATGAAGGAAGGACGAAGGGAGAAGAGGGCCGGGGGTGGGTTCTCGGATGGGGTGGTGTGCGGCCAGGCCCGGTGCGCGGGTACACGGGTGCGGTGCAAATGCGGGCGCGCGCGCGGGTGTGAGATGCGAAGGCGGGGACGAGGGAGGCGGAGAAAGAGGGGGAGAGGTGGAGAGGAAGATAGAATGGAGGTGTCAACGCGCGACCCCTTGGTCTTCGACACGCGCGCTCCCGTAGCATACCACGGGTAAAAATCATCCTGGCATGTGCAGTGTCGTCCATTCGGCAGCGCCGCGTCTTCCTCGCCCCTCGTTCGCCCCACGCGTACACCGCCGCATGCGGCGCGCGGCCTCTCCATCGAATGCCGAAGGGCGCGCGGGACGGTGTCGCAGGTCCTGTGTGCGCGGGGTAAGTGGGCTTTGTACGCGCGCCCTCCCTATAGTCCCCTTCATCCACCTTCGCCGTCATCTCTCGTCCTCCTCATCCACCGTCGCCCCCGCTCGTCATCCCCACCCCTGTCGCCCTGTATACTCCGCCCCACCCGAATCAAGCGCGGCGTGTGTGCTCCATCCCCGCACACGTCGAGCGTGCCGGCTGTCGGTATCGAGTGCCGAATGTGCGCGGACGCGCAACCTCTCGTCCTCGTTCACCCACGCCTTCGCCTCTCGCCTCTCGCCCCTCATCCACCCTCCCGTGTCCCTCGTCCCCTCGTTGCCCCATATACTACCCCCGCCCCACCCGAATCAAGCGGGGCCTCGGACTCGGCGCGGATGCCGCGGCCGTGTGTGCGCGCTCCCTGCACACGCCGACGGTGCGGAACGAATGTGCGGGGGCGTGGTGCGCGGGCCCCGGCCGAGTTTGCTTGCGCGCGCTCGGTGCTGGTTGGACACAACTGCGTTCGTGCATCCGCGCCTCACCCATCTCGAGTCCCGTCCCATCCCATCCCTGCCACCCGCGCTGTACCCACCCCGTCTCGAGTCCCGCCTGTACATACGAGACGTAGGTACTGTGTCCCTATGTAACGTACGCACGTATTCCGTGAAGAAACTACGTTCCAAGATAACTTCTGTGTGGGATTCTGGTTAATGAGGACGAAACGAAGCGAACGCGGGCTTGAATCGAATGTCGCTCAATTGATAGAGGTAGAGTACACCGAGCTCAAGACATAAAAGAACGGTGCCCACCTCATGTATGTATCCACACCCTCGATCCCACTCGCCTGATTCTCCCCAAGCTTTCTCGTGCGCGTCCCTGTTGCGTTGGTGTCGAGTGTGGAGTATCGTATCTGTCAGTATCTGTCCTACGTCGATGCGTACCCTACTCGCATTATTGCAGTTTGCATATGAATTGGCACAGCATCAATTTTGAGGGGATTTTGCGTTGCCCAGTAAATTCTTTCTCACTCAATTCTCAATGGATTTCAATGGCAGCATATGTAAAACTCATGGTTCGAGCAGGCAAACTTTATGGTGATAAACTTACGGAGCATGGTGAAGTTTTGAAAGTCTGATTTTGGGCAGCGCGCATGAATAGGGGCAGTCAGAGTAGAGGATTAAGAACGGATTATGTGCAAAGATTCTCGTTGGATTATTGAATCGTTTTATCGTGGGACAATCCTCCAAATCCATAATCCTTCATAATCCGATTATGATGGGGATTATAGAGGGAATATGGTTTTTCAAAATTCACAATGCAATGGAGTTCCTACAGCATCCTATCGATATAGACAGATCAGAGACACCATGCACACTTCACAATGTGTGGTTAAACCATGGCAATCATGCGAGCCCTAATTCTTACTCACTGCGTTTACCGGAAAGTTTGGTCACCAGTATTCGTATGAATTCCTTCGTATGCAGGCCGTGCATAGTCAAGGGAGGTTATTTAGCATACTCTAATGATCTGTTACGAATGTTTTCCGAATAGAAAATAACATCTCGTGAATATGCAGATTGCCATCCCCACGGAATGCAAATGGACAAAGCCTACGTGCACCAGAATCCATACGCCGAGGATGTCTAAAGATATATGTTGGCATTCATGTGAATGCCAGAATGCATTCAAGGATATGTGGGAGATGTTCAACGGTGTTTCATGAGTACACATTTAAACATTGTTAAAGAATGCCTACTCAGATTCTCTTACATGCCCTTCATTCAGTCGCTCGCATTTCACAGTGGGTGACTTCCCATAACGATTAAAATATCTTTCACTTTTTTTTGAGCTTGTTTGAGAGTGCCAGTGATGGCTGGCCAAGTTTAGAATAATCATCCTGTGCGCCAAAAAATAAGTTTCACGGGAATAAAACCACAACCTGAGTTCAGCCATTTTGGAAGAAGGCCGGCCGGAATGGACTCCGAGATGCGACGAGAGCCCACTGAATTTTTCCTGAGGCAAATCGGCCACTTGGACATTGAAGAGGATCAAGGGGAACTCGGGATTCGAAAGTCGGAAGGGGGGTCGATAAGTTTTTTTCAGCCTGACCTAGACGAAGGTGTTTCCCACCCCTGGCGGCGGGCCGCTACCCCCCGGAGTTCCCGCCGCGCACTGAATCTGCTTCAGACCCTAGTACCACCTGATTTTGATGTTTGAGGTACATACCATGGTCTCCAAACCTATCTGCAATGCTGCTAGGGCCCTAAGCAGACCTCCAGAAATTTGTTGAATCTCATTCCAAGACCACTTGAAGGCACCCTTTTAGTTGAACTTGGGTGGAAATATTGTCTTGGTACATTCTGAAGCAAGTAGAAAGCAGAATTCGGAATTTCTGACCTACTAGAGGCTGTACAATACTTCTGCCAGCCCTTTTCTCCCCTCCCATAACCTATAGTGAGAAGTTTTTTTCGGCCTCGGCCAGACCCCCCCCCCCCCCCCCCCCCTCCCCCCTTCCGATATTTTAATCCCGAGTTCCCCTTGAAGAGGATGGCGGGAAGCATCGTCACTCTGCCAAACATTTATTCAGCTTTATTATAATCTGAAGGGCACTCAGTTTCGGCGACACTTCCAGAGGAGTTCAGGATCGTGCGCCACTTCCCTTCCGACCCGTTGGAAGGAATGCCTCCCCTTGATCCTCATCCGCCAACTCTCGTAAGCGGCGAGAGGTATACCCTCGAACGAGCAGTCGGGATGGACGTCAACCCAGATGGGTTTCTGTGGCCAGATGAGGAGAAGTTGGTCCATAATGTGATCCGAAATCACGAGATGGCGTTCGCTTGGGACGAGACCGAGAGAGGCAGCTTTCGGGAGGATTACTTTGAACCGGTCAAAATCCCCGTTATGGCACACACGCCTTGGCAGGAACGAAATATACCCATACCACCGGGGATCCGTGACGAGGTCGTCGAAATCATCCGCGGAAAAATCAGCACCGGCATTTACGAGCCGTCGAGCTCGTCCTACCGAACGAATTGGTTCGTCGTGCCGAAATCCAGTGGGGCGCTCCGACTGGTCCACAACCTCCAGCCGTTGAACGCTGTCGTGATCAAAGATGCCGGGTGTCCGCCTATTGTGGAACTATATGCCGAATCATTCGGCGGATGTGCCATCTACGGCATGTTCGACCTGTTCGTCGGCTTCGACCACAGAATGCTCGACATCGAGTCTCGCGATTTCACCACTTTCCAAGGACCGTTTGGCACTTTTCGCCTCACGCGCCTACCTCAGGGGTACACCAACTCGGTTCAGGTCCAACAGGGCAACATAAATTTCATACTCCAAGATGAAATTCCGCACGTCACCCAGCCATTTGTGGACGACACTCCTGTCAAAGGACCGACGACTTACTACTTCCTGGAGGACGGAACATACGAAACCATTCCCGAGAATGACGGGATCCGACGGTTCGTGTGGGAACATTTGCTCAACATCAACCGGGTGTTGCAGCGGATCAGGCATGCCGGTGGAACCTTTAACGCGAAAAAGTCCTTCTTTGCCGTGCCCAAAATAAAAGTCGTCGGACACGTTTGCAGTTATGCTGGCCGAACGCCTGATGAGTCTAAAATTCAAAAGATTCGCGACTGGCTCCCTTGTGAAGACTTGACTGATGTTCGAGCGTTCCTCGGAACCCCTGGATTGATGCGAATTTTCATAAGGGACTTCGCCCGACACGCCAAACCACTCGTCCAATTAACTCGGAAGGAGGTTCCGTTCGAATTCGGCGCGGACCAACAGCTCGCAATGGATTCACTCAAACAACTCCTCATCGACTCACCGGCGATTCGGCAGATCGACTACGCATCGGGCTGAAGGGTCATCATGGCGGTTGATTCGTCCTATATCGGGAACGGGTTCATCCTGTACCAGGTCGGCGAGGACGGCGTGGAATACCCGTCTCGTTTCAGCTCGATCACATGGAACGAACGGGAATCCCGCTACTCCCAGGCGAAACTCGAACTTTACGGCTTGTTCCGAGCACTCAAGGCATACCGGCTATACTTGGTCGGGGTCAGAAATCTGCTGATCCGGGTCGACGCCAAATACATCAAAGGCATGCTCAAAAACCCAGATGTCCAGCCGAACGCCACCATTAACAGGTGGATTGCCGCTATCCTGCTGTTCGATTTCGAATTGGAGCACGCGCCTGGAATAACGCACGCCCCGGATGGACTTTCGCGTCGAAAACCATCTCCCGACGACCCGGAGGAGGACGATGATGTCGAAGAATGGATCGACAGAGCTTGCGGATTCGCGATTCACGTCATGAATTGGAGCCGAGTGCGGCGATCTTCTCTTCTCGAGACGATTTCGGCCCCCGACTACTCGTAAAGGGGCGAAATCTCGGTCACGTGTTCGCGGACAGACGCGTAAAGCCATCAAATCAACCCCTGATGAGCCCTACCGCGTCGGTTTACGCGAACCTCGTCGAGGATCACCAGTACGAGATCCCGCGAACCAAAGAAGCGGACGATGCCGAGCGCGAGCTCGACCGGGCTAAGGAGTTCCTGAAGGGCAAAACGCGTCCCGAGGGGATGACCGCCTAGGACTACGAGAGATTCGTCTGCCGAACTCGGAATTACTTCCTCTTGGACGGTTCCCTTTGGAGAAAGGATTCTACGGGCGAGCACAAGCTGGTTCTCCCACGCGAGCGAAGGATATCGGTGCTGAAACAGGTGCACGACGACTTGGGACACAAGGGATACTGGATCGTACGGCGGCGTCTGTTGGACCGGTTCTGGTGGCCATTGATGGATCGAGACCTTAAGTGGTACTTGAAAACCTGCCACGAGTGCCAACTCCGCACCACTGCCCAGATTAACATCCCGCCATCGGTAGCGATGCCCCTGCCGCTCTTCTACAAATTCCACGCGGATACCATGCTGCTCCCGAAATCAGGACGATACAGATATTTGGCACAGGCACGCTGCTCGTTGTCTTCCTGGCCGGAATGGCGTATGCTCGAAGAAGAGTAAGCCTACACGCTCGGATGCTTCATTTTCGAGGAGATTCTGTGCCGTTGGGGCGCAGTAATGGAGGTCGTCACAGACAACGGTGCCCCCTGGATAAAAGCCGTCGATTGGCTGAGCAAACGATATGGAATCAACCACATTCGGATTTCAGGATATAACTCCCGAGCCAACGGACCAGTCGAGAGGCGTCATTACGATGTCCGCGAGGCGATTTCCAACGCATGCGAAGGCAACCTCGAGCTCTGGACCGAACGGATCTTCCATGTTTTCTGGGCTGAACGAGTCTCCATCCAGAAGTCCATGGGGTATTCCCCGTACTACCTCGTCCACGGAGTCGAGCCGCTATTCCCCTTCGACATAGTCGAGGCCACTTATATGGTGAAGGTCACCGGGGAGAAACTCAGCACCGAGGAATTGATCGCCATGCGAGCACTCCAGCTCATGAAACGACCCGAGGATTTGCTTGCGCTCCGAACCAAGGTGTTCGAGGCGCGCGTCGCATCGGTCAGACAGTGGGAAAAGGACAATCTCAAGAAAATTATCGACTACGACTTCGTCCCAGGCACTCTTGTCCTTTTATGGAACTCCTCCATCGAAAACGAGTACTCGAGGAAAGCCAAACCTCGATACGTCGGACCCATGGTTGTCGTGGAAAAGAGATCCGACTCCTCGTACATCATCGCGGAGCTCGATGGTTCGATATCGAAAAATACGACGGCGGCGTTCAGGCTGATTCCGTATTTCCCTCGGTCGAAACTTCGAATCCCCATCACGAAATTCATTGAGAAACCCCCGCCGAAAAAGAGGAACGAGGAGGAACCCAAGTGGGGTGATACGGGGAAGCGCTGGTTCGAAGGACAATCGGCGGAGCCATAAGAAGGGGACGGACACGGACGAATACGCAACGGACAAGACTCGGAACTCATATTATGCTTCACCTGTAACATCTCATGTTTTTGGTTCAATTAAACTCATTTCCCAAAACAAAGAGGCATAATATGAGTTCTGAGGATCAAGCCAACGTCTACCAAAGTCCTCCCTTCGTCCTGGCCTTCGAAAGCGCCCAAAAAGTTCATTCTCCGAGAACTCGTAACGGGCGCCATTCCATTCATTATCCATTCTTTACGACCGAATCTTCAAAGCAAAGCTTCCCAGGAACGACGCGCGTATCTGGCTCGAGACTAACGACCCGCGAGCGCCGTCCGACGACTCGTAAAGGGCGAGTCGCGCTCTCTAGAGAATGCGTGGCGACCGGACTTCAAAGCAAAGCTCCCTAGGAACGCTCTATAATATTCGGAGCCTCGTTCCAGGCATCGGCCTTACGAGCGACCAGCACTCACGGCTATTCCGACATCTCGTGAATACGCATGATCTAGCCTCCGAACCTTCGGCATCACTTCTCTCGCCACGTAATCAACCGAGTTGCGTCCATTCTCCCCAAATAGGAAATTTCCCGACTTGGATAAAAATAACCGCCGAAACAAATTTATTTCTCGAAAAACTGACAACTCGTAACGAAGACTTAGTTCACGACATTCACGAAACAGCAGGCGCGTATTGATTCAGACTAATTATGATACATTTTAGCCCACTTTGGGGCACGCGCGTATACGAAAACTACCGAAAACGGACATGACAGCGATAGCAAAAAACAAAAAGAAAAATAAAGCAAATTTTGGCGGGTTTTTGCGTCCTAATCCACTCAGCCGCCGCCTGGGGACTCCGGACATATATTCAATCGCAAAGGGGCTCAGCCGCCCGACCGCTGGCGCTGAACCCCACTCAGACCTTCCCCCCCGAATTCGACTCGCCGCCCACCCGCAGGGTCCCGCTCTCGAACACCATCCCCGCGGCAGCCTCCGACACGCCTCCCGCCGACTCATCCAACGCGATTCCGGGCGCCGGTTCGTCCAAATCCATCGCCATAGACGGCTCGGGAGAGCTCGGTCTTGGAGGAGACGGTTGACGCGGCGGGGGACCCTCTGGCAAGGGAAGCGGCGAGACCTCGGGCGCACGGGCTGGCTCGTCGACAAGAAGAGGAGGGCCGGGCGGTCCAAAGAAAATCGAAGTGTCGCCCGGAGGCGACGCAGGACCACTCCGAGGCGGAGTCGCGCTATGGAACTGAGCGCCGCGGAATGCGAGCGACGCGTCGACGTTGACACGGGACGCGAGGGGCCCGCGCACGGGAAGATCGTCGCCGCCGGGATTCCTGCCGGTGTTCTCGAGGCGCTGATGGCGCGACCCAGGTTCCCCAGCTAAAAAGAAGAAGAAAGGAAGTTAGCGTCCAAGAAAATACTCGAAAAACGAAAATACCACGTACTCGACTGGTACCCACTCTCGTCGGGAGGCAACTCGTTCCCACCGCCCTCCTCGTCGACCAGCTGGTCGCGCTCTTCGTCCTCCACCGCCCCCGCCGCCGACTCGTCCTGCCACCCCGGAATACGAGACGTCCCATCCTTGGAGGCGTCGTTCCGATAAAGGTCGCGGCCAGGGTACCGCGCCATCAGCTCCCCGATCTCCGCCTGCCCGAACGAGTACCCAGCGGGGTGCCTCTCGTATGTCGAAAGATTCGGCACGAGGCTCCCCTCGGGGACTCGCGACGCGCCACCAGTGAAACCCGAGATCTCCATCGCCATATCTCCGAAGGGAGGCTTGTCGTGCGCGTAGGAGTAACGAGCCTCCGGATGGGCCGCTTGGTGGACTCGCTGCTCGATAGCGCCCCCGAGCTCCCGCGCCGTGTCGAAGACCTTGGAGACAGTGGACTCGAGCGCTTGGACGAGTCGAGCCGTCACGTCCACGGAGCGCTGGTTGTCAGGGAGTGGGACCAGGTGCTCGGAGTCGCCGAATTGAGCGCCCAAATATGGCACGAAGGCCGGTTGGTGGACCCGGGAAGTTGGAGCGTCGCGCCGTGCGCGAGGACAGGGAGGGAGTTGTTGAACGCGACCTCGCCCGAGTTCCCAGAACGTCCGGGAGCCTGGTTGAGCAGCATGGCGCGGGCGAGGAACCGCTTGGTCATATCGAGACCGGTGGTGGCGTTGGCCAACTCGACGAGCGCGTCGAATTGCATGTCGGCCCAGATCAGGTTTACGACCGGGAGCGCCTCGGCTGGAAACGAAACCGACGACATTAGCGAAGCTCCGTAGGATTACCAAAACGGGGTTCTAACTTACTGGTTTCGGTCCAGTCGAATAATTCCTTTGACGGTCGGCACGCGTGGGTCCCATGGATGCAGTGGGTGCAGCTGCTGGTCGGGACGTTCTCCCCGTAGCGCGGACGAATGCACACGAGCGCCTTGTCGAAGCAAGATTGGCAGCCCTAGGAATTCGTTAGCCCAAAAATATTTAAACCAAGGAAAAAGGAACGCAGACTCACCTTGCCCCGCGTAAAAACGACGCGGTACGGCAGCGACGCGCACTCGACGCGGTACCCCTCCAACCCTTTCGCGAGCTTCATCGACAACGCCGTCTTTGTCGGCGTCCACCCGTGTGTGGTGATCGCCCTGCCGCGCTGCGACTCTGGCATTGGGCCAGAGAAAGGGTCGTTCTCCCGGTGCCACTGAGCCTCGTCGTAGGTGTTGGCCGCCGCCCCGGATTCCCCCTTCACCCTGCGCCCCGCCACGACCTCTGGGCTGTCGAGTTTCCGCCCTTTCCCCTTGTTACGAGTACTCGGAACCGGCGCCTCGCTCGCCTCCCGCTCAGATTCGCCTTCGTCCTGGTCGTCCCCGCGCCCCTCGTCGCCCTCCTGCTCCAAAAACGCGCCCCCACTCGACTCGTCGGCGACACGGTCGTCGACAAACGAGGAGCGGGAGCGGGAAGACGATGCGACGGGCGCCCCCGAGCCCGCGGATTTTGAGGCCGCGGCCGAGGCGCCCGCCGCGCGATCTTGGACAGGAGGAGAGGAGGGGCGAGCCACGGATCGGCCCCCAGAAGACCTGGAAGGGACGACAGAGTTAACGAAATAATGCGCATACTCGCCAATGGAGTTGAGCATCTTGACGAGGTTGGTGTCGGCATTCCGTCGGGCGGCGTTGTACTCCAAGATTTGCCGCTGCCGGTCCTTCCAGACCAGCGGGACGTTGGTGCGGTAGCGCGCCTGCTTCTCCTCGTACTCCTCCAGCTCGGCCTGGTACCTCGCCTTCCACTCCGCGCGCCGCTTGATTTCCGCTTTGTCGTGCAGCTCCCGTATCTTCGCATGCGCCCTGTACACCTCCTCCATTTCCTCCGACGTGTGGGAATTATCGAAGGCCGTCTCGGGTATTTCTGGGGCGGGCGTCGGGACGTAGGGGCGCTGGTCCGGCTTCTTGAGGTTCGGCATCGTATAGACGGGGTGCGCGGGGTCGTCGGGAAGAGGAGAAAGAGGGAGAGCGTACGGGCGTTGAAACCGGAGGATGTTGAGGCCGAGGAACCCCTCCGTGTACTGGTCGACCATGCGTTGGGGATGTTCGTTGAACCCCTTGCACCAGCCGGCATCGGCGCTGGACTGCCACGCTTTGGTAGGGAACAACGCAGGGTCGGCGTTGTCCAGACGAACCCGTCCCTCCATCGGCGCGTGCCCGCGCTCCAGCACTGCGAGGTCCAACCGAGGCGCCACAAACCATCGACTAACCGTAGGCGGACGGAAACGAACGCCCAGCGGGAGCAAGTTGACGAGCCCCAGGGAGTCGGGCAGCTGGTATTCGGCGAGGTCGATGGCGCCGTCGGGAACCGGCGTCCCCTCGTCAGCGTCCCCGTGCTCGGAGTCTACACTCCGAACAGGGGGAGAACTGCGGGCGGGCTTGGCCGATCCCGACCCCCTCGCGCGAAGCGGGGCGTCGTCACCCGACAACTCGGACTCGGAGTCCACGAGAACCTCCACGGGCGTGTCGAGCTTGATACGTTTTGGCGCTGGAGCGGAAACGCTTGCGCCGAGGGAACGACGGCGGCGCTGCGCCTGCGAGGAGTTGGCCGGGATACCTGGCGGGTTCTACGGGTACTCAGAACGATACCAGGAAACGAGAAGAAACGACAAACCGGATTTTTCTTGCCCTTAGGCCGAGCCCTGGGCACCGGCGCCTTCTTGCTTGAAATTGAGGACAACGTATTTGGGTCGGGCATGTCGTCTTCGGGCGACGACTCGATGGCGAGATGGTGGGAGGAACGAAGAAAAATGGAAGCCGACAAACAAGCGCCCAAGTCGCAGTTAAACTCACCAATTCGGCTATGTTTTGATGCCAACAAGCGGGACCCTGCACGCCTCGTGCCTGGGTTCTTCTCCCACGCTGCGGAATGCCCGGACACGTCGAACGACGCGTCGACTTGGAGGAGAACGAGAGGGGGGGGAAGAGAAACGCGAAAGTATGGCCGAAAAAGGGGTTCTAATCAGGACTGTCAGAAACTTGATCGCCAGGTAACGTGACCGGCTCGCCAAGGGAATCACCCCGTTTGGACGTCCCACGACTACTCGGAAAACGCCGAAAAAGGAAATGGTCCACTTGGGACCGCCTAAAAACAGCTTATCGGGGATAAAAGTATTGCACGCGAGTTTCCAACCGCTCGGAAATTTTGGAAACCTCAACAACCCAGGACCGCCATCGAATATTGAAATTGTTATCGAATATTGCAATCGGAGTCCGGCGCCGGCCCATGTTTATCGACACACGTTTATCGACGAAGCCACCGACTACAGAGACTCACAGGCCTATATTGTTAAAAACACGGAAAACTGTGCACAAGAAAACCCGACTGGATATCGACGGACTGATCACCCGACAAAGAAGGTCTTCCATCAGGAGAATAATCCTGCTACGAAATCTCGAAAATCATACTAATTAGGAAACGACGGTCACGAGACGGCCAAACTTACGAAAACATTCTTTTACGAAACGAGAGAGAAGGACGTGTGGAGACCTCCACGCGTCATGCCGGGGACGAAGAAAACTTACTCGCGAAATATCGAGACGAAACGCCTTTCACACGACACGGGGGTGCCCAAGTACGAGTTTATGAGTACTCGGGAACAACATACTACGACTACGTGGTGCTTTCCGAGTTCTCGGAAACGTCCGTTTCCTCCCTCGCTCTGTCCAACACCAAAATCCCTAGCGACGCCACGGCTCCCTGTCGCTGCAGAGCGTTTTCCTTCCCCTCCAATGACGCGTACACCACGGCCGGCGTGCCTGGACGAGTCGGTGGAGACAAATCCCAAAGGTCGATATAGCTCCTATCGTAGAGGGGGACCGGTCCCGTCTGGTACCGAGGGAGGCGATAACCGAACGGATGGAAAACTTCGGGCCTGCCGTCGGCCAGGCGTGCGCGCTGTTGGCCTTTGACGAATTCCGGGATCCCGTACCACCGAAGCACGTCGTCGGAAAATTCGAATCCCAGAAAATCCACACCATACGAGGCGTATTTCGCGTCGCCGACCATGGACCGTTGAAGGGAGGAGAGGTTTTCGAACAACATCGCTCGGTCCAGGAGTTTCGTATCGTCATGATACCCGTACAGGTCCACAAAGCGCTCGGCCATGCCAAAAAGCGTTGTGCCTTCACGCGGAACGAAGAAATCCAGGTTTCCTGCGCCTACGTTCCCGCTATACGTGACGCTGGCCTTGCCAAGGGCCACTATGTTGTGGAGGAGAACCGAGATGGCGTCTCGGAGGAGTGCGGTGACACCAGGAGGTATGAGTTCCTCGGAGGTGATATGGACGGAGTGATGAAGTTGTTGGGCGAGATGGCGGGCGCGATTGATCCACAGGACGACCAACTCCGGTTTGGACAGGAACCTGGAGGAGCGGCGAATGGGCCGAGGACGGCGAAGCATGCGGGGAATTTCAGAGTCGCTTATACGAGCGACTCTTCCGCCGCGGGCTTTTATACGGAACCTCAACCGTGGGAAACGATTCCCAACGACCACGTGACGACATTCGAAACGCGGCAACTTTGCCCCCTCGCGACTTTCTGGGTACTCGGAATCACCAGTTACTTCATTTTCGTGAACCCGACAAACTACCAACGACACAGAGACGACTTTATGCTCTACCACGAGTTCCCCTACCCCCTCTGCGCGCCGTTATACGTGCCTCTGACCACTGGGATTCGGAGAATGTCCCACGTTGTGCGAACGCGCGGACTTCATGAGCGCCTTTTCGAAGTTTTGCACCATTTCGAGGTGGTCGGAAAGCAACGCGCTCTCGCACGCCCACGGATCCTGGGTTTCCGCAGCACGGATTTCTGCGATGCGAGCTCGATTCCAAGAAGGGACGCGCGCGAACGAGGTCACTACGTCGGAGAGGGGAATGTCCAAGGGGTCTCCCTCCGAGCGATTGGCGTCTGCGATAGTCATCGCAGCACGAATTCGACCCAGGAGCCGTTCACGGGAATCCGCGGCGTAGCCACCAGAGGGCCGGCCTATCATATAATCGAAGGTTGTCGCAAGACTCAACGACCAGTGGACGCTGGTGATCAAAAACGGGCGCTGGTCGTGCACTGACGCGAACTCC
The DNA here is from genome assembly GCA_029233265.1 of Mycena alexandri. Lineage (NCBI taxonomy): Eukaryota > Fungi > Basidiomycota > Agaricomycetes > Agaricales > Mycenaceae > Mycena > Mycena alexandri. The sequence continues at coordinate 296,384 of JARJCM010000086.1, read as the reverse complement.
ATCGCGATGCTGTACAACAAAGCCTGTGTTGGGGTTCTGTATCAGAAACATGCGAAGGACACGAAAAACCCAACACGCACCGCGCGTTCGATATACTTGATCACATACGGCGTCAGGAATTCGACACGTCCCTCCGGGAGCTCGCCGGGAGACAGAGACGACGACGGCACACAACATACAATCAGTTCTGCCAACGGACGAAGGTGCTTTGTCAAATACTTTGTATGCCCCAGAACGGTGTCGAGGTAGTCGTATATTTCCGGACGCATCGAGCAAAGTCGGTTCACCTCGGCAACCACCGTATGTGGAACGGCCGCCCCCACGTCGACTGTGCGTAGCATCTGTTGCGGGTACAGCTAGGGTTCACCAGGGGTAAGGTAAGGGTACAAAAGCCTGTACCTCTACCTCTACCTCTCAAAACCCTTACCCTTCAGAGGTATACCCCTACCTTACCTCTGAAACCTTGGAGGTATGCTTACTAATACTTTATTTTTACATTTTATTGGTAAATGCCTGCAAAATGAAACTCCTTGAAAGAATTTGATCACCAGATACACTCAGAACATTGCCTTCTTTGTATATGCTCTTCCACACTGGAAATGAACTTGTTTCAGGTGAGTTAAACAGGTCATGTGATTTACATCATCAATACTTTACCGCTTTAGCGACCTTTTAGTTGCTTGGGTGTAGGACTGTGTTGAAAATGTGTGTGAAACCACAGTGTTGTGAACATTGAAGTGCCGAAATTGTGTCCTAGGGGGCAGAAAATGAGGTCACAATGTGTAAAGGTTTGTACCTCTGGATACCTCTCTACCTTGGAAGGTTGGGAGAGGTTTGGGCAAAGGTACAGATCTGGCAACCTTTACCTCTACCTTACCTCTACCTCCCACTGTACCTTGGGAGGTATACCCTTACCCCTGATTATCCTTAGGTACAGCTGGAAATCCATGCGATACGAGGACGCGTACACGGGGAAAAAGTTTGGCTACGGAAACGAACACGAAACCGTCGCTATTTATACCCCCGCCATCCCTACTTCCGCGTCAGCCGCTTCACTCGATACACCTGATTCCTCCGTGGAACTGTCGTCCAAGGCAAAATCCGATAGCGGTCCGGGGTTCTGGCCGCGTTTGGAATTCCCCAAAATCGTCAACTGGTCTATCGCCGTCCAGCGAAGGGATGCCGAGTACTGGTAAAGCGACGCCAGCTTGCCTCGCAGAATTGCCTTCTGGATATTATCCTCGTCACCGACGAAACCGAATTTCCCCTCAGCCCGGATAACCACCACCAGCCACGTCGCTCGAGGCATGGGCATCCGTTTGGCGTTAACCAGCGCACCGTGCAACACGAGTTGGTCGGCTAATGAAGCCTAGACGCCCGCGCACGAGTACTCAGAAACGATCGAAATCAGCTGCCGAAACGCTTACGGCTAGGTCCAAGTACTCGCGAACGAGGCCACGCATGGGCTGATGCTGGAGGGAATTCTCGGCCTCCGGCGCTGACGTCCACTCCTCGCGGATGAGCAGGAAAAGTTGGTACAACGGCTCGAAGTGCGTCTGGTTCAGCTCCACCATTTCCGGGTGCAGCACGAAGTCGACAAGTTGTCCGGTCGAGCGGAACTGCAAGTTCAGGTACTCGTCCCGTAACAAGACACGCGAAGTGCGCGGCAGGGCCATTGCACTGTGGGAAATTGCGGGCGGACGAAACTGCGAGGTTTTGGCCTGTGGAAATCACTGCTGTTTCTTTTATAGGGCCCAGGACGTACAAAAAACGACTACCGACTATCTGCCCGAAGTCCTTCCTAAAGAGGATACTATAGCTGCCATCATCAATCCCAACCCCAAAACGGATTCCATCATCACGCGTCGCCTAATAAACTCCGGCTAAAATTAGAAATCCGAGTACTCGTAACGAGGAAAAGAGGACTTGCCAGGGCGCTCGACATCTCTGATGAAATATATCTCGTCCTCGCTGACGCCTGGCTTCAGCTTACCATTCTTCTGGTACTCCAGGTACTCCGAACGACACGATTCGCGCGAAATCACGATGCTGGCCGACTCCAGGAACTCGAGAAGGATGGGCCGCATGAGCTTGTAGGCCTGGCGATCGCGGCCGTTGATTTCGAGGAGCTTCATGGTCTCCATCATGATGAGGCTGATCATATTGGCGCATTGACCGGGAACGGAATACATTTCGGCGCGGGTACGGTCCCTGACCTCGTCCGGCGGAGGAAAGAAAGGGTGGTCCATGCCGAGGTGCAGCGGCACGAGGCAGAGGACGATGCGGGCGCGCGAGAGGAGGCGCTAGAAAACCAAATAACAGGACGAACGAGCCAACAATATACGAAAATCAGCAAAGAAAATCGGAAAAGAAATTATACAACAACGCACCACCGTACCGGCCAGCCGCAGAACGAAGTCGCGAAGCTCTGCGCGCTCTGCGGCAGGCATTTCCAGGACGTCGTCGTGCGGGCTGAGGAATGCGCAATGCTGGATGAAATACACCGCAGGGCGGACGCGGTACTGGAAGAACAAGCTCAGCGTTTGCGCAGGTTGCCAGTAAGGGTTGGCCAACTCGGTCGGGGAAAGGAGCAGAACGTCCAGGCGGTGGCGGAACTCAGCAATGTGGCCGCGCTCCATTTTTATGGAAGACGATCGATCACGCCTCCTTTTATCGTCTCAGCAGGAAAATCCCCATCAAACCCATCAAATGGAATTTGCCTCCGCGCAACGGACCACCCGGTCGCACCTCCCGAGTACTCAGAAATACTTCTCCCTCGTTCAGGCACGTCGGCCTTGACGCCACGATCACAACGACACCCCACACGCCAAGTTTCCAGGCGCCCAAACACGATTTATTGCGCGGTCTACGAAGAAAGGCTACTCGGATCCTCGCTATCCGACATAGAAATGAGGCTAGGCATCGAGCCGTGCGACGCCTCGCTCAGCACCTCCTCCTCTTGCTTCACGAAGAAATTCGTCCTCTCCAGCGGCGCCGATATATTATCCAGCCTGTTGGCCAGCGTTCGAAGGCTTTGCCGAGTCGGCCCCTTCTTCAGCACGATACGATGGACAGAGTCCACTGCGGCGACTATACCACACGCACGAGCGGCCAGCTCGTACTCCTCCGGCTGGGCAGTCATCGGGAAAGGCTTGCACTCGTGGTCCTCCTTGAAGCCGCACCCTACCGAGTGCTCGCGCCATCCACTCAGAATGCGATTAATCCGTGCGGCGTCGCCAATGGTATCGTCCTGGACAATCGGGTTATGGCCTTCGACCGTCGTACGGACGACGAAATTATTCGACACCCGGCTGTGGATATCGTACTGCGGGTAGTCCAGGTCGGGCGAGAGACCCTCCGACTTTTCCTTCAGGAAGGTTGTGAGTGCGGCGCCAAGGAAAAATGACGCCTGGGCAACGGCCACGGCGCCCTCCGTCGTGTCCATATTGCAGCGGTCCATCGCAGGCACGACGTCCCTGTCGCCGTCGAAACCGATAACTCGGATGAGCACTAGGACTATGTGGAACATCCACGCCGACTCAGCGGGGATTGGCAACGGCTCGTACGAGATACGGAATTCGTTCTGGCGCACTTGCGACGCGTAGAACTGTGCGGCCATTGGGTTAAACTCGACACTCCGAATGAATCGCCACCGTACTCACCATATGCGTAACGATCTCGCGGACCCGCGCTCGAATCTCGATAATATGCTCGCCAGGCATCGCTACAACCGTTCGATGGGCGTAGGTGTCTGGGAAGACGGCCATTATCACCAGGAACGTCTTGAAGCGCAGGTTCTCTAGGAGAAATGTGCGGAGTCCGCCGTCAGGGATGAAGAACCTGTTGGCGGGCCAGACGACATTGGTATCGACAAAGCGACGGTGTGCTGAGGCATCCATGCCTTGTTGTTGAGGTGGTTTGGGTTGTTCAAAGTTTTTGGGTGTCGCCTTTTTATAGGTTTGATCGACCAGGGACGGTCGATGGTAAAGCTTCCTAGGAGGTGTGAGGCTTGTGTTCGCGCTGCACTGCTCACACCGCCTCATGGCTTGTCTGGACGAGACGCGACGGCTCGGAATTCCCACTCACTCAAGATTCGCCCAATTAGGAAACGACCTTGCCTCATTTGGATCTACTTCCAACAACTCGTTACTCGACGATCCCAGTGTTTACGACGACTCGTACGAGCACCGAACCCGGCCAGGATGGCAACCAGGCACGCCAGGCACGCTCGGGCTTCGCGGGGAGACCTGACCACGCGCACCGTTGCGACTTACGAACTTGCGCCATTTCCGAGCCCCCATACAACGTTACAAACGACTCTTGAACGACCCTCGACGGCAGGATAGCCATGTCTGCGACCAAACGACCATTCCCCCACGTCCTATCCACCATTATAACCTATTCCACCACATTCCGACGACTCAGAACATCGCGAATCCCTTACGAACACTCGGAAACGGCGCTATTTCGGAATTTCGACACCTCTGAGTGCTCGTGAAGCTTAACGTCCGCGAATATCGGCAGTCTGGGAGCTCAGAAATGCCACGGAAGGTCAAAAGAGGCTCGAGGAGCATGTGGAACGAGGCTGTGGACGCCGACGGGACGGACAACGTGACTGGCTTGGAAAAGGTATAAAAGGCGTCGGACGAATCGAGGGTAGTCAGTCAATTACTTGTGGACTTTCGGATTCAGTTCCCAGTCAGCTACCACAAGGAGACAGTTCCAGTCGAGGACTCTAGTCCAACGCTGAGTTCTTATCCTGACCTTGTACCTCTATCCCCCAATTACATCCTCGAGTTGACCACCAACGCGCTTGTTCGTCACCACCGCCAAGGGACATCGTCTCAAGGATTTGCCTTTCATTTATACATCCGAGAATACTGACTACAGGTTACCGGACACCGCCAACGTCCCTTCCAAGCACTCGTAAACCGCCTTCGCCCGTCCCGAGCACTCGGGTCTCGCACACACACACACACCTTCGACCTTCGACCAACACACACACTCGGATCCAACAAGGCAGACCACCTACAGCCTCACGTTCTATTAGGAACCAACTTTAAAGAGCCCTAGAGGACGAACCAGCCACTTTGTGATCCCACATATTCGCCTAGTGGCACCGCGGTCCTTATCACAACTGAAGCCCACCGCGAGGGTTTTTTTATCGTGGATCCTAAAAGAGCAAAGGTCCTAGCCTCTGCCAGACAAAGCGTCGCCCGGAGTCAGCGGCTCAAAGCTCGCTCCGCCAGGACAGTATTCGAAGAGGTTAACCTCGTCGAGAACGATCCGACTACCTCGGTATCTACACCAGTCGGTACACCCTCGCCCATTGTCCATCCGCCAACCACGCAGGAGTCACCTTTGACCTCCATCGCCTCTTCACCAGAGTCAATTCCAACGGCTCTCTCTCCCGAATCATCACTCGATTCAGTCCCGACAACCGAGACACAGACTTTGACCACCGAGTCGTCTGTCGTACTTTCCCCAGACGAATCACCCGAACCCGAACCCCCTATCCGAATTAGGATGGCTCCGAAACCTCTTCCTGGACGTACGGCCCGTGGGGCCCCGGAGTTTGATGGGAAAGCGCTCAGCATTAAGCATTATTGGGAGGACATAGAGGAGATTGCCGAGTCCCACAAACGTACTACGGACGCGGAGAAAATAAAGATAGCCATGCGCTACATCGAGAGGGAAGATGAACTTCTGTGGAAGGGTCATTTGGACCCAAACGCACCTCCGACTTGGGCTGCGTTCAAGGCCAAAATCGAGGACCTGTACCCAGGCGCCGATGGAGATAGGCTCTTCACCGCCCAGGACCTCGAGACCTTCATCACCGACAGGTCGATCAGGAAAATAAAGACCCGAGATGACCTCTCCGAGTACTACCGGAAGTTCAAAACCATCACGGCGCAGTTGACAAAGGAAGGAAAAATGTCTGCAATGGAGGCGCAGAAAGAATTTCCTCGAGGCCTCGACGATGGCTTCCGCGGCAGAGTCTTCCGACGACTCGAAATCGTGAAGCCGAACCACCCGAGCGGCAAACCATACGAACTAGAGGACCTGGTCAAGGCCGGTCACTACGTTCTGGAGAGCCCGGGCACGATTACCGACACCGAGGGTGCTGTCTCCATTAAAAAGGAGATGGTCGACCTCAGCGACGCTTTTGCGAAGATGAACGAACGTTACCATGTGGACATGCAGTCCCTCACCCAGGCGATAACTCGAACTGCTCCTTGCCCGAGTGCTCCTTCGAACCCAATGTACCAAGTAACAGCGGCAGAGCCTCAGCCTGCGTACCAGCCACCGCCTCCGCAACCCCAGCAATACCGTCCCGAGTACTCGGGAGGTTACAACTCGAACGGGAATCGAGGCGGTTATCAACAGCGGTACGACTATGCACCGCGCCAGCCGTGGAATGACGGTCTGAGCAATCGGGGAGCTGGCTTCCCAGCGGGGGAGTGCGGGTTTTGCTCAGCACACGACCATTTCCTACGGGAGTGCCCAGTCGCAGGGGACTTCATGCGGGACGGGAAGTGCTTCAGGAACGGGGACAATAAAATAGTCCTGCCGAACGGGCAGTTCGTTCCCCGGGCAATTACTGGGCGCAATTTGGCCGAACGAATCGAGCGCTGGTTGAATCAGAATCCAGCGCGCCAGCAACAGCCGCAGCACCCACCTGAGCCGGCTCCGGCAGCTCAGATCGAGACGTTTGAGCGCGAGCAGCCCCCGCATATCGCCAATGCCATGACTTACGCGTCTAGCGTGCCAGTCCAGACGATGGCCTTCGGGGAGGTCCCCAACCCGTTGGCGCAACGGAGGAGGAAGCAGCAGTTTGGGTGAATGAGCGGACGAGGCTTAAAAAACCGGTCCCCGAAGTGGTTATTCAGAAGAAGGCACCAGCGAAGTCTTCCCTGAAACCCACGATCGAGATCCAGCCTGCCGCCAAACCCGTTGAAGCTAAAACTCAGCCTCCGCTTCCGGCGTTCAAATATCAGGCAGCCTGCGAGAACCCGGAAATGGTCAAAGAGGTCATCGAGAGAGCCCAGAAAAACAAAATTCTTGTATATCGTCATGTATTCCAGCAGCCCCTTGAGCTCGAGGTAGGTGCGCTGGACGATAGTGACCTCGAGAACCATTCGCTGGTAAGTGGACGGCACACTTTGCAGTCGCTCCAGCCCAAGTTTGAGGCTTTGCTCAAGCATCGAGAAAACGCGAGCGACGGCTGGGATGGTTTCAGTGTAGTTGCGACATTCTTCAAGGAGGATCTTGACCGCATCTGCTAGTCTGGAGCACTGGCGGTGGCGCAGCTTGCCCAGCCCACGCGTAATTGTCATGCCCGACTCCGGCGAGATGAAATCCTCCCTCTGCGGATTCCAAAACATGATTCCCAGCGCCAGAAGCCCGATTTCGGTGGTCGGCCGTCTGCGAATCGCCCCAAGATGGCAGAAAGTGGGGCTGTATTGTTGCGGCCACAGAGTCGGTGATGAGGCATGTAATTGAACATGCCTGAAATAATGAATTTTTGCGACCTTTCAGTTGGGAATAACTGATGAAACCAGTCAATAAGGCTACAGAGTGTACTGGTCCACTCCCAGGATCGAGTACAAGGCTCCTTGACGTGTTTAAAGCACCGGTGACATCATCATTTTTATCACACCGGTCATGGAAATACTCCTGCAAGCTGTACATTTTGTGCAGTAAGTTTGAGGAATTCTGTGGACACTAGGCCATTAACAAACACATGGGACATTGGAAGGACATCATAAATGGCTACAGAACTCAGGAATATACTATCGGTGACCTTGCAAAGTCATTTTGATGACAGTTACCATATTAGGAGTCTAGTGGTTGAACTTAGTGATTTCCGGGTAGTTCCGGTGCCTGTTCTCACTTAAATCGGACATGGAGGATGCCGGACATTGCCATAGACAGTGTTCGATGGGTATCGACAGCCTTGAGCGCTCTTGGCAAGGTCTGGATTGCTGCGGAACCAGGAACAATTAAAAACAACTGAATTCCCCTCGGGGAAAAGTGGGTCATTTCCTCGGAAATTGCATCGGAAATTGCATCGGAAATTGCATCGGAGAGCGGTGGGGCTGATACATATCACTCCTGGGCGCTGTTCCATTGGTCTCACACGGAGTTCTCACCCCGGAAAGACGGGTTTTCTCTCACATCTTCTATATTTATAGTTTTGGCAGAAATGTATTTAACCAGGCATGTAAATTATGTACGGACGGTGAATCCCACTCCCCTGTTGGCATTTGACCTCTCAGACACTGGCTAACGTCTGAAGTCACCCCTCTGAGCTATACCAGTTTACAGGACTTTGTCCTTGTGTGATAACTTGGTTACACTCTGCGCGGCCTTGTGCCAACCTTGCCTAAGTCCAACAGTGGGTAGTTGTGGTAGTAGCCAGGATATTCAATAAAAATTGGTTATTCATTGCACTTTAAGTGTGATTTGGCAAGGGTTTTCGATACTATCTTGAGATTGAAGGTCGATACGCCTGACCTACCTCCCCGAACACACACACACGGCATTTGAGTTGTTGGTGGTTGAGTTGATATATTTGAGCATAGACTTTGTCTAGCTCTTTTGTATTCGATTCCACTGCTGCACTTAGGTGCATCGTTTCATCTGGAGCCCACCGCGAGGGGTAACAGTCTCAAAAAGAATTGGAATAACCTGCCTTTACAACCTTTGTGTTGAACGCGCTATATTGTTGCAAACCTGTCGAGCCCTAGCTCCAGGACACCTACTGCTTGGGAGGAAGGAACTGGTTCATATTGGACTAAAGAACCGACCACCAGAGCAAGTAAAAACTCTACTGGCCAGAGAAACCGTCAGGTCTCTGTAAATCCGGCAGAAGTTGGCAGACTTAGTGCTGCAGAGCAAACACAACATCGGATTCGAGCGAATCTTGACCAGAGGCGTAGGGCTTCACAAGTCCAAAACCCACCGGTACAGAGTAGCTCAAGGTCTTCTAGCGGACCACAACAAAATCTTGGTGAAGGAGATATTTCTTCTGAACCATTAGCAGGAATCACTGTTACACCGTCTCCTCCCATTCTTCAGATTTCAAACCCACTTCCCTCTCTCTCTCTTCCTTCTGTTTCTTCTTCTTCTATTTTCACTATGTCTGTTAAAATACCCGAGGCATGGGATCGGAATGCTCCGCATTTCGACTCCAGTAAACCTGAAGAACTCCAGCAGTTCTTGGATCACATGGATGCTCTCATGGAAAAGGCAAAAACTCCAGGAGAAGGGAAGAAGGATAAGTTGGTCAGCTATGCTGATTATAACTCAAAACGGGAGTGGATGAGCCTACCTTCATATCAGAAGGGAAGCTATGAGGATTTTGTTAAGGATATAATAAACCACTATCCATCTATCCGTGATTCGGAGAAGGGTTCTATTTCAATCCTAAACAAACTATTGGTAAAATTTGCGAACAGGAGTATTTCTATGGAGGACCAGGACGAGCTTATGGATCTCATTAGACCTATGCAAGCCCAGGTTAAAAGGTTAGTACCTGCGAAGTTGACCAACAAGTCAGCTATTGCAAGGTTTTTGGAAAAATTGGATGTGGACTTTGTCAATCGCATTTGGGCTCGTTTGGATATGGATGAAGTCGTTAGGAATCAAATTCCTATTGACCAGAACGATGCAGTCGCAGTTGCCGCTCGCACCAAACAGCTAAAAGATAGAGAGGCAGAACGCTACTTGTTTGAGGAAGTCATTGCTGTTGCAAAGGACTTGGCCAGAGGCAGCACTGACAGAGAGGAATATGACTTTGGGGCTAGCACTTACACTAGTGGAAGTCGAAAAACTATCAAGTCAGAGGCTACTTCTGGAACCTCAGCCTTGGAAAAGAAGGCAGAGGCAGTAATAGACAGGATGGACCAGTGGCAGGTTCAAATGCAGGATAAATTTGAACTCACTCATCGGGAAATGGAACAGTTCATGAAAACAGCGGTCAACCTTAATGGTACTGTGCACAGAGAGGCTCCGTCTTCCCAAATGGCTCATAGACCAATGACTCTGTCTGAAATCATCTGTCACTATTGCCGATTACAAGGACACATGGTTGGAAATTGCGAACACCGCCGGAAGCACCTTGAGGAGGGACTCCTAAAAATTTACCAAGGCAGAGATTGCCTTGCCGATGGAACTCCTCTATTTGTGCCAAAGGATGGTCGTTCTAAGAAGGAATTTGTGGAAAACTACTACAAGAAGTCCCAGAATTTCGTTGGAACAGCGGGAGTATATAACCTCTCCACTGACATGGAGGAGGCTTTATTCTCCAATGGTACCGACTATGATCCAAGGGATGATGAGATCTTGAGTAGAACGGTCACTGAAGCTAACCTGAGGCGTCAAATAGCTCAATTGACTGCTCAGTTGAATCAGAATCAAGGGGAAAGGACAATTCAACTTGTCCAACAACAGCAGCCTACAGGGGTTGTTCAACCAACCCCTGCGGCACCTGCAACACCGTCCAATGAACTTGCACAAGTAATGTCATTGATGGCAACGACGTTGCAGAAAATGGATCAAAGGGATCAGAAGTTGGAACAACTTTTGGCTCAAACTAGGGCAAGTGCCTCCCGAACGGGCAATTCCCCTAACAATGAGGGTTTCTGAACGGTTCAATGAAGGGGGTAAAGGGCCAAGGTAAAACAAGGTCCACATCTGCAAAATCCCCGGAGGACCAGGCAAAGCAGAAAAGGCCAGAAGTTGACAAAACTGAAGCGGCTAACTGGCGAAAGCCTAAAGTGGATAAAAACAATAGGGTTAATGAGGAAGAAACTGTGCAGGACTCAGGAGGGGAGCTTCCTTTTAGGGATGTCCCGCCAGTCGAATTTTCGGATAGGAACCAAGAGCATGTTGGTGGATCTACACATGACACTATAGCTGAGATTGCATCAGATGTGGCCTATAGATTAAAGGCCCCCATCGACGAAATCAAGGATGCCAGTGTCAAGGCTATTGTGGAAACGATCAAGTCAGTAATAGTGGGGGTTCCGCTAAAGGACTTGATTGCAGCCGCCCCTGGAGTTCAAAAGGAAACCAAAAATCTGGTCAGCAAAAGGCGGGTGCCAGTACAGGGAAAGGAGAGCATACATCTCCAGGAAAATAGGGGTAACATGCCAGAGGATGAGTATCTGCTTCCAGGCGACATCTATGCTCAGGAGGAGCAGTACATTCAATCAGATGCCATACATACCAGGGAAATTCCTATGGTTCAAACATTTTATGTGGCGGAAGAGCAGGATGGACTTGTTCCAAAGGGTGCAATCGTTGCTTGTGATCCTGTGTTGCAATATCTGAGTACTCTTGGAGAAAATGAAGCTCCAAGACAGATTTTTACGCACATGGTAGATCCAATGAAAGGGACAGAGTCAGCTCCTTTGAGAGTTATTTATCCTTTGATTCAAGGACATGGACAGGCTGAAGCGATTTTGGATGGAGGTTCACAAATTGTTTCTATGGCCTTGGCTACTGCAATTGAGTTGGGTTTAACATGGGACCCAGATATCAATATCTTAATGCAGAGTGCAAATGGTCAGACAGAGAAAACAGTTGGATTGGCTCGGAATGTTGCTTTTAGGTTTGGGGACATTACATTGTACCTACAAGTACATGTACTTCGGAATCCTGCATACACTGTCTTGCTGGGCAGGCCATTCGATGTCCTGACGACCAGCAATGTGCAGAACCAGCAGGATGGTGGTCAAATCCTCACTTTAACGGATCCAGTCACTAAGAGGCGTTGCACGCTCCCTACTTTTGAGAGAGGGGCTTTGAAACATCTCCAGAGACTCAGGCCAAGTGTCACCGAGGTTCCTGAGGATACTATCAAAACGGCAGCTGGAAATTTTCAAGTAAACTCGAGGAATTGATCCAGGATCAACGAGAGTTCGCTGCAATAGTTGAGATAGATGAAAATGGCCAAGGATGGATACAAATGGTACAACATGCAGTTTCGCAAAATGGTACCTTTTCGAAGGAACAGTTGGCTACGTTATATACGGAAAAGGCCTTACCTGAACTTGGAAAAGAAGATCCAGAGGCGGTTGCATTATTCCAGGAATATTTAGGGATACCAGACTCAAGGAAAGGACAGTATGCTACTTTTATGGCTCAGGCAGTGCCAGAAACTGGATTTACGGGTATGACTGAAGGTGAAAAGTTAGCCCAGAAATTCCGCATGGAAAAGAAGCCTAAAAAGCATACTACTCAGGAAAGATGTGCTTGCTGCAATTTTGCGGACTGGGTAATGCCTGTAGAACATAATGCACCTACTTTGCATTCGGGTACACCGATTAAGGTGTTCTTAGGCAAAAAGTACAAGCCAGTGGCGCAGAAAGTACGGCCAGTATATCGGGAGTTACCGGAAGAATATCGGATTGAGAGGAATATAACTGGGGATCCTTTAAAGGACTTGCCTACTTTACCTACCAGGCCCCCAGACTTCACTCCAACTGGACGGTACACTCAGGAAAGAAAGGGAATCGTGGACGGAATCCATGATGAAGACTTTTTGTGGTCAGAGGAAAAGAAGTTGCTACACTACTTCATGATGATTCACAATCAGAACTTCGCTTGGGATGATTCAGAAAGAGGGACTTTCAAGGAGGAATTCTTCCCCCCTGTTAAATTCCCTGTGCTTGAGAATCACAAGGTTTGGGTTGAGAAAAATATACCCATTCCACCAGGACAATTGGAAGAGGTGTGCAAAGTACTGAGGGCCAGTATTAATGCGAACATTTATGAGCCATCTAATGGTGCCTATCGCACTAAGTACTTCAGTGTGCTTAAAAGCGATGGGAAATCTATAAGACTGGTACATTCTTTGGAGCCATTGAATGCTGTGACCATTGCTCACTCAGGAATTCCACCAGGAGCAGAGGAATTGGCAGGCCACTTTGCAGGAAGAGCATGCGGTGGAGTTTTGGATTTATACTCTGGATACAATCATAGGACTATTCATGAGTCCTCTAGGGATTATACCACGTTCCAGACACCATTTGGGGCGTTGAGGTTAGTCAAACTGCCTCAAGGGTGGACCAATTCGGTTCCAATATTCCATGAGGATGTGACCTATATCCTGAAGGATGAAATACCTCATGTAACAAAACCTTATATTGACGATGTGCCTATCAGAGGGCCTGGTTCAAGATATGAGTTGCCAGGAGGAGGTTACCAAACCATACTCGGAAACAAGGGCATTCGACGTTTTGTATGGGAGCATTTTCAGAACTTGAATAGAGTGGTTACTAGGATGGGTTATGCTGGAGGGACTTTTTCTGGGAAAAAGGCGGTCTTATGCAAGAGTGCCACAGTTGTTGTTGGTCATATCTGTGCTTTTGAAGGCATGAAGCCCTCAACTGACAGAATCGGGGTCATTGAAAGATGGGGTGAGCCTACATGCTTCACCGATGTCAAATCTTTCTTGGGCACAGTGGGAGTTATGCGGATGTTCATCAAGGATTACACAACCTTGACTTGGCCTATCAATAAATTGACCCGGGCTGGTGTTGAGTTTGTGTGGGGACCTGAACAGAAAGCATCTATGGCTGCTATCAAGGTAGCTGTAGCTCACTGTGAGGCCTTGAAACCAATCAATTATGACTGGGATTCGGAGGTAGTTCTTGCTGTGGATACATCTTGGATGGCAATTGGAATCCACATCTATCAGGTAGATCCCAATGACCCGAAGAAGAGGTACTATGCAAAGTTCGCATCGATACCCCTGAATGAAAGGGAAGCTAGGTACTCTCAGCCAAAGAGAGAATTATTCGGATTAAAACGGGCTCTGGAAGCGATGAGCTATTGGTTATCTGGTTGCAGGAAGTTGGTTGTCGAAACCGATGCCAAATACTTGAAGGGAATGTTGGACAACCCGGGAATGGGGCCTAATGCTACTATAAACCGGTGGATTGAACAAATTCTGATGTTCCACTTCAAACTGAAGCATGTTATGGGTAAAACATTTGGAGCAGATGGATTGTCTCGACGGTTGAAGCAACCTGGGGATGAGGAATTCCCTGATGCTGAAATCGACTTTGACAACAATGATCCACCTGAATTACATCCAGACAGTGTTCGGGTACCGGCACCAGCGGACTTTGAGGATTTCAAACATGACATTGACACCAGAGGTGGCTATCTGTTTGAATTAACTGGAGAGGAAGCAAAGGATCCCTCAGATTTTGAAACAGAACTTCACAAAGCGGAGACATGCAGGTGTCCGCATGATGAGAAGGTTCTATCTGAGGTAGTGCAGCTCCTTCAAAATTCTGTTGGGCAGTTCGTTCAACAAAAGAAGGGAAAATTGGCAACCCCAATGGCGAAGGAAGGTGGAGAACCACTGCTACCTAACGGTGAAAGGAATCGTGAATCTGAACCTTACACTGAGGGGCAGAGGACAGAGGCTGGAAAGAAAGCAGATGAGCGTATTGAACTTGTGAAGAAATGGTTGCAAAATACTAGGGAACGTCCGGCGGGAATGTCAGACTCCCAGTATCGCAATTTCATGCGCTATGCTTCAATGTTTTTCAAGGATAAGAAGGGAAGGCTGTACAAAAAGTGTGTAGATGGAAATCATAAACTGGTTGTCGACACGGATAGGAGAATGTTTATGATGAAGTCGGCACATGACAGTCTAGGACACAGAGGATTCTTTGCTACCAAGTCCTTGATTGAGTTAAGGTTTTGGTGGCCAGAATTTGAAAGGGATATCAGTCATTATGTGAAGACTTGTCTCCTCTGCCAAGTACGGCAACAACGGTTGATAAATATTCCACCGGTTCAAACCCATACCCCGTCTTTGTTTCAACAGATTCATGTGGATGTAATGGTCATGGGTACACCGTCGAATGGATACAACAAAGTTGTGGATGCAAGAGACTCGTTGAGCAGATGGCTGGAGGCAAGAGCAATAAAGAATGAGAATGCTCGGACTTTGGCACTCTTCTTGCTTGAAGAAATTATATGCAGATGGGGCTGCCCGGAGGTTATTGTCACTGATAACGCTCCTCAGTTCATAGCTGCAGTGGAATGGTTATCGGCCAAATATGGGATTAAGGGCATTAGAATTTCGCCTTATAACTCCCAGGCTAATGGAACAATAGAAAGCGGACATTGGCCTATGCGCCAATCATTATATAAGGCTACTGGAGGGAACCCAAGTAAGTGGTACTGGTTTCTGCCTCAGGTACTGTGGGCAGATCGAGTTACCATTAGGAAGGGACTCGGATGTTCACCTTACTTTATGGTAACGGGAGCACATCCTATCCTACCATTGGATATAGTTGAAGCAACGTGGCTGGTTGAATTACCAGCTAGAACTTTAACAACTGCGGAATTAATTGGATTCAGAGCTCAGGCATTGGCAAAACATCAGACACATGTTGAGCAAATGAGAGCTAGAGTCTCAAAGGAAAAATTGGTAGCAGTCAAGCGGTATGAAAAGATGCATGGGAACACAATCAGAGACTTCAATTTCAAACCAGGGGACTTGGTACTGGTTCGAAATTCAATGGTTGAAAAGTCTTTAAATACAAAGATGGCTCCCAGGTATCTTGGGCCGATGATTGTAGTAAGGAGAACTCGAGGAGGAAGCTATGTGGTCGCTGAACTGGATGGTTCAGTGTTCCAATCAAAAATAGCTCAATTCAGGGTAGTTCCTTACGAGGCTAGGCATAGTGTTTTATTGCCAGATAACATCCATGACTTGATAGATTTGTCTAAAGAGTCATTGGAAGAGTTAGTAAATGATGCAGTAACACTGGAGTATAAGGGAAAGGATTTTCAATTCGAAAATGTGAAGCTGGGAGTAGATGATAATTATACGGAGGTCTCCCCAGCAGAACTCGAACTTGAGGAACAGGAGCTGGATACAAATGCTCCAAAAATCCATCAAACTAGAGCCGTCAAAAAGGTTGGACGAGAATTGGCCGTACAACAGGAGATGGAATTGGAGAAAGCATGGAACACTTGGCAAAGGAAGAAGAAAATGGCTACAGATAAGACTCTAACCCGGTCTTAATGGCCACGCCTCTGTCACATCTGTTGAAATTGACTGAGGGCAGTCAAAATTTCAGGTTGGGGGAGAGGGCATGGCAAGGATAATTGAACTCAATTTTTCGCATTTTCAATGTGAAGTTGAACTTGAAAAACAAAACCACAGAGATATCTGATTCTAAAGGAAATATTGGATAGGAAACAAGTACTCTACTGTTCAGCGGCGTTCTCCAGCTCAGCAAGACGAGCAGAAAGAGCAGCTGCATCCTCTACATGGGCAGAACGGAGGTTAATGTCACTGCGGATGCGGTCATTGATCACCGCAATTTCAACCATGAACTGGTAGAGACGTTTCTTGATGGCAGGAATGGTGGTAGGCAGGTCGGAAGGCATGGAAGTAATGAGCTTGGCCTCCTCCAGGAACTGGGTAATATTGGAACCATAACCCAACTCCTTGAGTACTGGGAAATGCGGTGAGAAATGAACGGAAATTCAGAGTAGAAGTTGGTTTACCTGCAGCAATGAAGGTTGAATCATCATCATCCCGGAATTTGCGTTTCTTGTCGTTTTTCTTGGTCTTGTGGGTCTTGTTGGAAGGTGTCTACAGGATAGGGTATTCAGACATGGTTATTGGATGATAAAATGAAGTAATACCTGGGCAGATGGGCAAGGAGCATCAGGGTGATCCTCATGAGTACACTCATGGTTCACCTTGATCTTTTTGAAGCTGAGACCCTTGGGAACAGTCCCAATGTCAGCCACAGGCTTGTCTTCGTCGTCCACTTGCATCTGGGCAAGAGCCTTGGTCAGAATCTTCATCAAATTTTGGGAGACTTTTTCTGGACATACCTTGTCAGAACCATCCTCCTCATTTGCATTTTGGGCCTCATTACCAGTGATAATGTCGACTTCATCGTCACTTTCAATGGTGGCCTTCGATTTAATTACCTTGGGGTGTGATCTTGGTCAAAAAAAAAAAAAAAAGAGATTGTGACGGAAATTAATGACATACCTTTTTAAGGGCAGGTTTTTTCTTGTCCTGAACTTTGGAGCGCTCCTCCTGGATTACATGGGTTAACTGGCGAAGCCCATCATAATCGGGTGGATAGGACGCCTTGGAATCTTTGTGAGGATGGTGGAGCTCATGGTAGAAGCCCCGCATTTCGAAAAAGAGTTCCACAAGGTCCTTGCACTCAGGAAGGAGCAGCTGAGTGGGGAAACCCAAGAATTTGTACTGTTCAAACAGTCAGTGTTGAACATGGTAAATAAAATTGGACTCAAACCGCAGTTTGTCCAATTTCTTGGAGCTGCAAAATGCGCTTTTGGGGAGGGGCATCATACTCCTTGAGAAGTTTGGCGGTAGCAGCCAGTTTCTCAAAGAGGGCTCGAGCCTCAACAAAGTCAGAGGGGAAAGTGGAAGCCATTGGAATACAGGGAGTGTGCGTTGCAATTGGTGACTTTACAGTGCTAGCAAGGCCTGTATTTATAGGAAAGGAGGTCGCCTTTGACCGCAATAGGGTCATGGATGAAGTAGCACCAGAATATTGGGTCTACAGGGATGAACAAGCATGATTCATTACAAGTGAATTGTTTGGGTAATTCTTTGCTACTTGGAGGTCGAGTTCCCCCTGTGATTCACTGTTCAACCGACGCAGCATGTCAGAAATTGAATAGGGATGAACTTGTGGGCTGCCTTGACACAAAATCCATGGAAATGTGCGGTGAAACATGCTGAATAAGCGAGGCAATAACAATTCAACTTGGGCCTAACTAAATGGGGAGAATCACTTTGGCTGTCTCGCACTCAGAGCTTGGATTACTCCGTATTATGATAGTAGCCATCGGATTGGAGCCTAATGCAAAGGAAGAAAATAGTTAACTGGAATTGAGAAGTAGGAAAGGGAAACATAGGGATATGGGGAACCTGGTTCAAATAGCCATGGCAGGCAAGCAATGGGCCTTATGATTGCATTGTCGATTTGGTTGGCAAAATTCAGCTCTCAGATACATCTAGCCTGATAAAGGAAGTGACTGAGGACAGTCAGAATTTCAGGTTGGGGGAGATGATGAGGCATGTAATTGAACATGCCTGAAATAATGAATTTTTGCGACCTTTCAGTTGGGAATAACTGATGAAACCAGTCAATAAGGCTACAGAGTGTACTGGTCCACTCCCAGGATCGAGTACAAGGCTCCTTGACGTGTTTAAAGCACCGGTGACATCATCATTTTTATCACACCGGTCATGGAAATACTCCTGCAAGCTGTACATTTTGTGCAGTAAGTTTGAGGAATTCTGTGGACACTAGGCCATTAACAAACACATGGGACATTGGAAGGACATCATAAATGGCTACAGAACTCAGGAATATACTATCGGTGACCTTGCAAAGTCATTTTGATGACAGTTACCATATTAGGAGTCTAGTGGTTGAACTTAGTGATTTCCGGGTAGTTCCGGTGCCTGTTCTCACTTAAATCGGACATGGAGGATGCCGGACATTGCCATAGACAGTGTTCGATGGGTATCGACAGCCTTGAGCGCTCTTGGCAAGGTCTGGATTGCTGCGGAACCAGGAACAATTAAAAACAACTGAATTCCCCTCGGGGAAAAGTGGGTCATTTCCTCGGAAATTGCATCGGAAATTGCATCGGAAATTGCATCGGAGAGCGGTGGGGCTGATACATATCACTCCTGGGCGCTGTTCCATTGGTCTCACACGGAGTTCTCACCCCGGAAAGACGGGTTTTCTCTCACATCTTCTATATTTATAGTTTTGGCAGAAATGTATTTAACCAGGCATGTAAATTATGTACGGACGGTGAATCCCACTCCCCTGTTGGCATTTGACCTCTCAGACACTGGCTAACGTCTGAAGTCACCCCTCTGAGCTATACCAGTTTACAGGACTTTGTCCTTGTGTGATAACTTGGTTACACTCTGCGCGGCCTTGTGCCAACCTTGCCTAAGTCCAACAGTGGGTAGTTGTGGTAGTAGCCAGGATATTCAATAAAAATTGGTTATTCATTGCACTTTAAGTGTGATTTGGCAAGGGTTTTCGATACTATCTTGAGATTGAAGGTCGATACGCCTGACCTACCTCCCCGAACACACACACACGGCATTTGAGTTGTTGGTGGTTGAGTTGATATATTTGAGCATAGACTTTGTCTAGCTCTTTTGTATTCGATTCCACTGCTGCACTTAGGTGCATCGTTTCATCGGGTCGTCTGGCCCGTACCGCATGTCTTTGCGGACGAACAATTTACTTTCGCGGGCACTGGGCGCGATTTCAGGGATGTAGGCGGCGTTGGAGGTGATGTAGCACGGGGTATTGTCGATAATTACATGGGCTGCAACTCTGCCATCGAAATTGCCCAGTTTCGCTGACCGGTATTTGAGAAAAAAAGCTTTAATAGGAGCTGAATTGTACGTACCATCCAGATTTTTGTTCTTGAGGAGGTCAAACCCGTTTTGAAGAGAAGGCGCGTCTACGTTTGGTTAGTTGGCAAGCAAAGACATGACATCGGGCACCTGAACATACCAATCGGAATGAAACGGTCCATTTGGTGGACAGGATTGTGGATCTGGGACGGATGGATGGATGACTGGCGCGAAGACAGCCAACGAGAGCAGGACTGTCGCGAAGACAGTCCTGAACACTGCAGCACGAAGCCACAGAAGTGCGAGGAGCTTGAGGTTTATTGAAGTTGGAGGACGTTGAGGGCAAAAGTGATTCAATATTGACGCTCAGCCGCAATGTTTGTCCACATTTGCCTCCATAGTCCGCGGTGATCGCAATTGACTTAAGCAATTCCTCGTCAACTCCGGCTTGACCATTCACTTTCTCGTTGACTTCGCGTCAACAAATGCTTCCACGACTATCATGTCGGAAGTTCTGGTCGACTGCACGTCGGTCAGTGTCCACGATTATTGCGCTGCTCTGAAACCGTCGAGCAAACCGTTCAGACAATAAGAGAGATCGAGACTGTTACAACAAAATCTTGTTTTCGCTGGGACCTCCGGCGCTTGTCAACAATAGCGCGCAGAGAATTTAAAGGCGGGCAGCCCGGTTTCGTTGGCTGTATTCACTATGTTTGACACTCCCACAACGCAGACTCTGATACCCCAATCCGCGCCCCGAGCTGTACAGCAGGCTGCAAATCCTAAACCCATTGTAGCACGCGAGCCGCGTCGCGAGGCTGAACCCAGTCCGTTGCAAGGAGCCAGTTGCCCCAAGTGAGCCTTTTTGTTTGTTGAGGCACGCAACACTTACATTTCCATCGAGACCCTCCCGCCAAGCCTCCCGCCGCCGCCAAGAAGGATACCATCAAGCAAATTGTGGATGCGCTGCCTGGTCAGTTGTAACTCTCATTTGCCGTTTTTATTCTGATCCTGGCTTAGGACGCGAATCGAATATCGAGCTCGTGGATTTGGTGACGGAGGCGGATGGCTACGAGTCTGACACGCATGAGATTGAGGATGATAAACGTACGGTTCTTCTCCTTTGATGTCGAACAGAACCTTTCTTGACATTGCAACGTTTAGATCCTAAACACGAGGCCATCGAGTACATCGAAATTATGGACACGCCTCCGTCCTCGCCCATCCCGCCCTCGTCCAATGTCCCAATCACAGCATCTGCACGATCCTCCCCATCCCTCAAGAGGAAAGCCGCCTTTAGTAGCAAGTTTCTGGACGAGCAAACTAAATTCTTGGAGGCAGAGGAGTTGGAGGAAAGAAGATTTAAACGCGCACGGGCCTCGTGGGCAACACCGAATAAACACTAGCTTGTCCTCCCTCGATACTGTTTATAATTGTCTGGCTGTTGAATCAATTGATCGTCTTCGCTTATTATTGTTCGGACAACCCTTTACAAAGTGTTCTCCTGCAACAGTACTCCTCAAGTCCCCCTAGTTTTTCTAGCTTTCAATTATGCGTCACGAATGCCGGGAGGGAATGGAAAACAGGGCTTTGATCTCGATTCAGCAAGTGACTTCCACCGATGAAGAAATTGCGAACGAAATACCTGAAGATGGTGCGTTTTATATTCCGCGTAGATGGCTGTTGACGTCTTCTATAGCCGCCTTCAACTCGCCCTCGCATGCAGGACAGTTCAATGGGCAAATTGCAACCTACCAAGCCGCATGTAAGCACTCTCCCTCCCTAACTAGCTTGAACTTGGCTGACATTATCGGTTCAAGTATTGACCTACCTCAATATTGACGGGCCGGACGAACGTGGCCGGCCTCTCAATCTCCTCGCAAGAACTCGAACATCGCTCAGACTGGTACACGCCCATGCTAATAATCTAGGAGATCCTTTAAACGCTTACTCGAGTGTACAATCGTCCCTGTTTTATTTCCCAAATCAATTACTTCTCGATAGGTTTTGTCCGTGTGACGCGTCTGTCACTGCACGTGGGCGTGTAAGGTGGATCAACTGATCGGAATCCAACTTGGGTTGCCCGACTCTTGCTTCTTCCCACATGTCGACTCCGCGTCGACAGTGCTTGCAAGGGCGACTTCGCGTCGCTCAGGTTCGACTCAATGGGTGTCAGCCCTCTGGCCAACTGTGCGTTGGCTGTGATCCTCTTGGGCTAGAAAGCAAAGCGCACACAATAGCCTTGACCGGCCAAAGCTACGACCGCCCCGCTTTGACTCCTGCTCGCCTTAAAATGGACCTCTCCTGGATTTTGAATTGCCACAATCACCTCCGCCGCCACAATGAACACTCCTGCTGCTACAATATTCGCCCGCGAAGTCCTCGCCCACCCAGAAGATTTTAGTGTCGCCGACATCACCACCTTTGCCCAGCGTGCCGAGGCCGTCAACCAATTCTGCGACACTGCGGCAAAGCTTGTGGCGCTGCATAAAAATATTGTTGAACTTGCTCGTCTGCTTCCTGCGGGCGTATCCAATGCCCTGAGTGCGCCCTGCACATGCACCATTTACAACCAGCCCTAACAACTCACACAGATCGCAAAATTGACTGCGCTTTCAATAATATCAACAACGTGGTTAACGCCATAGCATTTATGGAGAAGGACGATTCATCTGAAGAGGGTGAGCTGTAAAATTCCTGTGTTCATCGGTCCTCCCATACTAATTTTCACCGACAGTTTCCGACGACGACATGGATTCTTCATCGAGCACCGACGAAGAGCAGGAAGACAAAGGTTTTTTTTTTTTTGGCGTTTACTCAAATCCGCGTAACTCATGCTTGGGAGCAGAGAATGTTCCCCCTCCGGTCGTTGGTCCGCACTACTACACCACCGACTCCCGTGCGCAATTTCTTTGTTTCTTTTCGAGGTTCTCACACCATTTTAGACGAGCTTCCGCAGGTGGACGGCCTTACTGTGTCGACCCCGCACCCCTACCCGTGCGAGATCATTGATTCATCGAGTGAGTGAATTGACAGCAGGAAGATGGCCACTACTTACGCCCGTTTCCAGGACGTATTATCCGCGCAGTGTGCTATGTTCGGGTTGACCAGCGCCCCCTTCATTGGATGTGGGCTGTCCCAACGACGGCGCACGTCCTACCTCAACTCTACCCTCTCCCCCCTGGTTTCCCGTCGTGGACAGATTTTTTAGTTTACTCAGAGGGCAGATATAGGCGTATCAGCAATGCTCTGGATATCTCTGGTCACAGTCCTGTCGTGATTCTTCGCCACTATTCTCTGTGGCGACACGAGTGCCCTAGGATAGCGATGTGGGAGAAATTCAGTGAGGAGGAGGCATCGGACGAGGAGCAGGAGCGTGTCGAGTCATCTGAAGAGGACTCGGATGTGATGACAGATTAATTTGAATTTAAACGGTTGTAGCTCACGATTTTCACGAAATGTAACGAACATGATACGAATACAACTTCTGAATTAGATGAATGTCGCTGGGGTGGCTTGAGTAATGAATTCAGTAATAGCACCCCTCGCCCTTGGAATCCTATTAAGTACTTAGAAGATCGCCATTACCATGACTGAAATTTGGTTCCGAATTACATCTCACCAGAGCACAAACGACTGCGTATTCCTCGTGAAATATTTGCCATTGAACAATTTGTCTAAGATTAGAGGTTTCTTCAACTCATATCAAGTCTATTTGCTCTTCTACGCGCAAAATTTATCAAGCAACTACTACGCGTGTGGTCGTGTTTGGTGCCCAATGCGCGACGCGACAGATCAGTGTGACTAATTGCTTCCTTTCTTGACCTCGACTTGCACGTCGAGGTACCCCTTCGCTCCGGCGACTCCGCGTCGTCGGTATATGACTTCGCGTCGTATGTATTCGTGTTGCTCGTCCTCATGGACGAGTTCCCTCGAAATCCACGCAAAATTTGAAAGCAAAATCGACAAATGTACAGGCGGCCAGTTCCAAGCACTGCAACTCCCTCGACTTGCACGTCGAGGTACCCCTTCGCTCCGGCGACTCCGCGTCATCGGTATACGACTTTGCGTCGTATGTATTCGTGTCGCTTGCCCTCATGGACGAGTTCCCTCGAAATCGACGCAAAATTTGAAAGCAAAATCGACAAATGTACAGGCGGCCAGTTGCAAGCACTGCAACTCACAACCGAATATGTTCCGGGGGAAGCAATTCCGTCCCGGAGGGTCTGTGCTTTGAAGGTGCTTGTTCCTCCGCTTGGATCATGGCCTGCGCTGACTGACGCTTTGGCCATTGCTTTTGTTGATAAGAACGCCGTTTTCCAACGTAGGTCCAGCCATTTCATCCATCCTGCTCACTTTCTAACATGCTATATCTTGCGGATCCTAGTGGCGATTCCGAAGCAATGCTGCGCGAAGTGGTGCCTCCTCCCAATGCAGCGCACTTCGACCTTGCTCCCTGCCCCGACGATTACCCTCACCACCTTACGTTGGATGGGGGTGAAATCTCTGCGCCTCATACCGCCTCTTGGAAGATGCGCTGCGATGGATCTCCCACCCGCCGGTCCCTCGGCCTGCCTGTCACCAAGTGTATCACGCAGCGCGGGAAGGAATTGCCGCCTGACGTCGTCGTGAAACTGCGCGGGCTGCTTGGCCTCTACACACCCCGAGCCATCGCCGTCAACGAAGTATACCGGCTAGTCACCGAGTTTGAGATGGCTTTCGCTTCGATGTACGGGCTATGGGAGACTCGTGAATTCCCGCCCCTTCCAGTGCAAGCGGCACGAAGGATGGGTGTGTATTGAATTTACTTTCGCTGCTCCAAACTTATCGTTTTGTAGCTATCAAATTGAACCGTATTCGAGGATTCATGTCGTCGATGAATCCAGCGCATGTACCAGAAGACCCGGATGTCCTGAAGGAGGAAATCGGTAAATGCTCACACCCTGATAACTTGTCCCTTACTCACGTTTCTGTCAGTTCCGCAGGGCAAAGGCAAGACCCGAGCGATTCAGTTTTCTCTTCCTTCCGAAGACTACGATGATGATTCCTCGGAGTTGGGAGACGAGGGTATGTGGTCTGTTCGCTCGTGGCGACTTTTTACTCATTCTGTTCCAGCATTTAATCTGGACCTCAACCGTCTTGAACTCATACTTCCTTCCGCTGGCTTGCCCTCCACTGGTCGGTGCATTTACGGCTGCTTCTTTCAAAACATCGCTGAGATTTTGTTCCAGGTCGCCATGTTCACACCGTGATGTTCGTCGAGGCTGGGACCCCACCTTCGCAGTACAGTTTCTGGACCGCCGACCCTACCAACTTCCGTTTCGCCGACTACAAAGTCAATTGCACCGGCGCACTTTACCTCGCTTTCTCCACCGCCGACGCCCAGTACATTCCCGCCGCCGGATCCATCAACCTGCTCGGGCGGGGGAACTTCATGATTTACCGGCGGGCGAATATCCACGTCACGGAATGCCCTGGACTCACCAGATGGGAGAAACTGGTGTGCGACTCGGCGGAGCAGGAGCACCGGGCGATGAGCCTTGGAGCTCTTCCTTGCTCCTCGCCTCCTTCGTCACAATCCGCTCCCTCCGCCACTGTTCCTTCGTCCCAAGTCGAGGTTGCTCCCGCCATTGGCACCTCCAACCTCAACTCGACTGCCTCGTCGTCGAAGAGGAAGGTTTCAGAGGAGTCTGGGCCTGTTCTCACCAAGAGACAGAAACTGCATCTCCATGGAACAGAGGACCAACCTGTAGAAGTTCGCAGCTCCGACGATTATTGGTTGAATGCGTAGATAACGCCCCAGTAAATACTACTTAGTTTGTGTACAATGTAAATACAAGGCTTGAATATAACGAATCCTGATGACATGCTCACAACGGCGACAACTTGAGATAGAAGGTTACAATCGGAACCCAGCGGCGTAAGGTATCAGGTGGTGAGTACAATATATACACTACAGTATGAGAGCTGATTATTTTACAGGTAGAAGACGGGATGAGTCAAGAGCGGTGTTTGGGAAAGGCGACACGATAATGAGTAAGACGGCGCCTGACGTCGGGTTAGCGCGGAGGAAAGAAAAAAATGGGTGGACTTACATGCAAACGCCGGGCTCGCCAATGGCGGTCGCGAAGGCGCGGAATTGGGTGACCAGGGCGCGGAACGAGCACCCGAGGTCGGCGAACTTCCAATACTCGCAGTGGGTCGTCCCGCAGCTTGGGCAGACGGAGCGATCGGCGGGAGCATCGCACTTGAAGCCCAAGTGGGACAAGTGCTCTGGGAAGGGAAGAACTGAGGGGGGGAGAAAATGAACGAGAAAGAACTCACCCAGGCAGTATCGGTGGCGCGTTTTAAAGGTGAAAAGCCATAGGTGCAAGAGGCCCGTGCGCTCGCACCGGCGGTACTGGCGGCGGCGGCGGGGGAGGTTTGTAGTAACACCGAATTTCACCCGCAGGTCACGCAGGAACTGGGCGCGGGAGATTCGGTGACGCCGAAAGTCCTTGAGAGTCGCTGCGTCGACCTCCGCGCAGCAGTAGACATCGCCGTTTGGGCCGTCGCGCGTGTGAAGGCCGGGATTGTTGACATGGTACTCGATCTGCTCCTGGGGGGTCGGCCGCCTGCCAATGTAACGCAGCGCTTGTGCGCGGGGCATGTTGAGGCGGAGGGCGGGCTGTACGCGCAATGAGAACGAGGCAGGGGCGGGAGCGGCGCGAGAGCGGCGGGAAGAGCGGGCCATGGTGAGGAAGAAGCTGAAGAGAGGATGAGAAAGAAGAAGCTGAAGACTGTGTGGAACGCGCGGACCAGTGGAAAGAAACGGAGGAGCGAAGTGGAGGACACCAGGAAGGAGTAGAATGAGTAGTGGTAGTGTGGAAGACGAAAGGAAGATGAAGCGTCAAATATGCTTAATTCAGAATAAATTGATTTTGCTCTACCTAGTACATTGAAAGACTACGATAATACAACTCGCTAGAAATCGCTTGGACTGTCGCGTTAATTTATTCGCGTTCGGTCACATCACTGCCGGCTAACGCGGGCCGGCTTCCGCCGCGTCATTTTTACCGGACTCCCATTGGGCTTCCCAGTACTGCGAAAATTTGTAAGTTAGCACAAAGCAACAAACAAAACCGAACTTCCCGTGTATTGCCTGCCCTTGGAAAGAAATCGCTTCGACCGACTCTATTTTGCCGTATGATCCGTGTGTCTGATTATCAATCAATCAAACAAAACGACAACAACTCTTCCACTCTTACGCTCCAGGCTGACTCCGCGTCAGCCGTCCATCCCGTCTGACTTCGCGTCGGTCGTCATTAGCCGACTTCGCGTCGGTGTACCTCTTGCATCGGCCTGGTACAACCACCATCTCTTCAAGTTCTTGCGCTCTTACTCTCCAGGCCGACTCCGCGTCGGTCGTCGTTAGTAGCCGACTTCGCGTCGGTGTACCTCTTGCATCAGCCTGGTACAACCACCATCTCTTCAAGTTCTTGCGCTCTTGCTCTCCAGGCCGACTCCGCGTCGGTAGTCCCCCTTTTTGCGTCGGCCTGGCCAACTTGCGATCCGAGAGTCTGGGCCGCAAAGATCAGCAAGCAAGTGTTCGAGGCTGCAGCTTGCAGCATAATTCCTAAGTACGTGACGCCTCTCAGCACCCCTTTTAATTCCTAAACGTGTCACCAGTGTCCGCATGGATGCGATTTTTTCGTCAGTGGTATGCGTCGTCGGAATGCGAGACACGATCTGACCCACATTCATAACAAGCTCTCGGGATTGGTGAATACTTATCGCCTGGTCGGGGAGGCATTCCTGCCGCTGGGTTTTGACGAAAAAGACTCACTCATACCACTTTCGAATCGAAGGGAAAAACTCAGGATCTGGTTCTTGACGGCCGGGGAACTCAAAAAAAGAAATAACGAGTATATATGATTGGTTGACATGTCGATGTCGGTCGGAATGGAGCTGCCGGAAGCCGATGTAATCGCCCCCAGAGCCGTCGGATGGGTACGGGTTCGGGCTGCAGAACATTCAGAAAG
The DNA here is from genome assembly GCA_029233265.1 of Mycena alexandri. NCBI lineage: Eukaryota > Fungi > Basidiomycota > Agaricomycetes > Agaricales > Mycenaceae > Mycena > Mycena alexandri. The sequence goes on along the minus strand of JARJCM010000086.1, from coordinate 268,943 downwards.
CTCACATTTAGTAAACCAATCAATATTTACCTCAGGGGGATAGCCGGATTGTTTCCAGTGTTGTGCGCGAAGATGATCGCCCGCAGTCTACGGTTTGTCCGATGCCGAGGCATCCTACGTAGTGTCAAGGAAACACGACGAAAAACGAATGAAAACGGATCGAAATCACTTACTGCGAAATCACTTACTTGGGGTGGCGCAGGAGGTCGCAATGGGCAGATCGTTTATTAATTTTGAAATGCAGGTGGAAAATAAGGCGGAATAATATGCTTGTTCAAGCTTCTTTGCATCTTATCACACGGCCGTTTTCTTAGAGGGGAAAATCGTCACGTCGGAATGCGCATACTATTCATTAATTCTCGAATGCAGGTTAAAAACAGGGAGGCGGCGAAAACCCGCTGCGGCGGCTGGGAAATCTATACTACAAAAGTAAGAACAAATCGATGGTTACAAACGGGTGACGACAATGTTAGCATGGCCTCTGAGGCCCATCCAGCGCGTGAACACCGCTTGTACTCCCACAAACCCCCCCGCGACATCCCAAAGAAACCACTCTTGGTGGCAGCGCCCGCAGGAGCACTTGCGGAACGGCGCCTGGGCCCCCAGCTCTATCAACTCGTCGTGCACCAGCGACTCTAAGTAAGAAGTAAACAGAAACGAAGGAAACCAAAGCGGGACGCGTACCAGACAGCTTGCGTTCGGGGGTGCTGTAACTCGCAAACCACACCAGCCGATATTTGTTCTCGCACATGTGGTACTCCGTGCGTCGTCGTGCTACATCGATACTTTCGCCCCATTTGACCTGAGTTCGGGCCTGGAGCTCGAGCGTCGTGATCGCGCCCTTCTGCCAGTTGTGATAGTCGCTCCAGAGTTGGCGAAGGAGCATGTAGTTGTTGCCGACGCCGTCCGTTTTGTACTCGTTTAGACTACAGCAATTGGGAAACTCACTTTTGAACAGAAGAAGCAGGCTTACCTCGTTGGTATAACGGGATTGTTGCCCGCTTTGTGGGCGTTGACGATGACACGGACCTTGCGTCTCGTCCTATGCGTCGCCATCTTCCAAGAGTTCAAGAAAAAGCGAGGGAAACGAGGGAACGCACTTACTGGATGTTGGCGGAGAGAGAGATAAAAAATTGGCTCTGGCGAAGGAGAAAAACGAATTTATATTACTTTGGAAAAAAAAACTATAGAAACACATAACATCGTCGTCTGAATATCTTTCGCTTTGACCGAGCGCATCCATATTGAGAAAATTTTGATCCGTGCCGAAGTTGCCAATATCGCCGACATTGATGCGTGGCAAGTCACAGCCTGTGATGCGTCACCTCCCTTTCTCCTCCGCAATCTTCGTCGACTTCCACGTCGGCGATGATCGTTGACTTCGCGTTAACGAGTATGGGTTTCTCGTTGACTTTCGCGTCAATGATTTCCCCTCCGCCATGCTCTTCGTCGACTTCCACGTCGGCGATGATCGTTGACTTCGGGTTAACGAGTCTGGGTTCCTCGTTGACTTCGGGTTAACGAGTCTGGGTCCTCGTTGACTTTCGCGTCAACGATTATCTGCTATCCACGGCCTTTTTTGCTACATGTATCACCACGGACTCTTTACATACTTGCAAACGGGCTCTTTTGAATACGATTTGGATCTTGTACTTCGAATACTTTGCTTATTTAGCTGGAACCGATCTCACCTAGCATCTCGCCCGGCGCTCGACGTTGAGAAGTATGTGAATATGGAGAGGCAGAAACAATAGAGCTAGAAAGAAGGAATCACCAACGCTTTGACCAGTACGCCCTTCATCTACACCCACCATCCTCTTCACAGATTGGCATCCCCTCTGCAGCGGCCTTGCCATGAAGCAAACCGGTGTCCGCAGAGCCGCCCGCGTCGTCGCACGTCCCAAGGCTCAGACTCAATCGCGTGTTGCCACCGACGTCCCAAGTTACACAGTCACGTACTACACAGGTACGGTGGCAAGCCGCCATGAGCCAACAAAGACTTACCATTAGACAGATGAGCCTCCAAGATCAGAGCAGCATTATGTCGAAACTGCCAGTCCACAACGGGTACCGACTTCTGAAGTGCTGACGGACTCACCGGATGAGGCGGCCTCTGTACCGTTCATGGACGCGAGTGAAGAGGATTTGGCCGCTGCGCCGGCGTACGAGACCATCCCGCCTTCGAAGGACAAGGCTGACAATGGGCGACGGGTACGTGCAATCATTCAATAGCCAAATTTTGCGCAAAGCTGATATCGGCTTAGAGTGTGGCTCATATGAACGAATTCAGGGAGAAGGAGGCGATCTTCCTCCAGCTCCTTCTTTCCCTCCACTACAGCTCTCAAGTCCTCACCCCGTGTTCGTGCGGAAAAGACAAGCGCGTTCGCAAGGTGGCCTGTAGAGATTGCTTGCAGGCGGAGCTGCTTTGCCGCCAGTGCTGGCTCAACAAACACAGGACCATGCCCACACACTGGGCGTTCGTCTGGAATCAGGACGAACACTTCTTCGAAAAAACCGACATATGTCGAGTCATGCTCGATACCTCCATCGGCCTTGGCCATTCCGGTGAACGGTGCCCCCGTGCGGAACCGGCGCAGTTGTTTACCCTGGTCAACAACAACGGCATCCATGCCACCAAAATTTCGTTCTGCCAGTGCCAACACGACGGGAACGGGAAGCGCCTCCCAGAAAAGGAGCAACATGAACTCGGGAGCGGGAAGCTCCTTGACCACTACCAGCAACTCACCAAGGTCGGAATATTTCCTGGGAGCGTGAAGGATCCACAAACTGGTTATACCGTGCGCCTTCTGGACTATTACCGGCAGGAGCGCAGCCAAGGGAAGGGGTCTGCGTACAACTTTGCGCTCGTTCTGCGACGCCTGGCAGATCCCTTTCTTGCCGATGCAGTCCCCGTGGGTCCTTGTTCGTGTGGGTATGGAACGGATTGTGCTAAACATTGTTACAGAACATCTACGCCAATTTCCTCGCGATCACCCGGTTTTACGAGTACCTACAGATGGTCATCCAAAGCGGGCATGCAGTCGGGGTTGATGTCCCTCTGCCTGGCGAAATCGACCGTCCGTACCCGAATCGACCCATCGGCTTCCTTGGCTCCATCTGCGTGGCGTGTCCAGAAAGGGGCGTGAATATGCCGCCTATCCTCAAGTCGCCAACGCCCAGTTACCTTCGGTGAGTGCCAGGATTGTGTTTCCAAGAGAGGGTGCTAATGGAAACACCAGCCACCTCACCGCCGTTTTCTTGACGCTCGACGGATACTTCAAACAAAATCTCTTCTTCAAACGCGACGACGGCAGCGATGTAGCTCTCACCGATGGGCGAATGCATTTTCCCCTTCAAGTGGAGTACGAAGAAATGGTCAAAAACCACGTAGTTGCGAAGGAAGATACGGTACATGGAGTTTGAAATACACTGGCCGCTCACTGACAACTGCCGCAGGAAGTGCCTTGTAAAGCACACATCGGCTCAATCCGCCACCAAGCTTCGGCGAAGTACGGGCATGTCAAGCGGAGCGGTGTGGTTGCCTCCGCGTGCGACCATTCCGTGGCTGGCTCGTTCGTCGACATGCTGAAGGGTGAAGCGTAAGTTTCTCGATCTTATCCCGGGCCTCGGTACTGACCGAGTTGTTTCTAAAGATTCGCACTCGGCACATACGCCCAACGCGAGCACTTGAGGCATAACAATTCACCGCCTCACGCTCCTGAGTCAACGACGCCAACTGTCTTCAGTTATGACAGTTGGTGCTCGTTTGTGGTGAATATGGTCAAGCAAGCGATGGACCAGTTTCCGGAGGAGAAGTGGCTCCATACCCTCCTGAATGAGGTGGAGGGCCAGATCCCAGCCGACCACATCAACGGGCACGGCGTCGACTGTCAGGCTGTTTGGCAGGCGGTCTACTTTGTGTGCCGAGCCCATTTCCACGGCGAGACAGCGGAAGTCCTTTGGGCTTTCTTGAATCCCCTCGGTTCTTCAACGCGTCAGATGACCGGGGGCGCTCGCCACGACATAATTAACTTCGTTATCGACGCTTGGAACAGTGGAAAGATTATCCGTCAAGGTAAATAAAACTACTTCGCCTTGGCTCGGTGGCATCCACTGACTTCTCGTTTTGCAGCGGAACTCTCGGCTGATGAGCGAATGGAGGCGCTCCGGCTCTTTGAGCTCCACATGGCCGTGGTGGAGGACCTCAGCAGGCAGCATGCCGCCGAGGTAGCTGGTTGGTCGCGAATACCGCGAGGCAGCAGTGTTTATCAGCACGACAAAACGAAAGGTTCAGTGATACTAACTTTTGTCATCATATGAAGCTGAGGTGTTTCAGTGCTCACCATCGAAAACGTGCTGGACTCGATGATCGCCGAGGAACGAGAAAGAATACGATGCGAAGACGCGAACCGCCCGAAGGCATCGCTCGCACAGTTGATTCACGATGGCATCGGGATCCAGCGTCAGCAGTGCGTGTTCACGATGGTATTGTCGTCTCGGAAATATGTACTAATCTGCGGATATTGCAGAATCCTTCTAATCGCCCTTCTGAAGAGCCACAAGGAGCATCTGCTGCAGGATACCTGGGACACCATCACTAAGTTGCGCGACGTCGTCAACGCCGAGCTCAAGACATTTAGAGAGCGCCAGGTAGAGGTGTACCCGCGTTTGCGGCTCAGCGGGCTTGACGTGGATGAGCCGGAGTTAACCGCCATCCAACTCCCATCGTACCGCATGAAACATCGACAGCGAAGTGTCGACGCGGGCGGCGAGGACGCAGCCCTGCGGGAGGCAGAGATCAAGCTGTGTTGTTTGCAGGCCGACAACGGTATCCTTGCCGTGCAAGGCGCCTGTCTCGCGCTCTCTGCAGTCAAGAAGGCCCGGGAACTTGATTATCATGGCCAAAACGGGGTGACACACTCACAGCGCAATCGGGAAAAGGCGGAACTGATGAGGAAGTACGAGATGACCATGTACAACACCGCGCGCGCGGCGCTCATAGATCTGGGCCACATGAAGCAGGACGCTGTCGAGCCTTATCCGCCGCTCAACAACGAGGACACACGCTGCAAAGAGACGCACCTCTCTCGTGCGACTGGAGACTCTCGATTATATGACGGTACTGCATGGTATCTACAGAGCGGGGAGAAGATATCTAGGGCCGCAATGGATTCAAAGTCAAAGTCGAGTGCCGCACTCGCTTCAAGGTTAGGTCCGGAGGAGAGCGAGCTCGATAACGATGACCGGTTGATGGCAGGGACTCAGACCCTCAAGCGCGCAGGTAGGACATTCGAATTTGACGTTTTCTCTCTCCCTATAACTGACGTGTCTCTAGGTCCCACACACCAGGGGCGGAACGCGAAACGCCTGAAAGACCTCAAAGATATCCTCCCAGACAACGTCGATATGGAGTCGCCATCTTCGTCGTCTGAGGCGGAGGAGAGCGACCCGGAAATGGCGGCAACGACGACGAGGAAGAAGAAGCAGAAGTCCACGAAGAAGAAACCAGACGGCTGGATCTGGCTGCAAAGCATGACACGGGGTCAGAAGTTGGGCGATGGTAAATTGAAGGATTACAAAGAGGAAAGTAAGTAAAGATACAGTCGTGTTTCCATCCACGCATAAACACTGATGCGGTCTAGGCGATCGAGTGCAGTGGTTCCGTGCTGAGGCGGAAATGTACCGCTGGCTGGAGCAGTACGAACGGAAACATGCGGAGGGCTTCCGGGTTATCGAGAGATTCCGCCGTGATAGCACCGTGTGGGCGGGACTGGCGGAACGGGGGCGTCAATGGAGCCTCCACGTTTGCTCGGATGCGAGCCGCAATGTGCAGCCGGCTGGCGCACAATGCCGATGTAATTTTCAAGAAGACCTGCTTGGGCGCACACTACGACTGGGTGTCGTCGAGCAGCTTCGATGAGCTGATTACCAAGATCGATGGGTGGCGCGAGTTGGTATTCAAATGGATGGACGATATGGTGAGTCGATAACAGAAACGATTGGCTATTTATTAACGCGGTATCAGAATATACATAGGGTGTACAAGGATTTCTAATCGAACCTTTTCAGCCACCGCCAAACAACTTGGTACCGGTTCCTTCACGCCAGACGTGCAAGGGGCATCCAGGATCCGCCTCCCGTGCTCAGATTTCTCCTAGACTGCGTAATGCGGCTGCTCGTCGTTGCACAGCCACACCGTAAATATCTCTAATCGAGCATTTTCACCCCCTTCCAAACAACTAGGCGCCGGCGGCTTAACATCAGAAGTGCAATGAGCGTCTAGGACCCACCCCCCGTGCTTCGAATTGTCCTCGACAGTGTGACACGGTTGCTCATCGCTGCACAGCCACACCGACACTGACCTCATTACCGACAGTAGAAATTCAAGTTTGAGAACGAAAATGGACTTAACTTGTCGATGGAACTTAATTCGTTGGGCGGGCTTAAGTTATCGGTGGAACTTGAGTCGCTGGCAGGACTCAAGTCCTTGGTGGAACTTGAGTTGTTGGGAAAACTTAAGTCCTCGGTCGGTACAGGTGCCGCGTGCGTAGCTCGGGTGGAGAACTTAAGTTCCGCCACCGAACTTGAGTTCTATTTTGAATCTTAAGATTACATGTACTAACACCGGGGGCAAAGATCGAGGCAGATGGTTGTCATGTGCCTTAAAGGCACATCCTTCGCACATTCACCGCAGATGAGTGTGACATTTATCACAATTCAAGAATGGTTCTTTACTGAACAAAGGATTGATAAAGAACAGATAAAGGACAGACAAAGAGCAGGGCCAAGGCAGGCCAGGATTCCCGCACCGGGCTGTGCCCCGGCCCTGTACTTTGTCCCTCCTTTGTGTATTCTTTGTGTATTCTTTGTCTGGTGAAGGATGATTGTTGACCTTTGAGCCATGTCACATCCATGTGCGGAGCATGTGCATTGAATGTGCATTTAAGGCACATGAAAACCATGTGCCTGGGTCTTTGCCCCCGGTGTAAGAACTTAAGTCCACATTTTACACCGTGTATCAGGCTGCTGGGATGGTAGGGGAATTGAACTTAAGTCTGATTGACGGTATATACCGGCAAGATGTTAAGATAACCTCGCCGAGTTTCATAGGACTGTTAGACCCACCGCATCCGAGCGATACATTGGTGTTCGCGACAGCCACGGTTTTCGTGTCGACTTTACGGGAATTTCCTCCGCCTTCTCGATGTCTGTATCCGGGTCAAGCACGTCGGTGGACTGATATGCTGGGGTAAGGAGCCAATCCCATTCCTGTTCCACTTTCACACCCGCTGCCTGCAAAACCTTTACACACTCTTCGCTCTTCTATTGTGTAAACAGTTAGACGCTCGCAACCAAAATCACCCGGTGATACTGCGTACCCGAACTTTACGACCCTTGCGCCGATTGGTCCGTTTGGGGTCGGCGTCGGGAGTATTTTCGATTGTTAACTCGGATGGTTGAGGCTTCGGGGCTTTCCGATATTCAGCAGAAACGTTGCGGAAAACTGACGCCAGACGGTCGAGGATCTCGTCCTCGGACTTGTCGTCCATAGCTGCACGAGAGATAGCTGGAGTAATTGTCGGAACCTTTTGGCGAGTACATTTGATCATAGCGGCATGCCAAACAGAATTGTCATTAAAGCTTATCTTCCAGTCGGGTCGGAGCAGTGTGCCGTTAGGTGTCGCGGGGTCGGGGATGTACGAACCACCTTGTTTTACGGGCAAAAGAAGTGCGGCGTCCTTGTATTTGGCGGTTTTGGGAAGACCCATTGCAACGAGGAAGACTTTGCGAATGGCGCCCTAACATTTCGTCAGTCTCCAATACGTTAGTGTGGAGGGCGAGGGTAACACATACATTCAACGCATTGTCCCGAGTCCCTTTGCCTTTCGAGACCTTACTCGCACCAACTGTTCCCTCATTGTTCTCGAGTGATTCAAACAAGCGATCAATTGTCGCGGTCTGATGTTCAAGGAGTTCCTCCAGTGCATCCATTCGATGAAGGAGTTGATGGTTCTCGCCATCGAGATCTTCAATCTCCGATGCAAATTTTTTGCTGACCTGCTCGCTCGTCTTGAGTGCACGTTCTAAAACGAAATCTGTCCTTCCTGGTCCGCAAACTTGTCTGTAACTGCTTTGGGAATTGGAGCGACACCACGAGTGGGTTTCAGGATAAGACTTGGAGGCGCGGGAGTGAGAGAGCTCCGCGAGGGGTATGAGGTTGACGGGGAGAGAAGGCAGCAGGGGGATCGTGGACGGGCAAAGCAGGGGTCGAGAAACGAGGCTGAGATTGAGTGTTATTGTTGGTCGGGTGACGGGAGGGAACTGAATGAGGCTTTTGATATATAGGGCGTTGTTGATGATATAGTGGTGTTTCCGAAGGCGCGGAGGGTGCTTCAGACATCGAGCGCAAAGGCCCGGCCTGGTTGTGAGGGGACTCATTGAATGAATCAGAAAAATCTTCTTCCTCCAAGCGAGGGTCGATGACTGGAACATGAGAAGACTGATGAAAGTCGGGAATAAAGTTATCGCGCTGCGATGGCTCGAGAAAGTCGGCAGAAGCTTCTGGTATCATGGGAGGCTGCATTTCGAGCTGGGACGGAGTCTGTGACGGTGTATAGCCGTATGTTATCTGTTCTGGAGGTACCACGGTCCATGTTCTAGGTGGCGGCATAGGTGATGCGGGTTTTTCGATTGTCTCTGCGAAAGGATCTAGAAATGCGGAAGGAGGCGCGTTGCGCTTTCGCTTTTTGCGCGAGGAATTGTCATAGGGCTCTTCTTCTGGGATCTCATTCTCTTTGAGTAAGGCAGATGGTGCGTCGCGCGCCGCTGCACGCGTCGGTGGTCTCGATGAACGTGTCGCCACGCGTCTCGGGGTGCCTGTAGGTACCTTATGGGTATACATGGATAGGAAAGAGTCGTCTAGGCGTAGAACGCGTCCCAAGTGGAGAATGGAAGTAAAGGGATAGAGGAAGCTTAAGGCGCAGAAAGGTCACGGGTGACACAATCACACCCTTTCCTCTTACAGAAAACGCTATCCCCCCACCCCGCGCGCGCAAGTTTGATGGCCGTGATACAGATCTCCGACGCTCCCACGTCTCGCTTAGGGACTTGTACCGTCGGAGTCGACCTCCCGCCCTCCCCCGTCGTGCTCTTCGTCCCCTGCGCGCCCGTCAACGTCGGCATCGTCGCGGGCAGCTGATGTACACTGGAGACTTTTCTCTTCAAGTGAAAATAAATATTATAGAATGAAAAAATAAAATAATTCATGTTGGTCACATCACAGCTGCCGTGACCATTCGCGTTTCCTCTCCCAGCATCACCTTCGACGTCGCCGCCTTATCTTTGAACTTAACACGTCCCGGACCCGGGTGATGGACGCTCGAAAATGTGGCAAATGCCACAAACTCAAGCTTGTCACGGTAGAGAATTGGAAGGCCGTATTCCGCGGAGGTGGACTTCAGACCGCGTCAAATTGTCGCGACTGCTCAGAGCGCGACAGGGCACGCAGGCAGGAAAAGAACAAGGGGAATAATCCCAACAAGGAGAATGTAACCACGGACGCGTCGACAGAACGAGAGCGAGACGATGATGCTTCCGACTTTTTGGGAGTGGATCCCATTTCTCTCGACGCGTTTCGCAGCGTGCTTGAGGCCGCGGGCGATATCAACGTCTTCTGTGCCCACGTTGATATGTCAGAGCTTGTTGATGAGGGAACAGAGGACCTTCGAGCGTCCATTGACGCGTTGGCGGAGATTGTATGGGAGAAAATTGGGTACCGTTTCCTGTAAGTCTTCAATATTTGTGGCGGGATGTGGAGTGACCGTTTTTTGTGTAGTTATCATGCAACTCATAGTTACAAGAACTCGGACGACTGCCGTTACGCCTATCATTGTGCCCAACTCGAATCCCGTCGTCACATTTCTAAGAAGAATCCCGATGCAGCCAAACAACGTGACAAAGGCTCAATGGAAATGTTTGACTGCGGCGGTTGGCTCAATATCTGGGCCTCCCCCGGCGAAACCAACTGTTATGTCCGCATTCGCCACGGTGATTGTCACCAGAAATATGTCTGCATTGACATCCTGGACGACGTCAAGACATTTATTGCCAAAAATCCGAACATGCGTGCACCCCAGGTTCTTACCTCTTATTTATTCTTTGGTATGAAAGATATTAGCAGCTTTGGAACGAGATACTCAAGACTTATCCACGTCCGAAGTTTTCGCAGAAATCAGTTTACAACCAATGGTTCAAGCAACAGCAAGGGAACTGGCGGCGCTGCGACGACGAATTTGAGTCTGCAAAGATTCTTCTGCAGGAATTCACCGCAGACCCGGCGCACAAACTGGAGCCAATCCCACTGCCGCAAAGTGATGGCTTTCGTGCACTGGGATTCGTGTTCCCATCAGTGCTGGAGAAGTGGGAAGGTGTTATACGCGAGGTCGCGCTTGATTCCACGTGTATGTTCATTTGCCTTATCTTCTCTCTTCTCGGTATTGATTTTGTTTCAGTCCAAACAAATAAGGCTGGCTTCGAATGCTTTGCACTTCTTGGTGAAGTTGGTGGCTCCGGGGTTCCCCTCGGCTTTCTCCTGCTCAAATCCAACCAGCCCGAGCTCAATGAGAAGGAGCAATATATCCGGGCCACCATCAACTTCATCACCGTCGTCTGGAAAATTCGCGTTATGCAGGCATTATCGGACAAAGAGATCACCGAGATTAACGCCCTCCTTGCGGAGCTCCCGGACGACATCAAGTATCAACTGTGCTTCTGGCACTGTATTCGCGCAATCAAGACTCGCCTCTCCATCCTGGGCCGTCATCCTGCTCATTACGATGCTGAAGCAGCATTTGAGGAGTTTGATTGGATTAACCGCGAGTTCATTCCAATTAATCAAATGCCTCAGGAGCTGCGAACAGAGGTGCTTGCAATGCAGAATTTATCTTTGGGTCTTACTAATGTACTGTACAGGAACATCTTAACGTTGCTCAGACCGCTATTCCCACCCTCAAACTTCGTCTTACCGGACAAACCTCCGAGGTCCCTGCACCACCCCGCCCAAAAATTGTTATACGTCTCAACGGTCGCCTCGAGCGCGCACCAGACACCAACGACGCCCTAGAAAATTATGTGGGACGTGCAGCACCACTCACACCCTTACGCAAGGCGTTCAAGAAGTGCTGGAAAATGTTAGCGCTACGTCCTCTTGGAGACCGAGTTTACTTTGTCGATTTGGTGAACTGGACGTGCACCTGTGGACAGCAAAAATACAATGCTTTCCTTCTCTGCAAGCATCTGGTGCAGGCATTCCACGAACCCCATCCCAACTTCTTCCGCGAGGTGGTCCGCCGTCGTGTTACCCCATTTTACAGCCATCACCTGCTCTGCCCCAAGGACGGATCCGAACTCAATGTGGTCGACTCCGGAACTGTCTCGGACGGTGACGATGCGGTTGAGGGGAAAGAGCAGACTCCCTCTCCTCCCCGCGGAACAAAGCGCAAGAGGGTTCTGCCTGCTTCTGCTCCCGCTCCGCACACTCCTGTTCAACAGCGTGGGTCTGGTAGCGGTACCGACCCGATCCTGTTGTCGTCTTCGCCTGTGGTTGCAGATGAAGAAGAAGATGTACGTGGTTCACGACATCTCCTTCCTCCCTTATTCCTCTGGTTTGAACGACAACTCAAATGTTTATTTCTCCAGGATTCCAGTGTTGAATGAAAAGAATTATTGAGGTTAAAGCAGGTCTCGCAGTTTTGGAGGAGCAAGTTAACCATCCAAAAGAGGCAAGAATTTTCCTCAACTCCATGAAGGCTCAAAACGTCGGGAAGGACATTGCTGCAATGGGGGCTGATGTACGTCGATTGACGGAGATAGGAACTGTTCGGCCTACCACATGGGGACAAAAGGGGAATAAATCGTCGGCTAGGTTCACTCGGAACACCCAAGGTGTCTATATTCCTTAGATTATGTCTCTTCTTCTCGCTGTCTCTTAATTTTAGCTGGTCCAAATCGGTTTACCTTGTCTCCATCATTTTTACCGCCGTGATATTGAACTGCTCAAAGAACATGGGGGGTCCCGCAGGAAAATCTAAACTGACCATCATAAATTATAACAGCTTAGAACATCCCTCGCTTCCCGTCGATTTGGCAAAATACTCAGCAGGCACGCTCCGGCGAACTTCGCCGTAACGCGGTCGGAATTCAAGGCAAAACATATGGAATTGAATTTATTTGAAGTAAATTAAAAGTTACCCTGCACGGGTCAGCTGCCCGCAACAATGCCGACGTTGACGGGCGCGCAGGGGACGAAGAGCACGACGGGGGAGAGCGGGAGGTCGACTCCGACGGTGTACAAGTCCCTAAGCGAGACGTGGGAGCGTCGGAGATCTGTATCACGGCCATCAAACTTGCGCGCGCGGGGTGGTGGGATAGCGTTTTCTTCCTCTTACGGCCATCTCGAATGACCCAGCACTCAGTTCTCCCTCAGTCCTCACCCCTGCCTCTTGGGAATCGGGGTGGCTCACCCCACCACTCATCCCCTCCTCTGCACGAATTCTCTCTCCAGGATCTGCAAAACTACACCAACGGCTGTCGAATTTGGTTTGCGGCAGCTCTTCCTTCATTCGACAACTTGGAGCCATCTCCAAACCTCTAACATGATCTCTAAAGCATCTTGCTACGTTTACCCATCACCAAGAACCCGCTGGAGCTTGATAGTAGCCGAGAGTCCACCAAGACTCACTGTGGAAAATGTGAGCACTCGAGATTGTTTTTTTTTTTCGCTCGCGAGGCTCATACTAGTGCCTGTTAGCGATGCTGCTGCACTAGGACTCCCAGTAAGCACTCTCCTTGACCGCCTCTCCCGAGTTCTAATCTATCACCAGCAAGATCTACACTTCACACTGCGCGCCGCTGTTGTCATCCACTCCGTCGGACGCTCAGCCTACCCCGGTGACTTCAATGGATGGGCAAGCGTTATAGGCACGGGGAGATGCGCAGAAGATGTAGTGGTGCGTCTCCGTTCTGTTCTTCGGGTCAACTTTTCATCGTACTTTTCTTCCCTCCTACACTTAGATCTATGCTCCCCGCCCCCGCACCCCCACCCACCATGCCGACCCTAAGCACTGATGAGTAGCCTTCGCACCTGCGCCTGTGCTCAAGTCTTGCGTTTCCGACCAAGCTTGGGTACGCCGTTCCATTTTCTGTCTCAAACCGACTTAATTGTAATTGAAATGTCAGTGTTGGACCCCATTCCAAGTCTCCGCACGGCACTCGCCTCCAGGAGTCCAAACGCCCTCACTCCCTTATATACCCGTGGTGAGTTCTCCGGTGTTATCGTATTGCTGCTCGGTACTGATTGTCTCGGTTCAGCATGCGCATCACATCACGGGTGTGTGCGACAGCGCGCTCGTGGGTGGATCACCCTGTCCAAATTCACCGCGTCGCCGCTAGCGCTCGCGCATGCGCAGGCACATGGTACGTGTCCTGCCCTTTTCTATCAACTTGCGGCTGAGGTATTTTGAAGGTTGTTGTGGCGGAGAATGGTGAACGAGACATGTAGGAGCATAATGTCGTAGTTAGCGGAATTGATTTTTTGCAAGTATTCTCGAGTTAAATATGTGGCCTGGCCATGGGTAGAGTAGCGGAATAAGTGGAATTATCTGAGAGAAAACATCGCAGGGAATATGCGCCGAATACGGCGCCAATACGGCGCTAATATAGCGCGGAAACGGAACGTATCGTCGAAATACTGGCACACAGGTATTTCGGCAATCCGACACTAATATTTTACTGAAACACCCTGTATCCGCGGCATATTATCGAGCAAAAATTTGCCTCAAACTCCGGTGTTTTGGTCCCGCCTCTCCCCACAAAATAAGCTTTATGATGACGGAGGCCGGTATGCGCTCGGTGGGGCTCTACGCGCACATAAAGAGTGCGGGGCTGTTGACTCGGAACTTCAAACACCCTATAGCCTATGGCTTACTATCCGCCGAACGACAACTTCAACTTTGCTCACGGCTTCAGCCCATAGACCTCATACATCCTCAGCTTGGGCCCTATGCCCGCAGCGACGAATATTGAGATTACAGTGGAGCTCCAAAATAACTAAAATTAGCACAATGCCGTGCAGCCGTGCGCCGGCCCGAACTTTCGATTTCTTTGCGAGGCGGTCTATCGTTTTTGACTTAGCTGTAACTCGCGTTGTGGATTTTTTTTAAATCTGTGTCACTGCCACTAATTGTTGGGTCAGTCAACTACACAAAAAAAGTGGGACCTACGGGGGAGGTACTTGGAGTTAGATGAGTGTTGGCATACCCTTTGAACCAAGGTCAGTTCAAGAATAAATCCTCAAACAACGGCGCGGACATACTGTACCTGCTTTTAAATGGCCATGGGTTCAGTCTCCCGTAACGCGACGAACAGCATAGGACTGTTGAAATACTATTAGTAGGAACAAGTGCACGCACCGTTAACTAGTCAGAACTTTGAATTGAAATGCGCGGTTCAGGTCAAGCTGGGTGAAGGTGTGGGCTGTTAGTGTTGGACTACGAAATGAAACTAGTGAAGCACCTGGGTCCAGTGAATAATAAGCCAGACTTTGTCATTCCAACTTCCACTGTTAGGGTAAGTGAACCAAGACTCACTGCGTTTTCTGGAAAATATGGAATCTGACATTCGCAAATGATTCTCAACGAATGTCGGAGGTATTTGCAGGCTTTCGTTCAAACAGCTCCGCAGACCGAACAGTATTTTCAACAAATGATGAAATCGGCATTCTTGAGGTGTGCCGCAAACATTCCTAATCGTACGATGAGTTCGCCAAGAAAGATTCCTGTTTATTTGTTCATTTCCCACCAAATCCTACCTGGGCATTTGTTTAATATTCTTTGGATTATTCTTTGAATTTACATTGTGGCATACAGAGCGCATTCTCAGAGAATCTTTCGGCAGACTTTGACTCCAAGTTCACGCTGTCATTGCACGTGATCGCGTTGCAGAGTCGTTCATTTTGTGAGGAAGGTTGCGCGGCACGCGTTTTTCATCGAAATATGTGTCATACTACCAAGGAAAGCCACAGGCCATAGTGGGAGACGGGTAACATGGCACCAATAGCAAAGCAGGAACACAATCATTTAGTCCCTTCGTTGAAGTTCAACTTCGAGCACAAAGAAAATCGAGGAAGGCTCTATACTATAGGAGTGTATTTACCGCTTGGGAGCCCATTGCCTCGGACCTATGTTGAGCTTGAGTGAGGTCTTGACTCCATGTGTCGCGCGAAGGCAGATTGAGTTGACACTATAAGTGTTTTATTAGAATGCAAAAGAGTATTTGGAAAAACGGTGAGAATGCAATTTGTGATTTGCATGTGTGCTGGCTTTGGTGTATGCAGTGTTTGCCCTCCAGGCATACTTGACGCCGACGCTATAAATATGGTCTTCCACCACTGATCCTTCCCTGCCGTCGAGATATCTTCACCCACAACTTTCAAGGTTTGCAATTTCAATTCATTGAGGTAGCGCGCAACCTAACACTAAAACTAACACAGGTGACATATTATGCTGTCCCGTTTGTAAAATAAATAAGTTGCATCTTCACGGGGGCGAGACATATGAAATTTCACGAAGTCAATCATATATTGTGAAACTGCTCACCTTCACAAATCTCGAAGGGTGAAGTACTCGAATGGAAAAGTCAATGGTAGCATATATTTCGAAAGGATGTTCGATAAATATTTCGACGCAAGTCAAACGCGCGTCAAATCTACGGATAATTCTAATGGGAAACTGGAAGGCTGCCGTATTGTGGAGGCAGTCAACACTAGAGGGTCGGCCAGACGAAACTAAGAGTAGCCCAGAATGACAGAACAATAGTGTGGTCATTCAAGAGCGGCCACTATAGAAGGGTACATGGTGGTCAAGACCAAGAAGAAGACTAATGACTAAAGACGTAAGACGATCAATGTCCAATCGTGATACTAATCAGACAGTCGAGCAATAAGTATAAGAAAGACATAAGGTAAGGAACTCAGCAACAGGAACATAAAGGTGATGTTGAGGAGTGATATATGGGATCATCGAAGAGAGGAACAGGAACAAGGGTGAGTCGACGATGAGAGCAATCTGAAAGTCAAAGGTGGACCAGTGCAGAAAAGTGGTAAGGTTGGAGCAGCAGCCTTACACCCTTCCCGACTTGAAAAAATTGTATCGTTTCCAGTTTGGACATCTGTCTGCTCAAGCCAAGTGGTATGCATGCGAGAGAGCAGGAGCAGACCTCCTAGTGTGGGAGAGTAAAATTGTTCAAGCAGAGGAGGCAGTAGCAGGATGACCAGGGAACTGTGTAGACTGCAGGATGACAACACAGATGGGCTGAAGTCAAGGGGTGGAAGTCATATCATGTGAGGACAGAGGACAACCAGGGGTGACAATGCTAAGGAGGGCAAGGTCCGGTGGGATGTGCCTGAAGGAGCAGACACAGCGGTGGTGACGATATCCAGAGATGATAAGGTCCGGAGTGGTGCAGCGTGGGAGCATACAACCGGGCAATGCAGAGGTGGTATAAGGGACATGCAGAGGTGGAGCAGAGGAAGCGGATGTAGAGGCAATGAGATGCATACAAAGCTGTCAGTGCAGAGGAGAGGAATCAGACGACACAAAGCAAGGAGGATGATTCTGGAAGATCATGCATCTCCAAGAGGCCAAGCCTAGAACAACAATGTGCGAAGAAACCACGGTGGAGATGACGGTGAGGAGGAGGTCAGCAGAGATCTGACTCCAAGGCGGACGGCATCGGAATGTGGGTGGTCCGGATATGACCAGGCAATAACAGTGGGTGAGGAAGGAAACCAGCGGTGAGCTGACTCCAAGTGGGCAGTGTAGGAATGTCAATGATCCAGAGATGACCAAGGACTACCAAAGGTGGGAGCAGTAAGATGTCGATGGGATGCTAGTCCAAGGACAGGGACTGAACCGATGTTGCCATCATCAGTGCAGGGAGGCGGTAGGGTGATCATGCCAGTGATGCAGAGGATCAGTAATTGGAAGAGGTCCATGGTTTGCTAGGCCAGAGGCGGGACTATACAGACGTTGCCATCGTCCATACAGGGAGGTCGGTAAGGATCATGCTGGTGATGCAGAGGATCGGAAGGGAGGGATGATCATAGCGGATATGTCGGATAGAAAATGACCATAGGAGAAGGCGGCAGCAGAGGAAGGGTAAGGGAACACCACTGGAGCCTTGGTAATAGACTGTAAGCCAGAGGTGTGTGTGGTGGGACTGAAGGTCCAGCAGTGAGATCCAGGACAAGGGAATGTCTCGGAAGACATCGGTGGGTGTTAAGCCATGGAGGCGTGAGGCGTAAGAAGTGGTCAATCACGAAGGGGAGGTCTTGAGTCCCGAGTGATAGGAGGACAGTAATGTAAGGGCGGCATTATAGGTAGGAGCGGTAGTGCAGGAGTAGAGCACAGTAAGTGTGAGAGCGGTAATAATGATGTGTGGATGTCGGTGTGTGTCTGGATGTAGTAAGGTTGTAGTAGCATCCTTACACCCTTCCTGACTTGAAAAAACTGTATCCTTTCCAGTTCGGACATCTGGTCACTCGATCTATGGTGGAATTCCATGCGAAGGAGCGGGAGCAGAGTTCCTAGTGTGGATGGAGGCAACAATCAAGCGGAGGATGGTGAAGATGGGGAACCGGAACCAAAGGTTAAGTACAATCAGCGGAGGGTGGGACGGTGGAAGGAAAAAAGGTAGGCAATTTAATTATAAGGCCGAAAGCGGACGGCAAGGGGACAGCAGCACTGAAAGAAATTAACTGTAAAGCATAATGTGCAAATGTGGGATCGGTGAAGCTGGGGAAGTGGAGCGGTAAACAGTGCAGTAAAAATTGAAGCCAATATCATCATTTTCGGAGGGGGGGAGGAATTTACGCAACAGTAGAATAAGCCGCCATGATCGGAATATCTGCGCAAAAAACCTAGAAATAGATGTCCAATATCTAGAAGAGCCCGAGGTGATCTGTGAAGGAAAACTCAGAGAGAGTGCACCTAGAAAAGCCCGCGGTGATCGAACTATCTATCTGTAGAATACATCTAGAACCTGCGGCGATCAGGGAGATGTGTGCACTGTGCAAAAGGTACAAGCATTCCAAAGTGGTCAGCGCTTCTGGAAAAGCGATGCAGCTGCTGAGGAAAAAACAGTCTGATGCTTGTGGAGGAGCAATCAGAGGCAATGGAGGTGCAGGTCTGGGGACTTGTGGATAAGTGGGCCCAAAGGTGGTGGAGATTCAAGCAAGGTCCTGAGGAGGGGATCTGTAGAAAATACCCAGTTGAGTACATCACCCACAGCAATTGGGGATGTGTGCACAACATGCAGAATACAGGCACGCCAAAATATCAGCAGTCCAACAAGAGCGGTGCAACTGCAGACAGTCCGGCTCGGAAGGAAGATGCAGATGAAATTGGGGGTGCAAGTCTGGGGACTTCTGGAAGAGCCAACCCAGGTCTGTAAAACTGTGTGTAGATACAGGAGCTATCCAAGCAAAAGGCAAATCTCGGAGCGGGTGTCCCGGGATGATGGAAATGCAACCCGAAGACAGCAGCAACAAGATGACAGTGGGTGCTGATGGAAGAGCAACCAGCGACAGCGGCAACAAAGTGACAGTGGGTGCTGATGGAAGAGCAACCAAGCGACAGCTGACAGCGGGCAACAAGGAGGCAGTGGCGGCTGATAGATGATCAAGCCAAATCTCGGCATGGACTACAGTGGGGCAGATGTTGGTATGATCTGATTCCCAAGGAAAAAGCAGCCAGTTGCCAGAGACTGAGTGCCTATGGAGGGGCAGCTCAGACTGAGTGCCTATGGAGGGGCAGCTCAGACAGAGACAGTAGTGGTGATGCTAGGGCAGACACTTCAAAAGAAGCTCTGAGGAAGTCCAGAACACTGATATCAATCATTGTTCAACTGCGGAGAAGAGCCAGGGCTGTGATGGAAGCAGATGTGTGCTGTCAGGTAGAGCTGTATGTGACAGTTGGGCCATGTCGGAGTGTGAGGGCAGTGGCAGTAGGAGTGGAATGGCGACAAGTGGGGGATGAACGGTGAAAGTCCAGTGAGGAGACTGGCGGCAGACAGAGGAAGCAGTAAAGGAGAAGCAGCAGGGTGAGAGTTGAAGGAGCAGGATGTCCAGAGATGACGAGGTCCTGAATGACAACAATACTGCTGGTGTCAAAAAAAGAGTGGAAGGCTGCCGTATTGTGGAGGCAGTCAACACTAGAGGGTTGGCCAGACGAAACTAAGAGTAGCCCAGAATGACAGAACAATAGTGTGGTCATTCAAGAGCGGCCACTATAGAAGGGTACATGGTGGTCCTATGGAGCAAACGGGCAAATCTAAGACTCTCAGCATCCGGCCTCCCATGGGCTGCTCAATGTACGGTCCGCCAGGTAAGCACAACTCAACTCGGCTGTTAAAATACAGCCAATGCTGATGAAGCACAGGAACCGGAAAGACTCTCCTTGCTCGTGCTTGCGCTGCCCAAACTAAAGCATGCTATCTTAAACTGGCTGGCCCGTCTCTGGTGCAAATGTTCATTGGAGACGGTGCCAAACTTGTCCGCGACGCCTTTGCTCTTGCAAAAGAGAAGGCACCCGCAATTATCTTCATCGATGAGCTGGACGCCATCGGCACCAAACATTTCGATTCCGAGAAGAGCGGTGACCGCGAGGTGCAGCGGACCATGTTGGAACTCCTCAACCAATTGGATGGATTTAGCAGCGACGAGCGGATTAAGGTTTGCACAACAAGGAATGTAGTTTCTTTTCTCACCCCGGATTTAGGTGATCGCTGCGACGAATCGTATCGATATTCTGGACTCGGCGCTCCTACGGTCAGGTCGGCTCGATCACAAGATTGAGTTCCCGCTGCCCAACGACACAGCCCGTGTGCGCATCCTCGAGATCCACTCGCACAAGATGGCGGTCTCCGAGGGCGTCAACTATGAGGAGCTGGTGCAGAGCACCGACGCGTTCAATGGCGCACAACTGAAGGCGATCGGTTTGTGTTGAGGCTGGAATGATCGCGCTCCGGGGGGGTGCGACAAAGTTGGGGCATAAGCACTTCCTGAGTGGGGTTGCAGAGGGTATGTTGTGTCCCCTATCCCTTCCGCCAATGTGTCTTAACTTTTTCTACTAGTGCAAAGCAAGAAGAAGAACGATTTATTTATTTCGCTTAGGTTTGTCACGTAGTGGAGGATGTGTTTTTTGCTACATCACTCGGAACTTTCCTCTTTCTTCTTTGATCCCCATCCTCCTTCTCGCCCCGCTTTCCCATAATCGAATGCACACGACCGTGGAGCTGGGCCCGGGACCCTTGTCTCTCGATGCCGCTGGCTTTTCTTCTGTCTTTGTTTGATCTTGCACGTATTGTTCACTGGATGTCGGCGGGAATCTCTCGCTCCCCTAGATCAAGGTTGGCCCAGTGATCATTGGGTTCGAGGATCCAATTCTAGCAATTGAGCTCCACGGCGACAAAGCACATCAAGAAGGCTGCATCCGGTGAACATCCGTAGATGCCTGCTTCTAAACATCCTCTTTGCGTATCTCAGTCCATTTGGCGGAGTGCGTCAACAACAACGATACTGTGGCTCTACCCCATTACATTGCGTGACTTCCAATCCGCGTCGCGAGCACAGCATTTTACACGAAATTGAAGTTTATTATGTTACAGTAAAAAGGTATTGAGGATTATACATATGGTACAGATTAGGGGAGTTGGATCAAGAAAGCGAGCAGTCCAAGAAAGGTATGGCGCGTTATACAAATTAGCAAGAAAGCGGGCAGTCCAAGAAAGCAGCAAGACAGGGATAGCAAAATTCAGTAGTCCAAGATAGGTGAGTCAAGAAGGCGCGGATAGTCCAAGAAAGCATGGGGATAGGGTAAGTACAAGTCCAAGAAAGGACCGGTAGCTCCAAGAAAGTGCGGGGATAGTAACGAGTAGCAGATCTAGGAAGTGGGTAGTAGTGTTCAACAGGTGGGCTCAACGGCGTTCAAAATTTGAACGTCGCATTCTTGTCATAGGGATTGCCCAGTGAAGAGTCGTCAAACTCCTCAGGTCGGCCTGGAGAGGCTGCACGCATGGGGGGAGACTTTGGGACGGGCCGAAGAAAGTCGGGTGTGCTCCTGGAGGTACGAACCTCGTCGGAGGTTAAATCGATGAGCTCTGACGACCCTATCAACAGATACGAATAATTCATTGACCATGAGTCGCAGCACTGACCGGAAATTTCGTTCGCAATTTTGTCGTTCAATATCTCTGGCTCACGCGACCACTTGCTGGAAGCTATGCGGAGACATCGGTGGAGGGTTGCAACGACGCTGAGGGCGCAAACCTTTCTTCTTTTTAGCTGGCTTCTCGTCGTCCTCGTCATCTGAACGTGAAAACAGCCGCCGCTTGTTCTTGCATGGAATCTTCTCAGGACTGTCGTGTTCGACTTCTGCATCTGACATAGGAGTATCGAGCTCATCTGTACCTGATGAGCGTCATATTCAGTTGAACTTTAAAACAACTTGACCGACCATCACTCGCATCAACACTCAACGATGACTCTATGTTGGCGGCAGCCCACGCTTGCAATAGATCTCCTGGAATAGGATCACAGGAGACTATGCATTGTTGAGCATACAAAGAGACCAACGTCAGGAGAACATACCGATAAAAATATGACTGTTCCGCCAACTGGCAGTCACATGTCCTTTGTTTAGCTCGATGGCATTGCCGTCCGGACGGCGAGAAGGAACAAGGGTAAGGCGACCTCGGACAGCTGTGGCCAGGTACCAAACCGGCTCATCATCGTCAGCTTCGCGTTGCAGACGGGCGAAGTATTCGAATGGCAGAGGAAGATGTTCGGTGAGTACAGTCACAACTTCGTCATGATCCGCTCCACGCCCAAACTCAATGCCTTGAGTCTTCACGACAGCAAGACCGTTCAGCTGGGCTGTTTGCATCTCCACTCGGTTGGGAACATCATCATACTCCTCTGGCACGTGTCGAATTTTCTTGTTCTTTGAGCCAGTGCCCTGAATCCGTTTCTGTGAAGTCGGGTCAGCAACAACCGGCGAAAATACCAGGGAACGCGACTAAACAAATACTGTCCCTGAAGGGATGACCTGAGCTGACACAACTTTGAAGGTATCAGCCTCGCGCTTCCGACCCGCAGGTTCCTTGGACGTGTGCTTCAAGTTCGCATCCGGGAAATACTTGTTTATTGACGCACCTTCCCTTTAGCCTTTTTGCTCTTGTTTTCTTCGTCGCGCACTGGCCGCATGCCTTGATTGGCCTCTCGATTAGCAGCACTGAGCAGGGCGGACTTCTTTTTGCTGGACCCCGCTACTGCGAGCACTGCCCCGAGGGAGGACCCGGCCCCGCGAGCTTTGGATGGACCTGCCTTGCTTTTGCCTCCGAGGCCAGCAAGCAACGCCTGAACGGCACTGGTTTTCTTCACGGCTCCAGGCCGCGGATGGAGGTGGTCTTGGCGAGTATGGTAACAGCCGCCGCAGTAGCCGGGTATATCTGCGGCCTCGGTGTAGGAGGTACAGTCACACTCCTCGTCCGAGTGCCTGTCGTGGGCGGTGCATTCTCCAGTGGCGGATTCGGGTGACATTATAGAGAGGGTAAGGGAAGACATGGTGCGCGCCTACTATCTTTCTTATAAATTTCACCTTCAGCTTCCGACCACGCCAAAAAACCTTTTGTCACCGTTGCTGGGGCCAGACGTCGCCACTAATTTCATTACTCATTCATGTAACTAAGTTGGTTCAATATAGCTAGTCCCCGTCCCCACATCTCTGCGTGCGGCCGCCAAATCGAGTCGGGAAGAGCGACACAAAGCTGTTTAGTCCCACGACGACCCAACTTCAAAATTTCGAAACTCGGATATACCCCATCCACCCACTCGTCCGGAAAGAGGCCATAGCTCTCGGGGATGAGATCAACTTCCTCAGCCGCTGACAGGGCGTCGTGGAACAACTGCATGGTTTCGTCGTCTGGAAACGGATTCACGTGTTTGGGGACAGGGACCGGATCGTGGTGGAAATTGCCAGCATGGGCGTCTTCGATTTGCTGCGCCAAGTCTTCGTCCACATCCTCCATCCCCGACTCATCCTCTGAGTCTTCACCTTCGTTGTGAACCGGTGGCGGCAGTGGAACATCTTCATCGTCGAGTTGGCCAGCACCCGTCTGACCGGAGGCGCGGTGAACTGTTTGGCCGTGAACCCCATAGTACCCGCTCGAGAACGGTAGGATGAACGTTCTCATAGTCGTCAACATAAATACCCTGCTGTGCAGCTTGTGCTTGGCCAACGAAACACAGGTCCTGCGTAACTTTAAGTACCGCTAAACTCAAGTGACGCAGAAAAAGAATAGTTACATTGGGACTTTGATTATGACCTTCCCCCGAGATAGGATGGCAGTTCCACTCGGCGCGGAAATCATTGCAGTCGGTGTTGATCATATCCAAGAAGAGCAGGTGCAGAAGCCAGAGATGGTGGGGGTTGCTCCTATTGAGGCCGTGAAGCGCTTCAAGCCGATAAAAGAATGCCCGCCATCGTCGAGCAAATTGAGACCCAACCTCGACCCACAGTCGCTCTATGCGGGTATTGTGGGTAGAACTGCGAAAAAAATCGGTGAGGGAAACAAACGATGAGGGAGTAGAGGGAAAAACTTACGATCCCCAGATGAATGATGCCCGCCCGAGTCCTCGCGCCAAGATCATGTACACTGAGACCTTCTTGTTCTCCGCTCCGTGATCACCGCGTACTCGGGATGGCAGCCCATACTCCCCAACAGCATCCAGGAAGACCTGGAGTACCGTGGTTGCTTTGTTATTTGTACTGGCACGTAACCCCGTAATCTGGTAATTGTTCAGACCCCGGAGAACAAGGGAGGATTGACACTTACAGTTCGGGAGTAACCATCGATAAAACCGTGAATCACAAAGCCCCAGAGGATGAGCTTGTGGTGCCCATCAACATGCCAAACGGCATGCGGTGGGAGACCCTGTAGTCTTGACGTTTGATTATACGACGCTGCCGCAAAATTTGACCCAGTCCATCTGTCCGACGAACTGAGGAGTAAACACACCGGCGTTGGATGCGCAACCCGTGGCGGCGAAGGAACCCGATCAAATATCGGAGGCCGGAATCTGGTTTGGCTGCACGAAAAGACTTGACAAGAGCGTCGAGCTCGGACCTGTTGAGATCGGAAAATTTATACAACACCCCATGCTCTTTGAAATGTTTGACAAGGGTGGCACGACTGATACCCAGGAGTTTTGCGAGCTTGGAGATCGTGATTTTACGATGTGAAGCCATAGCCTCCGCGACGAACTCAGGATTCAGCACTTTGCGCGGGCGGCCACGTTTCCCTGTTTTAACATCGGTAACAGGCTCGATGAAGTCCACATGTCTATCTTCTCTGAGGAAAGGAGGGCGCACAATGAACGACAGCTATATCCACGCACCTTGCCACCGCCGTTTCTTGCGCATGACACAAGTCAACAATGAGGTCGCCGACAACTGTGGTGCAGGCTAGAATCCAATCCAGAGGAATGTGTTCCTCTTCAGCATGGGTCTCCAAG
Organism: Mycena alexandri; assembly: GCA_029233265.1. NCBI lineage: Eukaryota > Fungi > Basidiomycota > Agaricomycetes > Agaricales > Mycenaceae > Mycena > Mycena alexandri. The sequence goes on along the minus strand of JARJCM010000086.1, from coordinate 244,315 downwards.
GCTTGAAGGATTGGAACCAATTCCTGTGTCGCCAACTCTGCATGAAATCGAAGCCGGTTCGCGTCGGCGTCCTGCAAAAGAACCTTGGACGTGTGTCGAAAGGTCTTCGTCAAATACTGATAAGCCTCCTGAACGTTTGGTGACCACTGTGCATCGGGGGCGGGCGGCGGGAGCGGAGGGAGGACGTGCGACATGGAGGTTCGTTTCCAAGTGCAATATCAGAACGATGGCTGTCCAAAGCTAAATCTCAGTCGGGAGCAGTTGCAATTTTCTTCTGCTCCCACAATGAGTGACTCCTCAAACAACAATACCGGCGCCGTTGTCCACAATGCTCCAGTCATGAACATCGGCCAATGGAACAAAAACCTTACCTATTGGATGGCGGACGGCTCAATTGTGCTCCGGGTAAGCAGCATTCTGCCAGTAGAGGAACGACAACTGAGCACGTCCAGGTCAAGGAATATCTCTACAAGATTCATCTCAGCACACTCACTGCACTGTCCCCCAACATGGCGAGCATTCTAGCCATCCCCAGCGGTGAACCTATTGGCGATCCCACGCAAGAAGGCACCGAGCTCTATCCGCTTCACTTGATGAGCTTTACAAAACAGGAGATGGACGACTTCTTGTTTTGGATCTATTGAGTGTAAGTGTAATTTTTCAAGTCTAAAATCATGAACTTACAAACGGGCTTAGCGGGTGGACGCTGATCTCGGACAAGGCGCAAAAAGAACGTGTCATGGCCAATCTGTTGAAAGTCGCCGGCGTCTGGGAGATTGCGGTGGGCAGGCAGTATGCCATCGACAATCTAGAGTCAATGTATCTCCCTCCATCGCGCCGCCTTGAACTCGCGAGGATGTTTAGCATCTTCCACTGGGTCGAGCCCGCGGTCACGGAGATTTTCAGTGGCAAGTTGAGCGCTCTCTCCGTTGAAGACATCGGGCGCGTCAACATCAAGGTTTACTCCATCCTCGTCAAAGGGATGGAGCGCCTGGAGATAGAAATGCGACGCACTGCTAACGTCGCCCCGCCGATGATCCCCGTCACGCAAGCTGATTGGCTATGCAAAAATCACAAAGACTGTGCTTCCACCTGGAAACGGCTTTAGTGGGACACAGTCGGGCACCAGTTGCTTCATCCCGACGCCCCGATCAAGAGCGATGTGATCTTGGGCGAGGTAAAGAAGCTGAGCCACAAAGACTTGCACGAGAAGTGCCGGCTGGATATGGTGCAAAAGATCGAGGCCGAGATCGTCTTCGTTGACAAGTGCATCATCGCTGGAGTGACCGCTGCAATTGTGGAGTATTATACGGCCCTCGGGAGCCAGTAGTAGAAGGTTGAGATCGTCCGCAATACTTGCTCATCATGTGATTCATCTAATAGAATTCGATCCGTATTTCTGGAAATATTGTACATAGAATTATCGAATGGGTCGCTGCAATAAATTTTTATTGTCACGTACTCTTGCCCCGATCACGAGAATAAACAAAATACTATAGATAGAGCGGGCGGAATGAGCCTCGGGTGTAGATGCTTGAGGCTGGGACTTACTGTCTCCGTCGTTGCAATCCCTACCTTGCCACCCTCCTGCGCGCCTCCCTGGCCCATCCACCTGCTCGCATTCCCTCCGTGCGGTGGCCAATCGGGGTTGAAGAGCGGCGTGAGTCCGGGTGCGCACACATATTACGTGCAGCGTACTTGAGGTGCCTCCTAGGCGGAATCAGAAAAGAAAACTCGCAACGAAAGAAAAGGACATACTTGGACTCGATGGCCTCGTATGAGCCGTAATGTAGGTGGGGCAGATGTGCAACGGTGGGAGTAGGAGGCATGGGAGAAGGCGGGGCGCTGAATGCGGGTGCCTTACGAGGCCGCGCACTCATGATGTGATGCAGCGCAGATTGCAGATGACCACATTATGTGCATGCACGGTACATGTCTGACAATGTGCGTGCGCGGGAGGATGCGGGGCGGTACATCGACACCGGTGGATGCCCAGAGGTGGGACCTGTTTGATGAGAGAGGGATGAGAACCCGAGAGAAGAAAAGGAAAGACGGGGAGAAAACAGATGGGACTAAGGGAGACAGGAGAGGGACAGAAGCAAGGGACACATGGGAGGGCAGACAAGAAGGGAAGAAATACACACCCTTGTTCACATGTGCGGCGGTGTGCGGGATGTGCGGGGCGGATGCGCACAACGTAAGGGCGCGGCGGATACGCGGAGCAATGCGGCGGTGTGCAAGGCGGTGCAGGGGAGCCGGGGTGCGAGCGGGGGCATGTGGGGCAGTGTCCAGTGGCCCACAGCGACGGAGTGTGCGATCCTACGCACTTCGGGGTGAATCAGCACCAGTTTTTGATATAAATAAATAAATAAAAAGGGGCAGAGCAACGGAGGGGAAAGGGGAAGGATAATAGAGAAGGAAGAAGGAAAGGGAAGGGTAAAGTGCGAGTACAAGAACAAAACAAAAGGAAAAGAAAGGCGTACATACTTTGGTCCGTCCCACACTCTCCATCCCCACTCTCCTGCATCTCCCACTCTTCTCCCTATCCCTGCCCTTCCCCTAACCTCTGGGTTGCGACGGCAGAGATTCGGACATTGAACGGCGGCGGATAGCTGCGGATGGTGGTGGAAAGAAGAGAAACGTGGTGATCCGGACGTTCAGGCCGGTGACGTAAAACGAGCTCGAGTGGACAATTCACGGTGAAACGGTGCACGGAGGTGCAGCCGTGTAATCAACGGATAAGTGAAACTAATGAGCGTAGCGAGTATAACTCAACTAAACACTCTATCAATCCCAAATACCAATCAACTCACTAACTCCAATCTCAATACTCGTCGTGTGTGTGATCGGGGAAGTAGGGTACGTATCACCCTTCAAGACAAGTTGGTTCACAAGTACGGACTCAACGGTAGGCTAGGTATTTCTCCGGTAAGGTCCCAAGCTTTTATTTGAATGCTCTCCCGTAGGATTCTTTTAAGTTCCTCAAAGATGAAGAAAGTCAAGAAAAGAGTTGTACAACTCTAGAAACCGTAGAACGGCTGGCTTCCAAGGGCGGTTCAACTGGCTGGGTCGCTGCACTTATAGTGGTCTTAAACGGCGTAGTTTGCGGGACGTACTAGCTCTGAATCCAATCTATTGCAGTTCTCAAATTCTGTTCTTATCTTATCTATGAGTGACTAAATTCCTCTCCAAAGTGGGGGGGAGTCGTTAACTGAGGTATATTGGTGTAACTCTACTTTATTTATACAAACTGAGGGAGCGATAAGGGGATAACTTGGCTGATTCATGAATGGCGTGATATGTTGGAACTGATCCCTCCGGGCGGGTCTACGGTAAGGCAGCCAATGGTACCGTTGGTATTTCTTCAACCGTGGGTTCCTGGTTACCGGAGGTAGTGCTCCTGGCGGTGATCCCAGATCCTAGTGAGACCCCTGTCAAGTACCCTTCTTCCAAAGGCACCCTTCGGCGACGGTTTGACTCCACTTAAACTCGTTCTCCCGGCGGGCTGAGCCTCCCGGCGAGCCATTCTTTAGTGCAGCGGCTTCACCTTCTCTAATCTCTTTTGTTCTAGCTCAATTACCGCTCCCGGAGACACGCATGTGCAGTGATCGTCCGGCGAGGATCTCCATCTGAAACTTAAGTCCCGAGACTTAATCATCTGTCAAGAGACCGTCCGCTCGTAAAGTCAAAGCGAAGTGCTTTCTCCCGGCGGGTCTTGTCTGTCCCATATCCTCTCCCAGTGTAGTCCTCTTCTTCAGCCCTCCCGGAGGGTGGTTCCTTATGAATGAACACTAGTCTGGCCTTTCTACCAATCCGAACTTGGTTACATTGTTTGCAACAGGGTTCATCTTGATGATCTGATCTCAGTTGTACTCGGGACGGCTCAACGGTAAACTCAGCTGAGGTCTCCCGGCGGTTACTTTAGCCTGCCCGGCGGGCCGGAACTCAATCTGAGTTGAGCCCGTCGCCCGCAAGTCCGATGCTCTCCCGTAAGGCCGATATTCTCCTGGCAGGCCGTGAAGCCGCCGGTAGAGTTCAGTTCTCTCGTAGAGAGCCCTTCTAAGTTCAACTTGGTTGTTCCTCCCAAGGCCCCGCTAATAGTGTTCAGCCACTAAGACCAATAGTCCCTCTTGATCACCTCTAGCACTCCCGGAGCCTGGCGGTAAACCAACTCTAAGAGCTCAACAGTTGACTCGATAACAAACCGCCTCTCCCGTAAGGGAGCCGTACTGAGTACCGAGTAACTAGTGTCCCATTGACTTTCAGCCGTCATAGGCGTAGAATACCACTCTGAGGAGAGTGTACTCTCTCTAATCCTAGTCTCCCTTTGACCTTTGAATAGGTTCGAAATCGAAAGAAAACTGGTAGTTTTCATGCGTGCTTTGGTGCACGCCCTATCAACGGCGAAGAGCGAAATCCATATGAAGAGCACGGCGCGTAGGGATGTGATGCGCTGAAGAATGATTCTTGACCATGCGTTGAGACCACGTTTGACGCGTCCACCGGCGCCATTGCCACCCAAAGGAATATTGTACCACTCCTCGCTCAGGGACTATACTGGCACTGTGGGTGTGCGGTGCAGTTCCGTGCCCCTGCGCTACGAGCAATACACAGCAGACGTCCGTTTGCAGCCTGCTAAGAATACCCGGGTCTTATGTTGTGATAGCTTGTACAGGTGCTGTATATCACGGGCTTGGGTGGTTGCAGAGTGTGAGTGAGCAAGGGGATTAAGAAGGTGAATGATTTCACGGAATTCTGGGTCTTGGACAATTCGGAAAGGGCGTCGACGGTGTGTGACCCAGAGAGCAGTGAGGGTGCGGAGCTTCTCCCGTTTATAGGTTGACCCAGAGGCAAAGGATCGCATGAGTCCCTGTTGTGGACGAAGATCAGACTTCGGCGAGCAATCTCTTTGGTGGTTGAGAAGGTTTGAAGTAGTGCTTGAGCGCGCATTGCGCTTGAGGAGTTTACCACATCTAAAGACAGATATAGGACCGATAAAATGAACCAAGCAAAGGGACGCACTGAATACATTCAAAGAGATAGACAGGCACAGAATCGAATCCTCCAGGGGTCTTGAGCTTGGTATACACAATTTCGCCTTCCTTGTTGCGCTCCAGCACGGGTTTTTTAAACTCCGAGTAGAATGCAGCATGGTAGTCACGTCGTGCACGGCCTGGCAAATAGGAATCAGGCATAACATGAAGAAGTAAAATTCAACACAGACGCAATTCATTCTCCTCATCACAGAGATCATCGTCTGTAAGGTCATCGTTGTCATACCGCCGCTTGGCAGGTGCTTTGCCACGGTGACGAGACGATGCACGAGAGACATTACTGCTGGGAACCTGTGAAGCACTATCGTCTGGCGCAATAGACTCGCTGTCGTTGTCGGATCGGGGAAATGATGGAGGCTCCGGAGATGGAGGATGAGAGCTTACAGCCTTCCTCCGATTCCTTGAGGATGCAGAGGCCATTGGGGTGTTGAGTTGTTGAGCCCCACAAGTGCAGTTTAAATGAAAGTAGCAAAACTCCGAAGAATATGAGCCTTTCACCGATGCAAGTGTTCGGAAACTCCAAAGAAGATCAGCTGCTCGTCATGGAGAATTCAGAAACTTCAAAGATAATCAGGTTATGCTGATGGAAGCCAGCCATAGCATGGAAAGAAGACAGTAGCTCACTTCACGATCTGTTACTTCCAGCTTTAGCATCGTATACTTCCAATTTTGACAGATTGACAGATGGACATTGTTGAAACAGACAGACTGCTCGGGAATCTGTCAAGATATGGTTGATTCTCTGATCCGAGGTTGTTTTCTTCTGCGATGATTAACCTAGGATTAGCCGACGAATATTCGCGAATATCAACTTTTCCAAAATCTGATATTCGCATTCGTACGAATAGCACAGCCACCTCCATTCACGAATACGAATATTCGTAATTCGCAAATGGCTTGGCATGAATATTCGTGATATTCGGTACTCGTGCTACACTCTATTTGCAGGGATGGGCCAGAACCCTTGTGGTGGCAACCGTCAGGAAAGGAGCAGCAGGAAAGAAAAGAAGACTGGGTCTCAATATGCAGCGCCCGGGCCACAAGACCTGGCAAACAAAACTGCATGCGAGCCGCTGAGCCAGTAAAGCTGAGATGCGGAGTCGGGGAGTGTTAGGGCGGGTGGTGGTCAAGAGCAAACCCGCTAAAAGCTCAACAAACATTGAAACAACACCAGGGTTGCGGAAGAAACCGGGTGGTAACTGGTAGATGTAAATTACCACGGTCACGTGGGATGTAAATAACCTATTTGTGGTCGGTGGGTGAAAAGGGCCCGGTATATTACCTCCACACAACATGGTCACATGTCTCAATGTTGCCTTATTAAAACCATTTGAATGCACGTATGACAGCTTTCAGGATGCACAAGGAGGCCCAGTTTCTTTGATTGAGAAAGTCGCGACTTTCGGGAGTCGCCGACTCGCGCGTTCCGTTCCGGGAGATTACATTCATTCAAAATGCACCTCCAAAACACATACACCAAGACAATATTAGGTAGGCGACGTTCCTGACACCACTGATCCAGGTAAGCTGCATTCAATTTACTTGGTTTCCTCGAGTGTTGAATAATTCTATGTATCAAGCATGTAACCCGATGTCACCAGCATTTTCCAAGTGAGTTCTTAACCTACAACGCAGAGAATGCTAGGGCTGTGTCCCGACTGTTACAAGACTCGGAAACCATACAGTTGAATATGAGCCAGGCCCACTTTGAAAATTGACTTGGTAATCCGCCATCTAATTTGAGCCTTAGTTGAGGTGTACATACCTTACCAACTCCTGTCTCTGAATCACCTTCTAAAGTGGTTCACCTGAGATTTTTTCTGCTCCCCAGTGGTTTTGCCTGTGCAGAGCGCTAGCGGCGATTTTTTTTGAGATTACGCGTGATTTGACCACGTGACATGTCCGAAAATGTAACTTCCCACGTAAATTACAATGTTGTACCCCGGAAATTTTTTGGGTGGTAAATTACCGACTTTGTTGTACCCCCCGGAGTTTCTTCCGCAACCCTAAACAACACGGTACACGTCGTGTTGATCGGAACGTGATGACTCGGAGCCAGCCGGAAGGCTCCAGCCAAGCAACGTCAAGCACCGGTGCGGTGATTCGTGGCCTCAACCACCACCGATGCGACACCGTCGCGCCCGCCATCCCGCGCTTGCCGCGTCGGACGATGAGCGGACATGTCTCTTTGCTGTGACACACGATGCCAAGCGGACCCTCCCCACTTTATATGTGAGTCAACTCGGCGTCGAAATAGATTTGACGTGCGTCGAAATAGATTTGACTTGCCTCGAAATATATTTTGAACGGACGTTCAAAATATATGCTACCATCAACTTTTGCTTCTGAATCCTTCGGCTCTTTGAGATCTGCGAGGTGAGCCATCCCACAATATATTGTTGACTTTGCGAAATTTTATATGCCTTGCCCCCGTCAAGATGCAACTTATTTATTTTACAAACGGGACAGCATAGACATATTGCTTAGCCCTCGACATTACCTTCTGCCGTGCAATACCCACTACCAACCTGGTGAGTATTGCGTTGCCTTTGAAATTATTCTGAAACTTTCCTTGCAGGTTACAGTCCTCTTTCTCCAATATCGCTTGAATATTGTTTTCAAGTTTGCGGGTCGGTATGTGCCGGACTCGGATTTAGGACCCGTGAGTATCGATGTAATGCACCACGTCAAAGGAGGGCGTCAGCGGGATGCGCGACGGGATTAAGGGCAGAAGTGATTGTTGTGTATTTTATGACGCTTGCCAGTTAGTGTTGCCGGTGTCGGGTTCAGAACCGATTCTGGACCCGAACCGAACCCGAACCGAACCTCAGTTGAGGTTCGGGGTTCTGCCAATGTTGGATTTTCCCGAACCTGTTCGGACATGTGCGAACCGGTTCGAACCTGAAGGTTTTGAGGGTGTATTTAGCGGTATTTTCAACCAATTTTCAGTCCAAAAACTCACCCAACCTCACTCCATACCTGGTGAATAATCTTTGTGCTGAAATATGTGGGTGCTTCACTTGGTTTGGCTCATAATCATGTCCCCGAAGCACCGGGATGGTACTGAATACAATTCGAAGTGCCAACGAGGGCAAGGAATACTCATTTTGAGCTGGTGGAACAGGACTTGTCTGTGTTCTGAGTACCTACCATGCATTCAACAAGTATGCCTTTTCACAATATTTTTTCACCCCAACAGTGACTGCCTAAAAATTACAGGTTCAATCAGGGTTCGAACCCCTTCTGAACCTGAACCGAACCTGTATGAACCGAACCTGGGTTCGGGGTCGGTCAGGTTCGGGGGTTCGGATTTTTTGGCTAAAAACCGGACCGAACCGGACATCGGCAACACTATTGCCAGTGTATTTACTGAGAATTGGATGCGAATTTTGAAACAAATACGGTACTGTGAAATGCGAGCGACCAAATGAAGGGCATGTAACATTGTAGTAGGCATTATTTAACATTGTTAAATGTGTACTCATGAAACGCCGTTGAACATCTGTCACATATCCTTGAATGCATTCTGGCATTCACATAAATGCCAACATATATCTTTAGACATCCTCGGCGTATGAATTCTGGTGCACGTAAGCTTTGTCCATTTGCATTCCGTGGGGATGGCAATCTGCATATTCACGAGATGTTATTTTCTATTCGGAAAACATTCGTAACGCATCATTAGAGTATGCTAAATAACCTCCCTTGACTATGCATGGCCTACATACGAAGGAATTCATACAAATACTGGCGACCAAACTTTCCGGTAAACGCAGTGACTCCAACTATTACTGGAAGCTCGGTTAGTCAAGATTGAACCCAGATTCAGATTCAATTTAAGTGTACACCATTGTTGGCCTGCCTGTGAAGAACAATGTGAGTTCTGACTGAACCAAAATTTATCGCAACTCAGCCCCGTCACATTGAGCTCAGCGCAGCGCTATCATATATGTAGTGGGTTAGAAACAAATTGCTGTCAGGATCTGGGGAGTTGAGGGGTCATTAAGGATGAGAGAATGGAGGCGAAAAAATGAAGGACAAACACATAATTGTATGTAAAGTACATGGAGAGTAATCTGCCAGTGAGGCGGCGAGTAAAGCTATTGCGGGGAATTGGCCACAAATAGAGGCAAGGGTGAATAGCTTAAGTTTGGTGAAGCAAAGCAACAAAACCGGGAAGGAGACTAGAAAAAGTTGACGTGAACATATTGAACATGAGAAATACTGTTTGAGATGGATGAGGTGTATGAAGGCACATGCACCGTAAATAAGACTACCCTGGCAGGTGTTCTTACCTACGGTATTTTGACTCCGAGCAAGAGATACTCAACCTCTAGATCACTCAATAATCCCACCTCGAGCTCCCTGTAAAGACAATCAGAGGATAAAAGTAACTTGGAGCAAATGGCTCGTCTGTATTTGAGGTCTCATACAATGGGCTTCGAGTAGTGTGTCGAAGGTACTATTCCTGTAGGGAGGGCCTAGTGTTCAACTTCCACGAAAACATCTGGGAAAAAAGTTTGCGCCGGAGAGAATGCACCCCGGGGCGCATTGACACTGCAAGTTGTACAGTAGTGCACTCCTTGTAAGGCTCCAATCATTTAGTTTAGGTTTAAAGATTTTAGTAAACTAAACCTAAATGGTATCTAAACCATTTAAAAGGGGTTTAAGACCGTCTATAAAGGGTATTTTTGCGGATAATTGAGCTCACCATTTACGATGTGGTGATGGAAAGGCAGGTCAGAGAAAAATGTGGTTTATTCAAACCAAACTCCAAACAATGCTCTTGTAGACATTGGAGCTAACAGGGACTCCTTTCCGGCTGGCCAAGCACATCAAACAGATTTGATGGTTCAACTGCCTTCCAGATCAGGAAATAACCCCTAACCTTTTGCAACTTGAATTGGCATATGGCGGTAAGAGTCTGCAGTTGGCTCAAAATAAATTCCTCGGCCTTACTGTGAATTGATAGTTACCGAAGCATTTATAAAGCTGTTTGTTTACTGTTTGCCCAGAACCCCAAACTAAACCTAAATAAAAAACAGTTTTAACAGTTTTAAACCGTTTATAAACCAAAACCGTTGGAGTCTTAATTCCCAGTGAGAATTAGGGCTCGCTGGATATCGCCCGATATCGCCGGGTATCGCGATGGCTCGCGGAAACCAATTTAGTCAATCGTGATGCCGCGCGAGGCCAAACGATGCCACACGCTGAAATAGTGAGACTTTCCGAGTCCTCAAATCACTGGGTCTCGCGGGGTATCGCACAGTATCATAGAGCACCGTCCAGTACAGGTAGCGGGAAAATCAAATATATTTAATGTGTATAATATTACAGGCTCTACCTGCTCGCTGCTCGCCGCCACCTGCTCCCGCCATCGACACCCATGGACGCCCTGCCCATCTCCGCCCCTCCCACCCTGGCCCTTGGGCCTCGCGCGTCCAGCTTCCGGGTGCAATATCGACGGACGTGTCGTAGTGTCGAAAATGAGAACGGAGGTCATCCAGGGATGTTCGCGAACCTGGTGCACAGGTCAAAACGCGAATCTGGATCGGAATCATGGGTCAGTTAACGCGAAGATAGTGTGAGCAAGGAACAACATACAGTATAATGCATCACGACTAACTTGCTCCATACTGCGGCGTGTATCATCAGTGTAAGATCTTCATACAGACGAGGCAGAAACACACCTTGCGAGGTATGTAGCACACCTTGCCACCGGGTGAGGACGTTGTTGGTCAAATCGCCGGGAAAGGGAATACCGATGATCATGAAGGTCGTCAGCTGAATACAGCGCGCAGGAAACAACACGTACCTCATTTCATATCGCCCAGAGAAATTCTTCCACCATGGTACGCGACAACTCGAGGGAGCGATGGGGGTACCGGCGTACTGGCAGCGAGCGAGCGAGGCAGAGGGAGGAGGGGAGATGGTGGTAGGAAGCAAGAGAGGGATGCGCTGGCAAACATACGTCATAGGCGTGTCATTCGGGCCGACGCGGCTGGAGAAAAGTTGAAGTCTACTTGAAATGGGCAGGCGCAGGGACTTGTGAGGAAAAGGACTTGGAGAGAAATACTTAGTAGGGAGATGCTAAAATTCACCTGACGTCATGTTCAACTCGTCATGTAAATTTTGTGTCAATTGTGATACAGCGCGATCCCGGCCGATACCCGCGAGTTCTTGCGATACCCGGCGATATCGGGCGATATCCAGCGAGCCCTAATTCTCACTGGGCTTAATTCCTTGCATTCTAAAACAGTGCATTCATCTTTGGAACGGTTCAAGACACCTGTTAGGGTCTGTGAGTGCAGGACTATGAATACCATGTTATGGGTGGGGCCAACTGGTGTGAAATAATATTAAGCCGGCCCACATCGGCTCTGCAAGTGTCGGAGGACATCTCATAGGTGATGGTAACATGTCACAGCCATGATCATGCGTGTCAGCTTTGCGTCCACAAATTTCAGCATGGAATGCGCGGGTCGGAGGAGGAGGAGGAGGAGTGAGTGACGATGACAGCCAGATGCTGATATACCAGAGAGAAAGGCAAGGCGGGGGACCCATTACGTTTGGGTGCAATGTTTCGTTGCAAAGACTCATCAGGTGGCTGTGTTCCCGATATACACATGATTGGTAGAGGCCGGCAAGTGGCGGGGCAAAAATAGAACGCAGAATGGCTCGGGTCGGCGCGATCCCCTCGCACAAAGGTCGAAGAACTAGTTGAGAAGTATTCAAGAAATATTTCTCGTTGAATTTTTCGGGTACCTTTTGGCCCGAGCCGGTCAGCTTATATAAGCCATTTGCGGACATTTTTGCTACTGTAGAGTAAAAATAAGAACTACATTCTATTTTTGAGCAAAACAAAACAACTACCTTGGATCAGTAATGTGGAATTGAGCCAGGGAACTCAATGTGCTTTCTGGAAGGCTGCCGTATTGTGGAGGCAGTCAACACTAGAGGGTTGGCCAGACGAAACTAAGAGTAGCCCAGAATGACAGAACAATAGTGTGGTCATTCAAGAGCGGCCACTATAGAAGGGTACATGGTGGTCAAGACCAAGAAGAAGAAGTAATGACTAAAGACGTAGGACGATCAATGTCCAATCGTGATACTAATCAGACAGTCAAGCAATAAGTATAAGAAAGACATAAGGTAAGGAACTCAGCAACAGGAACATAAAGGGGATGTTGAGGAGTGATATATGGGATCGTCGAAGAGAGGAACAAGGGTGAGTCGACGATGAGAGCAATCTGAAAGTCAAAGGTGGACCAGTGCAGAAAAGTGGTAAGGTTGGAGCAGCAGCCTTACACTTTCCTCACCCGTAGCAACTGTCTGCATACCCAGTGAAACAACCCAGTGCCAGTACGGAGTCACCAAATTCAACCATGTTGGGAACTCCACACGATTTCCATGTACTGCTCGGCCTTGTCCAAGAGCTGTCACAATCAAGACCTTGCGTCCAACTATACAGAGATAGTGGATTGGGGAGTGCGGTGCTAGCCTGGAGAAATGAATCGAATAAAAGGCTAAAGACTACAGGCAAAGAACTACTCTACTTATACTAAATATTGAACCGTGTGAACTTGTATGCTATTATGAATTCCATGTGTATCCGGTGTAAACCATCCCTTAGCAACATGTATTCCGGAATGTTCTTGTACCGTGTGTCCGCCATGTGTTATGACATCATAGATATTATTGTCTTGGCGTCTAGCCAGCATTCTCCCAGTTTTCCCACAATGTGTCAATAGGCGCTCTGATAATAGATAACGGTGTTGGGGCGATTAGATTGGGGTCTAATCGTGATAAAAGCTCTAATTTCACGCAACACTGGTATTACGTTCACAAAATTTCATCGAGCAGAAGGAGTACCGTACAAGTGTACACCCCAATTTGATCCACAACATACTTTAAACCAGCTACACTCGGTGTTTCCACTCGAAGAGAACGACTTGAAGCATACACGAACAATTTGCATCGAATGTTTGAGTCTCTTTTTTCTCAATCCTCAACACGCACCGTGTGTGACACTTTAGGTCACACTATGCAGCGGCACATGTCTTCGGATTTCAAAAAAAAGCCTTTAAATTAATTCTTAAACCGAGACTATAAGAAGTTACCTGGTCCGTTCATCGAGCACAGGATGCCGCAAACTTCCTTGGATACAGTTGTGGACAGACAAAGTCCACCAAAATAAAAAATGATTTTTTCCAGTGAGATGAATATGCCAATCGATAGATCTCATCGAGGGCTTCACATTGGTACCCAAATCATGTAATTCTGTCGAGCCGTTGTGCCGGAAAGTGCCATTTATGGTTGATGAACCATCAAAAATTTGGCCACCGGCTAAAAAGCGTGGGAAAAACATGAAAAAATATGGAATCGACGCAGATTTTCAAGGCCAGTCTGAATCTGAAGGAATTAGAGAAATTCAACCAGCGGTTGTTGCGTAAAATAATAATCATTCTCCGATCACATGTTCTGTCACCTGGTTGGACAATACCCCTCCTTCTTAAGTTCTTATGCCCACACTGAGCTTCCAATTCATCTTGTCCTCTACTCTCATGGCCACTCGTCGTGGCAGGCCTGCTAAACGTGCCAGGAGGAACATCTCTGGTCTGAAGAATCAACCTAGGCAGGAGTCTTCACCAGAGAGTCCTGCTCGCAGTCCCAGTCCAACTAACAGTCTGGGTGACTATTCTGACACACAAATTCCTGGCGATTTGGAGCTGGACAGCATCATGTACCGTGAGGTTGACACAGATCATGATGACAATGACAATGAAGCAGACTGGAAAAAAACCTGATTTTCACCAATCACCTCAAATCACAAATCTGAAAATTGGATCCGGGCCAAAAAATTGGCCGCCGGGTATTTCTCGTAGGAAAAACCTCGGAGGTGGTTTTTTAAGCTCTTTGAGCAATTTCGGATCTAATGAGCATAAATTTGGAGTTAAAATAATTCTAAATCAGGCTACAGATCATTTGCGGGCTTTGTTTGTCCACAACTGTAGAAGGGGCACCCATAAACACTCACTTTACCCATTTTCCAGTCCCTGACCGGGCACGGGACTACGCGGTGTGAGTCCAGGGAGCTACCCTTACTTTAAATTCCAGAACATCCCAGCATAAATCAGTTTGGGGTGTGAGTCATACGGCTCCCACACTGAAGTTTATGTGATCTCGACGGTTGCAAGTTCTAGAACACTGTCGATTTGACAGTTTGAACATTGAATGTTCAGCCCTTGACTATTCACCGTCGAAGATATCTTGTAGCACGCAGTCTGGATATCCTTACTAAAGAGCCATGGAGTTGAATGGTACAGGAGTGAGTGATCCAATTGAACCTCATGTCAAGAACAAGTCAGTGTATTTGGGTAATTCTTGCCCTTTATCAATGTTCCCTGTCAGTATCAAGATGAATGTTTCCTGAGACCTCCAATTTGCATCCAATGCCATCATTTGATGTTCTAACACGACAAGATGTAAGTTTGAAGTAAGGTGAACCTCTGTGCAGGGGACTTGGTACTGAAACCACATAGAAAATAGTTTATTCAGTCAATAGATGCACTAGTAAGTAAATAAAGTCTCGAGGAGTCATCTGCACACAAAGAAATTATAGTTTTAGCCTTTAGTGAAAAACTGGGGTTTGCGCAGGAGTCGCGGCATTTTCTCCTGGCCTGAGATGAAGGGGATCACACAAGTGGTTGAAGGATCCGTTTCCATGGCATAAAACAAAAAATTGAGCACAAGGGGAAAGGGCAACCAAGATATAATACTGGAAATGTATATTATTCATTGGGAGCTCTCCACCTGGGTATAACATGTTGCCCAGTCTGGACCACATACAAACTTGTCATATGAGAGCATGGTCTGTTGTTGGCCAATGACAAGTGTGTTGTGTGGAGACCACAGTCCTGCCCTGAGGGGCATAGGGAGCCAAAATAGGAGTTCTGAGGGGATCCAAGAGACCCAACCATTGTGGACTTGCCAATGCAGAGGGTCAGAAGAGGACTTCAGGTTAGGAGACTAGGATAGAGAATGAGTCCATATTAGTGGTATCCATAGAAGTAGAACCCACATTAAATAAACTCCATCGACTCACAGATTGGGAAAAGGTGACCAAATTGCTGTGCCCCTCCAGCGGCTCCCTGAGTGCAGCTCCAGTCTCTGCATCCCAAATGCGCACAGTCTCATCGTAAGAGCCAGAAACAATTCTCTTGCCATCGGGTGAGAAGGCCACTGAGTTGACCCGATGGGTGTGCCCCTCCAACGGCTCCCTGAGTGCAGCTCCAGTCTCTGCATCCCAAATGCGCACAGTGTTGTCATAAGAGCCAGACACAATTCTCTTGCCATCAGGTGAGAAGGAAACTGAGGTGACCCAATTGGTGTGCCCCTCCAGCGGCTCCCTGAGTGCAGCTCCAGTCTCTGCATCCCAAATGCGCACAGTCTCGTCCCAGGAGCCAGACACAATTCTCTTGCCATCGGGTGAGAAGGCAACTGAGGTGACTGAACCAGTGTGCCCCTCCAGGGGCTCCCTGAGTGCAGCTCCAGTCTCTGCATCCCAAATGCGCACAGTGTCGTCCCAGGAGCCAGACACAATCCTCTTGCCATCAGGTGAGAAGGCAACTGAGGTGACTCTACTGGTGTGCCCCTCCAGCGGCTCCCTGAGTGCAGCTCCAGTCTCTGCATCCCAAATGCGCACAGTCTCATCGTAAGAGCCAGAAACAATTCTCTTGCCATCGGGTGAGAAGGCCACTGAGTTGACCCGATGGGTGTGCCCCTCCAACGGCTCCCTGAGTGCAGCTCCAGTCTCTGCATCCCAAATGCGCACAGTGTTGTCATAAGAGCCAGACACAATTCTCTTGCCATCGGGTGAGAAGGCAACTGAGGTGACCCAATTGGTGTGCCCCTCCAGCGGCTCCCTGAGGGCAGCTCCAGTCTCTGCATCCCAAATGCGCACAGTGTTGTCTTCAGAGCCAGACACAATTCTCTTGCTATCAGGTGAGAAGGAAACTGAGGTGACCCAACTGGTGTGCCCCTCCAGCGGCTCCCTGAGTGCAGCTCCAGTCTCTGCATCCCAAATGCGCACAGTCTTGTCCCAGGAGCCAGACACAATTCTCTTGCCATCGGGTGAGAAGGCAACTGAGGTGACCCAATTGGTGTGCCCCTCCAGCGGCTCCCTGAGGGCAGCTCCAGTCTCTGCATCCCAAATGCGCACAGTGTTGTCATAAGAGCCAGACACAATTCTCTTGCCATCGGGTGAGAAGGCGACTGAGGTGACTGCACTGGTGTGTCCCCCCAACGGCTCCCTGAGTGCAGCTCCAGTCTCTGCATCCCAAATGCGCACAGTCTCGTCCCAGGAGCCAGACACAATTCTCTTGCCATCAGGTGAGAAGGAAACTGAGGTGACCCAATTGGTGTGCCCCTCCAGCGGCTCCCTGAGTGCAGCTCCAGTCTCTGCATCCCAAATGCACACAGTCTTGTCATGAGAGCCAGAGACAATTCTCTTGCCATCGGGTGAGAAGGCAACTGAGGTGACCGCACTAGTGTGCCCCTCCAACGGCTCCCTGAGTGCAGCTCCAGTCTCTGCATCCCAAATGCGCACAGTCTCGTCCCAGGAGCCAGACACAATTCTCTTGCCATCAGGTGAGAAGGAAACTGAGGTGACCCAATTGGTGTGCCCCTCCAGCGGCTCCCTGAGTGCAGCTCCAGTCTCTGCATCCCAAATGCGCACAGTCTTGTCATCAGAGCCAGAGACAATTCTCTTGCCATCAGGTGAGAAGGAAACTGAGGTGACCCAATTGGTGTGCCCCTCCAGGGGCTCCCTGAGTGCAGCTCCAGTCTCTGCATCCCAAATGCGCACAGTGCCGTCCCAGGAGCCAGACACAATCCTCTTGCCATCAGGTGAGAAGGCAACTGAGGTGACTCTACTGGTGTGCCCCTCCAGCGGCTCCCTGAGTACAGCTCCAGTCTCTGCATCCCAAATGCACACAGTCTTGTCATCAGAGCCAGAGACAATTCTCTTGCCATCGTGTGAGAAGGCAACTGAGGGGACTGAATTGGTGTGCCCCTCCAGTACAGCAATTGTATTTGGCCACACTTTCATCCTCCCTCTTGTCATTCTTAGTAGTTGTGGGAATTTGTGTGAGAATATTTCTGTGATCTTAGACTCCTCTGGTGCCAAGGCGAGTGCGGATAGATAAATGTGGGGAGCACTTTGATTGATTGCTTCCGAAAAGAAGTAAACAAATCTTTTGGCATCGGTCACAAATTGCAGAACGGGTGTGCTCTAATGATCTTTAGTCCTCATAACATCTCATACAATCATTCCTACACATACCTCATTTCCCCAAGCTATCAATTGAGACAGGGCCTCCTGTCCACATCCCACAATCCCAAGTAGACTCAACACCTCCAGCCAAAACAGAAAGTTTTTGAACAACAACTTCTGCACTCCTTGGCCACTGCATAAATCATAGGCTGTGACCACTAGATGATCCACCCAAAATTGAGCAGCATATCGGAGATGCAGGGGAATGTAGTTGTCAAGTCGCCACCCCAAATCTGGTACGTCCATGTTTCGTCGGTATGAGGTTGGTAGTTCACAGATGTTGAATTTCAGTTGCCTGTCCAACACCTTCATCAGAGCAGACACCAGGGCTCGCTGCTGTGTGTCCGTTCCACAGAGGATGTCCGGCCGGTTCACTTCAACATAAGATGTCATAAACTCGCTGAACGAGAGATGTATGATTCGAATGGCTGCCCCTGAAATACCAGAAACGTGGATTACAGCACTCAGAGGGAGTAATATCCCCAGAACAACTGATTTCTCCAGTTCAAGCAAGTCTGCCAAACTCTGGCAATCCAAAGGTTCCAGGAGATGTAAAATTGTACTCAGAACTCTCATGGTTCGGTCATGTGAGTGCTGAGCACGCCGGTCTTTGCGGATCACTGATGGGATGGCGTAATTCATAATTCGGAGGTATAGATCATGCAAGTCAGCGAGAACTTCACCATCCAGGAGGTAATCAACAGATTCTTGTGGGGGAGTCTGTGGCAGTCCTGCAAGAACATAACGAACAGCTGTAGCTGCAAAGACAAAGAGTCCGTTTGCAAGGATTGTTACTTCTTCTGCCTGCCTTTTCTGGATTTTCCAAGGATTACGTGTAATCCAGTTGGCCCCATCAAGTGATTGCTCAACATAGAGGTGTATGTCATGCTGAACTATACTGTGTTCGATTTTGTCGAGGACAACCCTATGCGTCAGAGATAGAAGCTTGTCAAATTCCAGATAAGAAGGGACATCAGGGCGTCCAGTCAGAAAGAATCGGATATGGGCCGGGATATCACCAATGCTATCAGATAGCCACCGCAAGAATTTCTGGCCACGGTCTTCCCCACATTCATCCAGAGCATCAAGACAGATGACCCATGGCTTTGAACAAGGAGGTAGCTTTCCAAGGATTTCTACAACCAGCTTCTGGAACTGCAGGCGCGGTTCTGTGTTGCAAACACCAGTACGATCGTTCTCCAGTAGCTCGATGAGATGAGCCCGAAAGCCAGGATCATAATCTGCAAGCTGCATGGCAAGTGTCATAGCAAGGTGATTTATCTCCCTGCGATCTGTGTGGTCATGGGAAAAGAAAAAAGATGCTGCAAGCACATTCTCCTTCTCGGCCAAGATAGTTGCAACTGTTTTTGCAATGGTGGATTTCCCCGATCCTGCAACTCCACTGAGCATGACCACACGGAATGAATCAGGAGTGCTGGTCAAGCGTGTAACAAGGTCCTGGATTACGGCAACTCGTGTACCATCCATGCATTTCTCGGGTGTGTTGACAGCATTATAATGTGCTGCCACTGGTTTGAGATTTGCTAGAATCTCTCTGCCAGTGGTGTTGCCTCTCCCATTGACTGTGGTGGCAATACTATCAGATTCTGTCAGTCCCTTGAGCTGTGGTGTCCAACACTTACAATTCATTTGTGTGCCACTACTGTTATTGAGAAACGTATTTGGGAGAGGATGAATTGACATACATATTATTATTCACGGTGAAGTGTTCAGTCTCGACAGCATAAGACATCCTGGGACCCTCCCCAAGACCCCCATCCCCACCCTGGATGCCACCTCCCCCACCTGCACCCCCTACGCCCCCTGGGAAAGATAAGCAATGACATTGGCTTAACCAATTTTGCCACGCACCATGGATGGTCTGATTAACTGTGTGGAATTCACTAGCCCGGTGAGACATTGTAGGGCTAGCGAGCAAGGACTGGTAGTGATTCCAGGTAGAGTGTGGATCTTGTGTCTGCAGTGCAATAGCGGTGGAGGTGAAAGAACAAGGGCCGACCGACAGCTCACCGCTCACTGACACACACAGCACGCGGCCGACATGTGTCATTTCCTAATTATACGACCCCAAACTTTGGCTCAATTTTTTCATTGGTGGAGATTAACAGCTAGAACACATCGATGACATTGACGCAGATTGTGCGGGGGTTCTATGACTTATTTGTAGCCTTGAAACTCTTTGCGACTCGGAGTTCAGAATGACTTCCTAGGGCGAGATGGCGAAAAAAAGTTGCGACACAATAGCAATCTGAATCACCTATTCAGACGCGGGGAGTCGAACCCCGTGCTGCGAGCTGTAGATCATTGCAGAAGCGAGAGAAGCTCGCGGTGTACCATACACCACGTCTGATGTACACCTCTCCTTCAGGGCTGGATAAGCGAGCTCGATTTTATCTATCAGACGAACGACCTGTGTGTGACTGGCAGGAACTTGAATCTTGATTTTGCCTAACACTCCCAGGGGTAGCACGAATCGTGTGGCGTAAATTCATACCATTGATAGCAAGCGGGTCTGAGAACGGATGCAGCTGCGAGGTGGTAAGCCAAAATTAAATTCAAATTGTGAACAACTTGAATGGATCCAGCTTAAAAGGGCTCATGGCTTATGTCTGGGGATTTGGAGGGGTTTTCAAGTTTTTTCAAGTTGAGGAGAAGGGAAAAAAGGAGAGAAAAAGAGAGAGCTATCTAATTTACATCAATATCTCGTGGCAAGAAAACTAAAGGTCCCGTTGACTGGTTCGCGTCCCGGCATGGATTTAATCTTGAAAAGGCTCACGTCCGCCGAACCGCCTTCAAATGATCCATTGATTTCAAGAACATCCTCCTCGGCGGACGCCGTTGATTGACAAGACATCGTCGAGCCAATGGGTTTTCAAGCTCAAATCTAATCTTCTAATCTTTACGGCCCGTTTCGGTTATTCCTTGATTGCTACCACTTTACTCCCACCACTGTGGATCTTCCTGCGGCGCGGTGAAGCGAGGACATGCGAGCTGAAGGCTGCAAAAGATACTGGAAAAAGAACCCTGTCAACTGCAAACCGCACTTGGCTGCCCCTGTTTTTTATGTCCCATTATAAGTACCTTTGATGGTCAAGTCAGAGCACGGCATAAAAAATTGTGAGACCTAGCAGAATTGCTGAATGAAGGTGCACAAATTGCTCCTAAGTACTTACCTCTCTTATTCTTAGGTCCTTGTTTGTACTCCACAATGATACTACCACGTCTCTCTGCACTGTATCGTTTGCAGGTGGGAAGGGTTGGCGGGCCGCCGCGTTGCCCATGCGGTGTGCATGCTGCTGCTCGCTCACATTCCATGCGCCTGCAAACAAGTTCATGTTGGTGGTGTGTGATATATGTCATCCTGTTCCTTATTTCTTTTCTTTTCACTTACCCTAAGTATTTCTTGTTAGCACTTGCTTGCATCTTCACATTTGTAGGCACAAATTTTGTGTTACTTTTTTTATTCTTTTTTACTCACTCACATACAGACATACTTGCATAAAAATGTTTCGACTCACCGCCACTGGCAACCAGTGTAGTGCTGGGTTTCAAGGGCTGTATTAAATGCCTTGCCCAGAAGAATAACTGACCTTTCACCCCTCAGCTATGCAAACAAGAGGGACCATGAGATTCCCTGTTTCAAGCTTCAAACGCCGCCGCCGACTCGGCGTGACGGTCCAACTAGGTTCTTATCACTCGGATGCACTCGGATCATCAATCCATCAATCACATGGGTGGCGGATGTACATCAGCCTCCCCAGCTGTCATTAATGAGCCCTTAAAAGGACCCATGATTATCACTTTATAGGTCGGATCCCGAGTTCGGATAAAATTTTGAGAAAATTTCGAGGAAAAAAAACATGAAAAGTGACCGTCTTGGGAAAATAAGTGTTTTGGCTGCCTCAAAAACCGTGGGAACAAATAATTAGTTGGGATAAAACTCAAAATTTTGGCCGAAATCGGGATCCGACCTATAAAGTGATGAACATGGGTCCTAGCTTAAACGGCCATTCAGACGCGGGGAGTCGACCCCCGTCCTCCGAAGTGTTATAATTATGATGTCCCGATGTGCACCGCGCACCACGTCCGATTGTTCTGCTCCTTGTGGACCTAGTGGAACAGACTCCGGAGAGCTCCAGAGTGAGCCAAAAATGCCAAAAACAACTGACGGCGCTATTCCCATCGAGTGATCACATTGGCGGGTTCGAGCCGGCAGACTCCATATTTGTTCGGTGTTCTCAACCCGCAGTCGTCAAAGCGAGAGCAATAGAGCTAGAAAACAAACGTTGTGGTTTGTGCGGAAGGCGGCTGTTCGGCCCGCTTGGCGCGTCGATTTGTTTATTTGTTGGGCGCTTATGCCCCGGCCCGGGTACTTTCTTCACACCGCCATTTCCAAAAGGCCACTTGCGAGGCAACGATTACAATCGACGCTCGACTGCTTCACCACCGGTGCACCACCGCTCGCTGAGGCTCGGCTTCAGTGAGAGAAAAGGTCAGCGTGTTTTTTCACGTCAGCATTCCAGGTGTATTTTGATAGCACGCTGCACATAGGCTTCGCCAACTTGCTGTGGTATTCTTAACCCTGGCACATTGCCACGACGCGCCCAACATTGTCCTCGATCGATATCAACAAGTTGCGGCCTGTGCGGTATCTTCTGAGGGCAGGATCCAGGAGGGCTACTCCAAATCAGCTGGACCCCGCACGCTGAGCGCTGAGCACGGGGTCTTCATTGAATTTATTCTGCCATGGAACGACTGGAGGCCTCGTTCCAGTTCCTAACCCGCTAAAGTGCGTGTATTGATACTTCCTGTCGCGGTGACTTGCTCATCACCCATTGCTCATAGAATGAGCCCGGACGTTCTCATCGGGACGCCTCCCAAGCTCTCGTCCACCAATGCGTTGACGCCGCGAAAACTCTACGTGTTCGCGCGGCCGCCGGGACGCTCTTATAGATGACACCCCTTCGTCTCTGCCCGCGCGCATCAGCACTAGCGCATGCGCCCGAGAAGCTCCCCGTCTACACACCCGTGCCAACACCACGCCCACCGCCCACCTTTCCATCCCCGAGCGCCGCCTCACGCACCTCCAACTCGTCTCATACACACACCTCGCGCTCCCGCCTCCTCTCGGCGCCCTCGCGCCCACGACCCAGGAGCGCTGTGTTCCTTCGACCCACTCTTCCGAGCAAGGATTATTCATTGATTCGGAGTGGAACCGTTGGACGAGTGGGAGGGCGCTGAGACTCAGAGAGTGGTCAGCTGTCAAAAAGTCTATAGCTAGACTTGAGGTACGTACCTCTCACCAGGGTGGACGGGTGGCTCGTGTGCTCATACGTCTACAGTACATCGCGAAGCTGCAGTTCGCCGGAATCCCTCGGGCTCAGCCACGACGCATATCGTCGCCGGGACGGTGCGGTATCACATCAATCCATTTATGCACGACCCCGCGCTCCCTCGTTCTTATCCTTCGAGCTTTCTGTGGAGATGGAGATATCGACTTGGGCGCTCAGCGCCACACTTCGAATGCCCTCCTCGCATCACATCGCATCCCTCACCTCCTCTCTTTATCCCGCGCGCTCGCGGGTCCTTCCTCGCCTCGTCACCGGCACACCCACACCCTCCCGGCAGCATATCCTTAAGATCTCAACTCACACGCTGCTCCGGGCGCCGCTCCCTCGGCCCGCGTGCTGCTTGCTTCGATGACGGCGAGACTGCGTCCCCGCTTTACGTGGGATGGGATGGGTATGGGTTGGCGAGGGCGCGGAGCCTCTCCCACCCAAACCGTACGCGCGCGCGCTCCCTCCCTCGGGCGTACCTTCCCGCGCGCACGTCCTCGCGCGTGTACACTCATTCACCCCCGCACGTACGCGCGCGCTTGCGCTCCTCCCTTCCGGGACACGCGCCGGTACTCGAGGTACTCGCGCCCGGCTCCCACGCGACCCGCACGCGACCCTCGCTCGTTTACCCCGGCCTCCCGAGCCCGCGATATCTTCGTTTCCACGGCTCGAAAGTGGGACAGGAACGGGGCGCGGGTGTGAATGGGAAGGCGGGGATGGGGATGGGGACGGAGATGGGGATGGGGACGGAGATGGGATGGGGACGGAGAGGGAGAGGGAGAGGAGCAGGTGAGTGGGAATGGAGCTGCGCGGACGAAGGCAAGGGAAGGGAAGGGAAGGGAAGGAGGGGAACGTGTACCTGTGGAAGGACGACAGGGGACGGTCCGCAGGTACGCGCGCGCGGGTGACGAACGGGTGGGTGGGAATGGAGCTGCGCGGACGAAGGCAAGGGAAGGGAAGGAAGGAGGGGAACGTGTACCTGTGGAAGGACGAAGGGGGACGGCCCGCAGGTCCGCGCGCGCAGGTGCTGTGCAAAATGCGGGCGCGGGTGTGAGACGCGAAGGCGGGGACGAGGAAGGCGGGGACGGAGATGGGAATGGACGAGCGGGTAGGACGACGCGCGATCCCCGCTCCTCCTCGGTCTTTGACACGTGCGCACCACGGTCAAGCATCCTCACATGCGCAGTTTCATGCATTCGGCACCCCACGTCCTCCTCGCGCCTCGTTCGCGCCTCGCGTTCACCGCCGCATGCCGCGCCCGCCTTCTGCATCAAGTGCCGAAGGGCGCGCGGACGGTCCTGCGTGCGGGGCAAGTGGGCCTCTACGCGCGCCCTTCTCATCTCCTTCATCCTCGTCCACCCGCGCCCCCGCCTCTGGTCCTCCTCATCCACCTTCGCCCCCGCTCGTCGTCCCACCCCCGCCGCCCTGTGTATCCCCCCCACCCGAGTCAAGTGCGGCGTGTGTGCTCCATCCCCGCACACATCGAGGGGTGCCGGCTGTCGGTATCGAGTGCCGAATGTGCGCGGACGCGCAACCTCTCGTCCCCCTTATCCTCGTCCGCCCCCTGGCTCTCGCCCACTTCATCCACCGTCGCCCCCGCTCGTCGTCTCACCCCTGTCGCTCTGTATACCCCGCCCATTGAGCCAAGTGCGGCCTGGACTCGGCGCGGATGCCGTGGCCGTGTGTGCGCGCTCCCTGCACGCGTCGACGGTGCCGAACAAATGTGCGGGGGCGTGGTGCGCGGGCCCGGGCCGAGTTTGCTTGCGCGCTCTAGGTGCTGGGCGGACACGGCTGCGTTGCCGTGCTGCGTCCGCGCCCCACCTATCTCGAGTCCCGTCCCACCCCGCCCGCGCTGTACCCGCGCCATCTCGAGTCCCGCCTCCACATACGAGACGTAGGTACTGTGTCCCTATGTAACGTACATACGTACGTATTCCGTGAAGAAACTACGTTCCAAGATAACTTCTGTGTGGGATTCTGGTTAATGAGGACGAAACGAAGCGAACGCGGGCTTGAATCGAATGTCGCTCAATTGAATAGAGATGAGGTACAATGAGCTCCACACATACTTTGATTAAATAAAAGAACGGTGCCCGCTGCATGTTTCCACACCCTCGATCCCACTCGCCTGACTCTCGGCAAGCTTACTCACATTATTGGGGCCAAGAGAAAAGACCGCTTTTCGGCCGAAAGCGGTACTCTGCGGTGATTTGATGTGCCGCCGCCCCAATAGCCTCCCGCCAGTACCATGTAGGTCCGAATCGTCTCCCGCCAATAGTGGTAGTTTAGTTGCACTGATGCATTGTAAGTAGTCTATGTGTCTCATTTAATATTTTGAAGGTAGTTTCATTTTCTGAGACAATATTTGACGGAAATATTGAGGGATAGGTTCAACGTTGGCGAGGTGAGGTCAAGTTGAGTTAGCACCGCTCGGGAAATCAGCAGGAAGATGAAAAAAAGAGCATTCATCATCATCACTTGATGGTGTCCAGGGCACCCTCGGCGGCAGCTAGGCGCAACTCAGCGGCAGTCGAGCGCAACTCAGCGGGAGTCAAGCGGTGATAGCACTGCCACTGCAGCGGTGATTAGGCTCGGCAGCCTCCGACTCGGGTTCAGTTCTCAGCATCGGACGAAACCTTCAAGTGGTCCCAAGTATATGCATTTCTGGAACTAACAGGCTTGGAGCTATATATACATATTTGGTACTGCTGACAACTTGAACATAGTTCAACTTCAAGTTGAACCGTTAATTGTCTGAAGAGACTGAAACAGAATCAATAAAGGAACACCCAGTGTGTCAGTACAGTGACTGTGCATAAGTACCGGTTCACCGAAGAAATTCCACATCCCAACGAACAGGCCAAGTCATTGACTCACTCAAAGATGTTCTATACCGGACTTTGGCATTTATGTACTGCCCAAGTGTCCGGCAGAGATGAGTGGACACACATTGATCTTGCTTGCAATAAACTCACACATTGGTTTGCAGGGGCTGTACTTGTTTGACCCAACCTAATATGCAAAGGTATTGCAAGGTGTCCATGCAAGCGACAGCCCTCTCAAATTCCGCTTCTTCGAACCTGGGAACAGCAGTTCTATGTCAACAACGGGGGACATGGAAGAAAGTTTCTCTGTATGTATCAAGGCTGGTTCGCTTTGAATGGCTCATTTCAAAGTATATATGTTTTTTGTGGACCTACTTGCAGCAAGGTGGGACTGCATTAACAAGAGATTCAACTCCACAGATGGCTACAAGAGCCTCAAATTTCCTTCACCCAACAGATATCAATTTGAACATGCCCGAGAAGCCCGCAGTTGAAAGCTCGACCACCGTTGATTCAAATCACAGACGTGGCCTATTGTAAAGAGAACTCCTGGAGGAACAGGACCACCAGACTTGAGGTTACCTGGACTGTCGAAACCAGAACACGAGCATCCGTCAACTTACGATCAGCGCAAGCGGATAATCACTAGAGGATCACATTGAAGTGTTTATCTGCCGTCAAGGTCATTTCCACGCCACGGAGGATTGCATCTCAAATGCACCCTGACAGAATTGAGAACCCCAAGAAAGAAGAAACACCAGTAGTACGGAAACCGCAACTCACAAATGTCACATCAGAAGGACTTCTGAGAAGGGATGTCATTTGAGCGAAATGTGCACAAAATAAAGTTCCTAGTCAGGGCAGTAATTCCACTGAAATAAGGTTAATGCCCGGCCCAGCCTAATGATTATTCAACATATGTAGTTGAGACGGACAAGCACAGTTGCTGAATTGAATGGCGGTGTGAATGGTACTTGCATTTCATATATTATGCTCGAGACCTCACTTGAAAATACCACACGAAACCAAGGGTTAGCAACGGTTGAGAGAGATTCTCGCATGTTCAAGTTCATTGAGAAAAAGAGTGTACTCTCACTTTTGACAGTTACATATGAGAAAGATACTGATATGAAAGGCAATACGAGGAGCACCAATTTCGCGTCGATACGCAAAAGCGTTGCACCAGAAAATTTGACATTCTTAGTTTCAGACCGGCAGTTCTTATCTGGACATTATTCTCTCAGATTCAATCTACGTGCTGGTTTGGCTTGCGATGCGGCTCAACACTGTGCTTTATTCCCGGGTTGATTTGCGAGCTCTGGAACTCTGGTGAGATTCTAAGAACCCTCACGGTACTCCGAGTCTTCTGGTACCAGGCAGTATTTCATCCAACTTGAGGTTTCCCATTGGACACTGTGAAGGCTCTCTCACGGCAGCTTCAAGATATCTTGCAGTAAAATAGAGCAGAAGACAAGAGCAGAAGTTGAAGAGTTTTCCCAGCGCCACATCCATCTGGCTACAGAGTTGAGCAAGACACATTTCGCCACTTGGTATAGATTCCACAGAACCTATACTGAGTGGGTCTCTGTGATAGACGTTCCAGGAATTTTCATTGAGAATCGAGCGCACTGAGGTTCAAGGAATTGAGTCCGTTGAATTGAATGGCTCATAATAATTTGAGTTTCAAGCAAGTTGAATAAATGTAAAAGCATGGGATAGCAGCTGGGAGCTTGTTAGGGTGTTGGTGCAGTATTTGAAGCAGTTTAGCGAAGTATCGGTATTTCCGAAGCGGTGGTAAGCGGCAGTCAGCGGTCCAAAAGCGGTAAAGCGGTGTCGAGCGGCACTTTATCCTAGACCACATTATTGCAGTTTGCATATGAATTGGCACAGCATCAATTTTGAGGGGATTTTACGTTGCCCAGTAAATAGATTCTTTCTCACTCAATTCTCAATAGATTTTAATGATAGCATATGTAAAACTCATGGTTTGAGCAGGCAAACTTTATGGTGATAAACTTCCGGAGCATGGTGAAGTTTTGAAAGACCTGATTTTGGGCAGCGCGCGTGAATAGGGGCAGTCAGAGTAGAGGATCAAGAACGGATTATGTGCAAAGATTCTCGTTGGATTATTGAATTGTTTTATCGTGGGACAATCCTCCAAATCCATAATCCTTCATAATCCGATTATGATGGGGATTATAGAGGGATTATGGTTTTTCAAAATTCACAATGCAATGGAGTTCCTACAGCATCCTATTGATATAGACAGATCAGAGACACCATGCACACTTCACAATGTGTGGTTAAACCATGGCAATCATGCGAGCCCTAATTCTTACTCACTGCGTTTACCGGAAAGTTTGGTCACCAGTATTCGTATGAATTCCTTCGTATGCAGGCCGTGCATAGTCAAGGGAGGTTATTTAGCATACTCTAATGATCTGTTACGAATGTTTTCCGAATAGAAAATAACATCTCGTGAATATGCAGATTGCCATCCCCACGGAATGCAAATGGACAAAGCCTACGTGCACCAGAATCCATACGCCGAGGATGTCTAAAGATATATGTTGGCATTTATGTGAATGCCAGAATGCATTCAAGGATATGTGGGAGATGTTCAACGGTGTTTCATGAGTACACATTTAAACATTGTTAAAGAATGCCTACTCAGATTCTCTTACATGCCCTTCATTCAGTCGCTCGCATTTCACAGTGGGTGACTTCCCATAACGATTAAAATATCTTTCACTTTTTTTTGAGCTTGTTTGAGAGTGCCAGTGATGGCTGGCCAGGTTTAGAATAAGCATCCTGTGCGCCAAAAAATAAGTTTCACGGGAATAAAACCACAACCTGAGTTCAGCCATTTTGGAAGAAGACCGGCCGGAATGGACTCCGAGATGCGACGAGAGCCCACTGAATTTTTCCTGAGGCAAATCGGCCACTTGGACATTGAAGAGGATCAAGGGGAACTCGGGATTCGAAAGTCGGAAGGGGGTCGATAAGTTTTTTTCAGCCTGACCTAGACTCCCCCCCCCCCCCCCTACCATATAGGGAAGGTGTTTCCCACCCCTGGCGGCGGGCCGCTACCCCCGGAGTTCCCGCCGCGCACTGAATCTGCAATACCCCCCCTCCCCCCTTCCGATATTTTAATCCCGAGTTCCCCTTGAAGAGGATGGCGGGAAGCATCGTCACTCTGCCAAACATTTTATTCAGCTTTATTATAATCTGAAGAGGGGGGGGGGCACCCCCTCTTCAGATTTTAGTAGATTCGAATAAATTCCTGCCCCTTCGGGGCCTCCGAACTGCCAGTGATGGGGTCCCGACAGCTGTCGCGGAGTTTGGTCGGAAAGCTTCAAAATATGCTGAAAACATTTTTTAATCGTTATGGGAAGTCACCCAGTACCGTATTTGTTTCAAAATTCACATCCAATTCTCAGTAAATACACTGGCAAGCGTCATAAAATACACAATGATCACTCCCGCCCTTAATCCCGCCGCGCACGCCATCCTCTGACGTGGTGCATTACATCAATACTCACGGGTCCTAAATCCGAGTCCGGCACATACCGACCAAACTTGAAAGCGATATTCAAGTGATAATGGAGAAAGGGGTGATATAGGACTGTAACCTGCGAGGAAAGTTTTAGAATAATTTCAAAGGCAACGCAATACTGACCAGGTTTGTAGTGGGTATTGCATGGCAGAAGTTACGCCGGGGGCAAAGACCCGGGCACATAAACATCATGTGCCTTAAATGCACATGCATCGCACATGCGCCACAGACGGTGCACAAAGAAAAGAAAAAATTGGTCCCCTTTGTTTTCCTTTGTGTGCCCCTCTGCGTCGCATGTGCGACAGATGTGCATTTAAGGCACATGGAAATCATGTGCCTGGATCTTTGCCCCCGGTGTTAATGTCGAGGGCTAAGCAATATGTCACCTTGTTAGTTTTAGTGTTAGGTTGCGCGCTACCTCAATGAATTGAAATTGCAGACCTTGAAAGTTGAGGGTGAAGATATCTCGACGGCAAGGAAGGATCAGTGGTGGAAGATCATATTTATAGTGTCAGCGTCAAGTATGCCTGGAGGGCAAACACTGCATACACCAAAGTCAGCACACATGCAAATCACGAATTGCATTCTCACCGTTTTTCCAAATACTCTTTTGCATTCTAATAAAACACTTATAGTGTCAACTCAATCTGCCTTCGTGCGACACATGGAGTCAAGACCTCACTCAAGCTCAACCTAGGTCCGAGGCAATGGGCTCCAAAGCAGTAAATACACTCCTTTAGTAGTGGCGGTCAGAGTAGACATCAGACTTCCTACAGATTTCTTGATCTCGCTTGAACGCACTTGATCTCGCTTGAATCGGCCCGACAAGTGCTCAAGTGACAAGTGATCAAGCCAGGTTCAATTCCCCCACAAGTAAAAAGAAAAGTTTTTTCTGTGGGGCGCACACTCATTTTCACGTACATTGGAACATTATTTTTCTTTTAAAATATTGAGGTCAAGGGGAAAAGTGCATTCAAGTGCATTCAAGTACCAAGAAATCCGTCAAAAGGCTGATGGACGATTCTGACCGATTCTGACACCGATTATGACACCATTCTGAGAACGATTCTCGAAAATGATTTTGGCCAGAATCATGAGAGAATCGCGCCAGTTCTGACCGCCCAATTTAGGTTCCGATTCTCATTCCGATTCTGACTCCGATTCTGGGGGTAAAATGCCACAGAAAATGCAAGAAGACCCTCCCCAAAATTGTTTGAAACAAACAGTGTATGGCGAAGAAACACAATTCAAGGCAAGCAGCACTTGAGACAGTTAGTAATAATTTGTAATGAAACCACAGTTTGTGATGAGATGTTGGATCTCAAACCCAGGTCCAAACCGGACAAGAATTTCAGAATTCAGACCAAGTCCCGCCCAAAAACGGGCGGTGCGAGGAAATTTTGTGTTTTTGAGGCCGTGAGAATGCAAAGTTGCCGTTTTCGGACGGTTACGGCAGCCCTAGGCTAGGTCCAAACCGGACAAAAACTGAGAAGTCTCACCAAAATCTGTCCGGACAAAAATGCCCGGATTCCGGTTTTTTGGGACCTGGCCTCAAACTCTATTATCAGAGGTCCTCTAGTTCTTTAGCCCCAATAATATTACAGTTCAAAGGTAGAAAATAATACTCCAGGTCCCCGCCCGTAAGCGAACCAACCCATACAGTGCTCAGCTTAGGATATTATGTGTTGCACCTGCTGACCGCTGGCACCCAGGCATCATAATATTCATGCCACTGGTTGGCTGATGGCAAGCTCAATAGATGTGAGAATATTAAACTCAGTGAAAACACCAATAAGCCAACCCTCACCATCTTGGGCTCAAATATTATGAGCTACATCGGCCAACCACATATTGCCAGGTTGCAATAATATGTTTGTCACTGGTTAGCTGATGGTAAGCTTGCTAGGGTAATAATATTATGGTCAGTGAAAATGATGATGGGCCCAATCCTGCTGCGTTGGGCTCAAAATATTATGAGCTGCCTCAGCCGACAACAGGTCCCCAGGTATAATAATAATATTGTTGCTGGTCGGCCGATGGCAAGCCTACTAGGTATGATAATATTATGGTCAAGAAAAATGCCAATGGGCCCAATGCTCTTGTGCTGGGCTCAAAATATTAAATGTTACATCGGCTGACCACTGGTGCTCAAATCAAATAATATTATTGCTGGTGGTCAGCTGAGTCTTAGGTTCTTGGGTCGGAAAATATTTCCAACTCTCAAAATGCTGATCAGCTGCGCCCTAGTATCTGGGTCCCAGAATAATAACACACCACCACCTATAGCCTACTAATCCGCCCTCTGGTAGCCTAGGTCACCTTCAGCCAATGCTAAATTCTTCACTCTGGAATATTGTTGTAATATTATTATTGTCTAAGTCCTTAGGGTTTGGCCGAGAATCCGGCAGATTTCAGAGGCCCCTAGGAACTAGGGATCAATCATACGTAGGGGCCTAGACTTTAGGCAATTATGGACTGCATATTGTGCTTTGCCCACTATTGTGGCCATTTGACTCTATCCCCTCCTTGGAGTACACCCCGGGTTCTAGTCGGGTTATTTGTACAAAGGTCCCAGCCGGGTTATTTCCATATCAGCACTCCGCCAGGCCGACCTGGGGCTGTCGCTGACACACAACTTGCTGTAAATTTCCGCCGCATGTGTGTGTCAATGTGAAATGGAGGCCACTCTGCTTTGGGGCACTCTCTGAATATTGTCCACTGTCAATCCATAATTATTACCGCCTGCGCCTCTAAGTATCGCTTTGGGCTACCGTTCTGAGATGCTCCAAGGTCGGAGTGCAATCAGAGTGATTGTCGGAGGTGATGGTGCATGGATATGGTGCCGCCATCGTTATTTACAAAAATTCTGAGCTTTGCATTATCGACTACGCCATGGGGGATGAATGCAAGACGGAGGAGGCTTTCATGGTGCATAGAGCCGATGGTGAGCATTGTTTTATTTGTGCACGTAGTTATGATATTTAACTTGAAGAACATTTCGTCAAGGGAGACCAACACGATCTCCGACCACAGCGGTCATTTTCAGCCTCATTTGCCAGAGGCATGGGGTTCAGTAGAGGAGGTTCAAGAGCTGGTGTAATTTTCTTTATGAGGTGTCGTTTGTGTTGTGTTTGTCAGCTCAATTTTATCTGTCTGATCCATGCCTACCACCTCCAACCGTCAGCTCTTGAGTGAAAACATTCTTCTCTTGACAGAGAACAATGTCAACGACTACATCCTCCGTCAATGCTTCGAGGATGAGGACGAGATGGATGTTGACGAACGCGGGGATACCTCTGAATCAGATATCGACACATCTTCGAGCAGCTCCAGCTCAAGCAGCTCTTCCAGTTCTTCAAGTTCCAGATTGAGCGGTGTCTCAATGCATTCATTGGACAACATGTCAGACGAGGAGGAGGATTAAGTATATGCGGCAAAGATGAGTGCCGACAGCGAACTCCTCCAGGTCATCTTGGAGACGCGCGTGCTAAATCCGAATACAGTGGCCAAGGTGTTGCAGCTGCACTTGGTTCTTGTGGAGTTCAAAGAGCATGATCCCAAGAGATTTCGGTGCAACCTCCGTGTGTCTCCAGAAACCTTTGATGAACTCGTCCTATGCATTGAGACCCACCCCATCTTCTCAAACAAGTCCCGCCACCCCCCAAACACCGGCTTACACAGCTTGCCATTGTCCTATTCCGTTTCGGCCATGATGGGAATGCTGCTTCGGTCGAAAGCATTGCGCAATGGGCCGGAGTCAGTGTCGGCCTCGTCGTCATTGTAGCCTTCCTGAGCTTGCACGACAGTGTCATCTGCTGGCCAACGGAGAGCGAGAAAGAGGAAGCCAAGGCCTGGGTCAAGTCCGTGTTGTGTCAAGAGTGGTGGGGAGGCTTCTGTATGGTGGACGGCACTCTCGTGCCCCTCTTCGAGAAGCCGGGCCATCATGGAGAGGTATATTTTGACCGCAAGAGCAACTACTCCCTTGATGTGCAGGTAAGATGTCCTCTTCTAGATGCCCATGCTTTTTCTGACGGCGCAATAGTTGGTAACCTTACCAAATCTTCGCGTTATCAACTACGTTGTAGGCCACTGTGGTAGCACCCACGATTCTATGGCATTCAGTGACTCTCGCACGTTCAAGGAACATCACTCGTTATTCGAGAAGCGGGCTGACTCTGCGTACAGCTTGGACTGGTGGTGTGTGACCCCGTACAAGAGGCCGGCATCACAGGAGCCAAATAATAAAACCTTTAATTATCACCTGTCACGGGTACGTGAATCTATTGTCGTGTTGCTGTGATGTTGTTTCCTGACTTCAGGATGAATCCCACAAGTCCGTATCAAATCAGAGCACACAATGGGATACATCAAGGGTTGATTTCAGTCTCTCAGGACTCAGACAACAAATAGACGACAGCAAGGACCACGAGCGCCCGCTGGCGTGGGTCAAGGCCTGCATCATCATCCACACACTTGTCAGGCTGATTGAGGATGGGACGGAGGATGATGAATACCTGGAGGAGCTTGTTCAAGAGGGGCTCGCAAATCAGGCACCGGCTCCTGCACCTACTATCGACACAGAGGCAGCTGCCGCGACAAGGAATTCACGCAGTCAAAGGAAGTGCATTGACTTGAAGACTAAATTATTTGCCAGCAGTGCTGCAGAAGATAGAGAATAAAATGTAGTGCTCGTTTTATGAGGTCGGATGTATTGAATCCCTACAAAGATATCCTGTCTATGTTGCTAGTAATCAATTCAGAGCTCATCCCGTATAATTGTCCATTATCGCCAATTCCGGGAGGTAAATAGGTGTCATCGACCTAAAGTCCAAGGTAGAGAAGTCAAATCCAGAGGAGCTCCCAGAGCCCACCATTGAGCTGCTCCCCTCGCCCATACCCAACTGCGAGAGCCCGGAAAACAAATCTGTATCACCTTCAAACACCGGCCGCGACAGCGCGCTGGATGGATGGTGCGGTGTGTGAGACCTGACAGGCCTGGGAGACAACACTGAGTTGTATCGCGCCCGGGATTTTGAAGGTGATGGTTAAGGGCCTGGGTACCACAACATGGGGATTGTGACGTGGCGTGGTGATTGAGACGTGCTTGCTCATTCTGAGCCGTGAGCAGCTTAACCTCATACTTCATCCTCTTGATCTTCATGTGTTCCATCTCCTCTGTGTGCTGAAGCTTCCTTTTCTCTCCCATCCGCGTCAATTTCAGGAGCTCTCGCCAGAATCCATAGAGCACATCCCACCAGGGGAAGCCATTGTGGACCTCATCTGCAAAGAAGAAATCAGAAACAGAATAAAATGACACATAACTGGGACTGACCTATCAAGCTCGCAAGCGCAGTGCCCTCCTTGACACTTGTTGGATCGAGGCCCGCACCTGTGGCACCGATGCGCTGAACACATTTTTGGTAATCCCTTTTGAGTCTATTGAACACTGTAAGTCCAGTCCTGGGTGAGTAGCAACAAAGATACCTTGGAACACGTGTTTCTACCGATGTGGCATACTTCCCGGGGTCATTGGTATAGCGTGCCTGCTCCTGCGGATCATCCTCGAATATGTGCTTTGCTAGGACACCGTACTGGGCGCTTTTGCCGTCTTTCGTGGTGGATTTGGTGTGGCCTTCTCTTTCGGCCTCAGCAGTCGAGTCGGAGAGGAGTTTCCTGCAAAATTCAGAATTTTCTGTGAGATATTCGACGAGATGGTCCGTCCAATCAGTGTTTTTGAGCCAGTTGCCCTGCGGGTGTTTGGTCCTGACTGTCACCTCTGGCAAGACCTTGACCTCAGAGGAGGAGTCCTCGACCTTTTTCTTTGCCCTGCTCTTTCACAGCCACTTGGGTTCTGGAGCGGCGGCAGCCATTGTGGCGACTCTCTTCACCAGCATGGAGGAGCACAATGTGGAACTTATTGATGAGATTGATAACGAGTGTGGAAGAGCGGCAATAGAATATATTCCTAATTACATAACAAACGGCGGGATGATGGACGAGAGAAGCCGAGAGTAGTCGGAGTTGAGGCAAGAAGTTGGGGCTGCAAGTTGTGCTGCAACACACGATTTCAGCCCCAACTTTTGACAAGTTGAGGCACAAGTTGGGGCATAAGTTGCGGTCGAAAATCTAATTATGAAACACCCTATTGCAATTGGCTAACGACTCACCGCCTCTTTGAGGTGTGTGTCCGCTACTCGGGGTGTTTGTCTAACTCTTCTCTCTCTCCCTTGTCCGGTGCGAACTTCCGCAGCACTCTTTCTGCAGTGCCTGTGGCATCGCAAACACATTCCCTTTTGAGCTTCATCCCCTTCTCACCTGCTCCTTCCCCTGTCTTGTAGGGTTAACATGCCACACTGTACACCTCATCACGAGTCTTTCATCAGTGCATGTTGCAATGGATTCTGGGCAAAGGTGAGCTTCTTCATCATTTCTTACTTTCACTAACACATTCCAGCACGGCAGGTCGGATAGCCTAATCCTCGCAGTCGATGGGTAAGTACCTTACTGCCTTTTCAGATCACCCCTGTACTCAACTGTTTATACCTCCGTTTCCACTTCTCTCATCCTCCTTCTATCTAGATATTTGCAATCAAGTCACTTTCTGACCGCAAGTATTGAGATTAATGCTTTGTGAATGTACGTGAGGGGACAACCCCCTCGCGAATCAATGTCATTTGTACATTGTTCTCTGTTCTATCTACTCTCTCATTCCAAACACATGTATCATCTCGGAAGCAAGGTATGTTTGTGTTGATGCCTTGCTTTCAATGTCATCTCGTAATAATTTCTTGTGTTGCCCCACAGTTGTGTTCGTGCTCTGAGAACTTCAAGGTACATTTTTATTCCTTATTGTCCAGTGGCATGGGCTGAACCATTATTCCGCACAGATTGATTTGGTTGCACTGAGAGGTTTGTCATGGGTGGGGTTTAGTTAGTAACTTTTACGATGTACATATATGCATTGTTAGGCTTTTGGTGTATGTACTTTGAAATGGATTACATTTTC
This sequence comes from Mycena alexandri, assembly GCA_029233265.1. Lineage (NCBI taxonomy): Eukaryota > Fungi > Basidiomycota > Agaricomycetes > Agaricales > Mycenaceae > Mycena > Mycena alexandri. The sequence goes on along the minus strand of JARJCM010000086.1, from coordinate 208,183 downwards.
CCCTACTGTTTGTGTGTTGCAAGTGAATTGTCAACCCAGGAATACCCTGAATGACTGGATAATGGTGGGGTAATGCACGGTAGTGCACAGTAATTTCCCCCTAATTTGGGGGAATCGGAAAGGACTGTTGTAAGATGGGTAATTGTGGTAATCAAAGGTAATGTTGGCAAACTGGTCAAATTCGGGGTGAATTCGGGGTAAATGGGATAAATTACCAATGGAGGGTTTTGCTGATGTACCATTTTAGGGATATAGGTACCCTCCTGTGCATTGACTTCCATTGATGTGCAGTAATGCGCACTGACACGGCATTAGCACGCACTGGTGCACACCTTGACACGGCACTGGCACGGCAACATTGTCATTAATAATGTTCTCTACTGACTGGAAACATTGCTAGATACTTAGTTACAGCTCTTACACCAACTACAGAGTAGCAAATCTTGATTTCAACTATAATAGCCCAAATTCAACATCTGACCAATGTAGTTCAAGTACAATCCAGGTATATAAACACTGAAGAAGCATGCTGGATTCACCCAACAGTGTTTTAGAGGTAATTGAAACACTAAGGAAGGCATTCAGTAACTTCCCGGGGTGCCGTGACCTCCAATTTGCATCCAATGCCTTCATTTGATGTTCTAACACGACAAGATGTAGGTTTGAAGTCAGTTGAACGTCTGTGCAGGGGACTTGGTACTGGAACCGCATAGAAAATAGTGTCTTGCAGTCAATAGATGCACTACTAAAGTAAATAAAGTCTCCAGGGGTCATCTGCACACAAACAAATTCTGGTTTTAACCTTTAGTCAAAAGCTCGGATTGGTGCGGCAGTCACCGCATTTTCTCCTGGCCCGGGATGAGAGGGATCACACAAGCGGTTGAAGGATCAGTTTCCATGGCATAAAACAAAGAATTGAGCCCAGGGGAAAGGGCAACCAAGATATAATGGTCAAAATGTATATTATTCATTGAGGGCTCTCCACCTGGGTATAACATATTGCCCAGTCTGGACCATATACAAACTTGTCATATGAGAGCAAGGTCTGTTGTTGGCCAATGACAAGTGTGTTGTGTGGAGACCACAGTCCAGCCCTAAGAGGCATGGGGAGCCAAAATAGGAGTTCTGAGGGGAGACAAGAGACCCAACCATTGTGGATTTGCCAATGCAGAGGGGCAGAAGAGGACTTCAGGTGAGGAGACTAAGATAGAACATGAGTCCATACCAAAGGTTTCCATAGAACCGGAACCCACATCAAATAAACTCCATCCACTCACAGATTGGGAAAAGGTGACCAAATTGCTGTGCCCCTCCGGCGGCTCCCTGAGTGCAGCTCCAGTCTCTGCATCCCAAATGCGCACAGTCGTGTCTTCAGAGCCAGACACAATTCTCTTGCCATCGGGTGAGAAGGCCACTGAGGTGACCCAATCAGTGTGCCCCTCCAGCGGTTCCCTGAGTGCAGCTCCAGTCTCTGCATCCCAAATGCGCACAGTGTTGTCATAAGAGCCAGACACAATTCTCTTGCCATCAGGTGAGATGGCAACTGAGATGACCGGATTGGTGTGCCCCTCCAGCGGCTCCCTGAGTGCAGCTCCAGTCTCTGCATCCCAAATGTGCACAGTCTTGTCATGAGAGCCGGAGACAATTCTCTTGCCATCGGGTGAGAAGGCAACTGAGGTGACCGGATTGGTGTGCCCCTCCAGCGGCTCCCTGAGTGCAGCTCCAGTCTCTGCATCCCAAATGCGCACAGTCTTGTCATGAGAGCCGGAGACAATTCTCTTGCCATCGGGTGAGAAGGCAACTGAGGTGACTGCACTGGTGTGTCCCTCCAACGGCTCCCTGAGTGCAGCTCCAGTCTCTGCATCCCAAATGCGCACAGTCTCGTCCCAGGAGCCAGACACAATTCTCTTGCCATCAGGTGAGAAGGAAACTGAGGTGACCCAATTGGTGTGCCCCTCCAGCGGCTCCCTGAGTGCAGCTCCAGTCTCTGCATCCCAAATGCACACAGTCTTGTCATGAGAGCCAGAGACAATTCTCTTGCCATCGGGTGAGAAGGCAACTGAGGTGACCGCACTAGTGTGCCCCTCCAACGGCTCCCTGAGTGCAGCTCCAGTCTCTGCATCCCAAATGCGCACAGTCTTGTCCCAGGAGCCAGACACAATTCTCTTGCCATCAGGTGAGAAGGAAACTGAGGTGACCCAATTGGTGTGCCCCTCCAGCGGCTCCCTGAGTGCAGCTCCAGTCTCTGCATCCCAAATGCACACAGTCTTGTCATGAGAGCCAGAGACAATTCTCTTGCCATCGGGTGAGAAGGCAACTGAGGTGACCGCACTAGTGTGCCCCTCCAACGGCTCCCTGAGTGCAGCTCCAGTCTCTGCATCCCAAATGCGCACAGTGTCGTCCCAGGAGCCAGACACAATCCTCTTGCCATCAGGTGAGAAGGCAACTGAGGTGACTCTACTGGTGTGCCCCTCCAGCGGGTCCCTGAGTACAGCTCCAGTCTCTGCATCCCAAATGCGCACAGTCTTGTCATCAGAGCCGGAGACAATTCTCTTGCCATCGTGTGAGAAGGCAACTGAGGGGACTGAATTGGTGTGCCCCTCCAGTACAGCAATTGTATTTGGCCACACTTTCATCCTCCCTCTTGTCATTCCTAGTAGTTGTGGGAATTTGTGTGAGAATATTTCTGTGATCTTAGACTCCTCTGGTGCCAAGGCCAGTGCGGATAGATAAATGTGGGGAGCACTTTGATTGATTGCTTCCGAAAAGAAGTAAACAAATCTTTTGGCATCGGTCACAAATTGCAGAAGGGGTGTGCTCTAATGATCTTTAGTCCTCATAACATCTCATACAATCATTCCTACACATACCTCATTTCCCCAAGCTATCAATTGAGACAGGGCCTCCTGTCCACATCCCACAATCCCAAGTAGACTCAACACCTCCAGCCAAAACAGAAAGTTTTTGAACAACAACTTCTGCACTCCTTGGCCACTGCATAAATCATAGGCTGTGACCACTAGATGATCCACCCAAAATTGAGCAGCATATCGGAGATGCAGGGGAATGTAGTTGTCAAGTCGCCACCCCAAATCTGGTACGTCCATGTTTCGTAGGTATGAGGTTGGTAGTTCACAGATGTTGAATTTCAGTTGCCTCTCCAACACCTTCATCAGAGCAGACACCAGGGCTCGCTGCTGTTTGTTCGTTCCACAGAGGATGTCCGGCCGCTTCACTTCAACATAAGATGTCATAAACTCTCTGAACGAGAGATGTATGATTCGAATGGCTGCCCCTGAAATACCAGAAACATGGATTACAGCACTCAGAGGGAGTAATATCCCCAGAACAACTGATTTCTCCAGTTCAAGCAAGTCTGCCAAACTCTGGCAATCCAAAGGTTCCAGGAGATGTAAAATTGTACTCAGAACTCTCATGGTTCGGTCATGTGAGTGCTGAGCACGCCGGTCTTTGCGGATCACTGATGGGATGGCGTAATTCATGATTCGGAGGTATAGATCATGCAAGTCAGCGAGAACTTCACCATCCAGGAGGTAATCAACAGATTCTTGTGGGGGAGTCTGTGGCAGTCCTGCAAGAACATAACGAACAGCTGTAGCTGCAAAGACAAAGAGTCCGTTTGCAAGGATTGTTACTTCTTCTGCCTGCCTTTTCTGGATTTTCCAAGGATTACGTGTAATCCAGTTGGCCCCATCAAGTGATTGCTCAACATAGAGGTGTATGTCATGCTGAACTATACTGTGTTCAATTTTGTCGAGGACAACCCTATGCGTCAGAGAAAGAAGTTTGTCAAATTCCAGATAGGAGGGGACATCAGGGCGTCCAGTCAGAAAGAATCGGATATGGGCCGGGATGTCACCAATGCTATCAGATAGCCACCGCAAGAATTTCTGGCCACGGTCTTCCCCACATTCATCCAGAGCATCAAGACAGATGACCCATGGTTTGGAACAAGGAGCTAGCTTCCCAAGAATTTCTACAACCAGTTTCTGGAACTGCAGGTGTGGTTCTGTGTTGCAAATACCCGTACGATCGTTCTCCAGTAGCTCAATGAGATGAGTACAAAAGCCAGGATCATAATCTGCAAGCTGCACGGCAAGTGTCGTAGCAAGGTGATTTATCTCCCTGCGATCTGTGTGGTCACGGGAAAAGAAAAAAGATGCTGCAAGCATATGTTCCTTCTCGGCCAAGATAGTTGCAACTGTTTTTGCAATGGTGGATTTGCCCGATCCTGCAACTCCACTGAGCATGACCACACGGAATGAACCAGGACTGCTGGTCAAGGATGCAATGAGGTCCTGGATTACGGCAACTCGTGTACCATCCATGCATTTCTCGGGTGTGTTGACAGCATTATAATGTGCTGCCACAGGTTTGAGATTTGCTAGAACCTCTCTGCCAGTGGTGTTGCCTCTCCCTTGGACTGTGGTGGCAATACTATCAGTTTTCTGCCAATCCCCTGAACTGTGGTGATCCCACACTTACAATTCATTTGTGTGCCACTACTGTTATTGAGAAATGGTATTTGGGAGAGGATGAGTTGACATACACATTATTCACGGTGAAGTGTTCAGTCTCGACAGCATAAGACATCCTGGGACCCTCCCCAGGACCTCCATCTCCACCCAGGATGCCACCTCCCCCACCTGCGCCCCCTACGCCCCCTGGGAAAGATAAGCAATGACATTGGCTTAACCAATTTTGCCACGCACCATGGATGGTCTGATTAACTGTGTGGAATTCACTAGCCCGGTGAGACATCGTAGGGCTAGCGAGCAAGAACTGGTAGTGATTCCAGGTAGAGTGTGGAGCAGTGCAATCGAGGTAAAGGTGAAAGAACAAGGGCTGACTGACAGCTCACTGACAGACAGCACGCGGCCAACATGTGTCACTTCCTAATTATACGACCCCAAACTTTGGCTCAATTTTTTCATTGGCGGACATTAGCGGCTAGAACACATCGATGACATGGACGCAGATTGGGCGGGCGTTCTTATTTGTAGCCTTTGCGACTCGGAGTTCAGACTGACTTCCTAGGGCTAGATGGGAAAAAAATGTATGACACAATAGTAATCTGAATCGCCTATTCAGACGTGGGGAGTCGAACCCCGTTCACTGAGCTTGATTGCAATCCAAGAGGCCTAAGAGAGCTCGCGGTGTTCCGGACACCACGTCCGAGTTATTATACCCAGAAGGAAACCGCGGTTAAAAGGCCAAAAAACAAAGCTTAAAGGCTAGAATTTAAATCGAACATACACACCTTAAAACTCGTTGTGCTTGAAATATTGATTTCTCGAGTGCTATCAATTTTTCGTTGTTCCATTCCGGCGTGGTGATAGTGAACTGTAGAGATTAATATTGGTTGGAAGGACGCTGAACAAAAAAAACTCGCGCGCCGTAGGCCCGTAGCGACGATCCAGACACGGGGAGTCGACCCCCGGCCGTGCTGCGAGCTGTAGAGTACACCGCACAAGAGCTTGCGGTGTTCCGTACACCACGTCCGATGGATTTATCCCTACTTCAAGGCTGGTAAATTAGTAGGTTGATTCCGAACCGAGTTCCTGTAATAGCTTTGATGATTTTCTCACTCCCGGAAAAAACCTGGCTTCAAGGCTTGTGCGCTTGGTAACCTAATATTTGAATGTGCAAGTGCCCTTGGAGTAGCTGAGGTAAGTAAAATTCAAAAAAAAAAAAAGATGATTCGTCAGCCCTATTCGGATGCGGGGAGTCGAACCCCGTTCTGCGAGGTGTAGATTGTGAAAGAGGCGAGAGAGCCTCGCGGTGTACCATACACCACGTCCGATGTACACTTGTTCTTCAGCGCTGAATAAATTCTTCTCGTTATATTCACTAGATGAACGACCCGTACATACCCTAACGGCAACTTTACTCTTGATTTTACCTGGCACTCACGGGAGATCCCACAAATTGTACGGTGCATTAAAATCTATACCATCGGCAAGTGGTCTGGGAAAGGATGCAGCCGCGCTGTGGTGAGCCAAATTTAAATTTAAATTTTGAACAAAAAATGGATGCAGCTTAGAACGGCTATTCGGACGGGGGGAGTCGAACATCGTCCTCCGAATTCATGACAATTCACCTGAAGTGTTTTGATGTCTCGCATGTGCTCCGTGCATCACGTCCGTTCTGAAAGTGCTGGAAACGGCAGAAATTAAGGTGAGATAAAGTCGCATGCACCTTGAATATTCCATTTCCGGCGGAATGCTCCTGCCAGTTGGATTTCTATTTCATATTTCACCTTGAAATACATTGCTCAGACCACAGTCGTCGAGGCAAAACGATAGAGCTTGGTGAACGTTGTGGTTCGGGTGCGCAAGGCGGCTGTCCGGCCCGCTCACAGTGTGTCGACCTGTTTGTCGGGCGCTTAAAGTTTCAAGCGTCCAACGTCCAACAAGCGTCCACTTGGAATCAAATTCGCCAGCTGCAAGAGGCCTGACTGCACATTTGCGAGGCGATGGTTATACTTGCGAAGCTCAACTGCTTCGCCAGCTGAGACTCAGTGAGGGAAAAAGGTCAGCACTTTTTTTGTCGCATATTCCAGGTATATCCTGACGCGTTGTTCGCTATAGCACAGACTTTGCTGTGGTAGCGGCCCAGTGTTGTCCGGCGCCCGTGACTGGTCCCTCTCAGCACATCTCCACGGCAACCGCACCCCAACAACATCCTCGACAGGTTACAGCCTACGCGGTGTCTTCTGAGGGCAGGATCGAGGCGCGCTACCCCGAATCGGCTCGACCCCGCACGCTGAGCACGGAGCTTTTATTTTGACGTGGAACGACTGGAGGCCTCGCTCAAATTCCCAACCCGCTAAGGTGCGTGTATTGATACTTCCCGTCCCGGTGACCTGCTCATCACCCATTGCTCGTAGAGTGAGCCCGGACGTTCTCGTCAGGACGCCTCTCCAGCTCTCGTCCGCCAACGCGCAACTTAGTTTGACGCCGCAAAAACTCTACGCGTCCGCGCGGCTACCGCCCTTCGTCTCTGCCCCCGCGCACCAGCACTAGTGCGCGCTTCCGAGAAGCGCCACATCCACGTCTCCATACCACCACGCCCCCGCCCACCTTTCATCCTCGAGCGCCGCCTCACGCATCCCCAACTTGTCTCATACAAACACACCACCTCGCGCTCCCGCCTCCTCTCCGCAGGAGCGCCGTGCTCCTTCGAACTCCTTTTCCGAGCGAGGATTATTTATTGAGTTATCGGGGAGTGGAAGCGTCTTAAAACGAGTGGGACGGCGCTCAGACTGGCTGTCGGACAGTCTAGACTTGAGGTACGTACCTCTCACCAGGGGGGACGATTAGGCCGTGTGCTCATACATGTATATATACAGTATATCGCACGCTGGGAATCCCTCGAGCCCACCCGCGACGCTATCGCCGCCGGACGGTGGGCGCGCGGTGTTACACCGATCTCAATCCATCCGTGCACGGGCACTGCGCTCCCTCGTTCTCGTTCGAGCTTTTCTGTGGAGATGGAGGTGTCGACTTGCGCGCCGACGACGACACCGAAACACTTCGAATTCCTTTCCCTCTTCGCATTGCATCGCTTCCCTACCCTCGTCCTCTCTTTACCCCGCACGCTCGCGGGTACTTGCTCGTCTCACGGTCCGCACACCCCCACCCTCCCGGCTGCATATCCACACTGTCTCAACTCACGCGCTGCTCCGAGCGCCGCTCCCTCGACCCGCTTGCCGGCGTCCGCGCGCTTTGGATGGGGTGGGGCGTGGAGTAGATGGGCGCGGAGCCTCAGCTACCCATACCGTACGCGCGCTTGCTCCTTCTCGTGCGTGTGCCCTCGCACGCCGTACTCGCGTGCTCGCCACGGTGTCCCCGCGCTTCTCCCCCTCCCTCCGTCGAAACACGCGCCGGTATCATAGCCACCCCGCGACCCGCACGCGACCCTCGCTCGTTTACCCCGGCCCCCCGAGCCCGCGATGTCTTCGTTGCCGAGACTCGAAGGGGCGCGGGTGTGAATGGAAGGCGGGGATGGGGATGGGGATGGGGACGGAGATAGGACCGGGGATGGGATGGAGAGGGAGCCGAGCGGGTGGGTGGGAATGGAGGTACGCGGATGAAGGGAAGGGAAGGAGGACGAAGGACGAAAGGGACGGCCAGGGGACGGCGGGTGTGGTGTGTGGCCAGGCCCGGTGCGCGGGTACGCGGGTGCTGAGCAAATGCGAGCGCGGGTGTGAGATGTGAAGGCGGGGGCGAGGGAGGCGGGGACGGAGATGGGAATGGGAATGAAGACGAATGGGTGGGACGACGCGCGATCCCCCGCTCCTCCTCGGTCTTTGACACGTGCGCACCACGGTTAATCATCCTCGCATGCGCAGTTCCAGGCCTTTGGCGGCGCTGCGTCCTCCTCGTGCCTCGTGTGCGCCCTTGCGTACCGCATGCGGTGCCCGCCTTCTGCATCGAGTGCCGACGGGCGCGCGGGACGGTCCTGCGTGCGGGGCAAGTAGGCCTCTACGCGCGCCCCTCTCGTCACCTTCATCCTCGTTCACCCGCGCCTCTCGTTCTCCTCATCCACCGTCGCCCCCGCTCGTCATCCCCACCCCTGTCGGCCTGTATACTCCGCCCCACCCGAATCAAGCGTGCCGTGTGTGCTCCATCTCCGCACACGTCGAGGGGTGCCGACTTTCTGTATTGAGTGCCGAATGTGCGCGGATGTGCAACCTCTCGTCCTCGTTCTCCCGCGCCTTCGCCTCTCGCCCCCTCATCTACCCTCCCGCGTCCCTCGTCCCCGTCGTCTCGTCGCCCTCGTATACCACGCCCCACCCGAATCAAGCGGGGCCTCGGACTTGGCGCGGATGCCGCAGCCGTGTGTGCGCGCTCCCTGCACACGCCGACGACGGTGCCGAACGAATGTGCGGGGGCGTGGTGCGCGGGCCCCGGGCAAGTTTGCTTGCGCGCGCTCGGTGCTGGGCGGACACGGCTGCGTTGCTGTGCTGCGTCCGCGCCCCACCTATCTCGAGTCCCGTCCCATCCCATCCCATGCCACCCGCGCTGTACCCGCGCCCTCTTGAGTCCCGCATCTACACACGAGACGTAGGTGCCGTATCCCGATGTACGTACGGATTCCTTGAATAAATATATTCCAAGACAACCTCTCTGTGGCATTCTGGTGAATGAGGACGAAACGAACGCGGGCTCGAATCGAATGTAGCTCAATTGATAGAGGTAGAGTACAACGAGCTCAAGACATAAAAGAACGTTGCCCACTGCATGTATCCACACCCTCGATCCCACTCGCCTGACTCTCCCCAAGCTTTCTCGTGCGCGTCCCTGTTGCGCTGGTGTCGACTGTGGAGTATTGTATCTGTCAGTCAGTATCTGTCCCGCGTCGATGCGCACCCACTCACAATATTGCAGTTTGCACATGAAGTGGCACAGCATCAACTTTGATGGGATATGAGATAACCGGGAAAATGACCGGGATCAAAACCGGCGGCAAACCGGCGGAACAACCTGGCGTCAGCGGAGTTTGACTGGTGCCGCGTGATGTCATCAACCTCCCTTTCCTTTCCTCTTCCACCACCACCATCGCGATGCCTCCGTCTCTCGACCACGACAATTCCTGTGTAACTTGTCACGCGTATCTCCCAATAAAATTCGCTCTAGGCGGCCAGAACGCTGGTCATTTTTACATCAACGTTCGCTCTACTGGTGCTGTTGCACATTTCGCGTCGCTTATTCGCCAGTGCCACGGCTGCCGGTACTTTCACCCGTTTCCAAAGCGCGACCAACCTCCTACTGTTGCGCACGTTGCCCCGCCGAAAAACTACCAGGCCCCGACGGTTTTGGCCTCGAAATCAGTGTCAGTGTCATCCCAAACACTTGGCTCAAGTCCGATGCAAAGTAACTCTGCGGCAATAAAACTGGGATGTGTCCATAACCCATGCGGACGGAAGGCGGCTCCGGCCTGCGCTGCAAGACACACTGAATCCTCGATAAAGGCGGCTGTCTGGCGACAGGTCACCAAGAAGCCCGCTTGAGCACGCGGCAGGCCGGCAGACTACGCGCCCCTCCCGCTCCTTCTACGCGTCTTCGATCTCTGTCTCCATTTACAAACAATGCTCTCATGACGGCAGTCTCGCATGTAGTGCCGCCCTTGCCGACAACGACATTGCGCTTGGACCCGATTGAAGAACGTCTGCAACGTGATGCGGAGGAGGAAGAGGCCCAAGATCGCCAACAAGACGAGCAATTGCGACGTATACTGGCCTCGGCTCCACTCATGTCCGAACTTTTCACGCCGGAAGAGGAAGCCGACTTCGCAGAAGCGATCCGTCAGTCAAATGCCAGTTTCATGTCAACTCTCTCCACCCCTTCCCCTTCCGCCTCGCTCGCCGCAGGTCCTTCTACTTCGCGCTCCACTACTTCGTCGACCTCGCACTCCGCCGCCACTCGTACTTCGACTCTGCGGCCCGTATATCCGGCGGGCAAAGAGCCAGAGACCAGAACTACTGTGAACCCTGCCCGCCCGAAAATAACTACTCAGATGTCTGCCACCTGGATGCGTAAATACCGCGATGATACCGCCGCAGACGCAGCTGCTATCAAGCGCGGAACATTCACACCTGTATAGCCCACTATACCCTTCAAATAAGAAGGTGATATGTACCTCATATCACCCTCTAATACAAGTCCTTGTCGCCAAATCATGTGTATTTGATATCTTTGAATAACTTTCGAGCTAATGCAATAGCTATTTGCCCGTAGATATTTGATATCTTCGATATCTACCACTATCTCCCATCAACCCATAGCGGCCCCATCAACCTGCGGCGGCGCGCCGTCGTCGCGCTTGATCACTGCCATCAGCCGCCATCAAGCCGCCGTCCCGCCACCGCAAAGGTCCCTCCTGGCGCAAAGATTCAGCGTAAATTAGAGAAGGGAATACCAGTCTTTCCCTAATACTTAGTAGGCAAATTATACGGTAAGTTCTGGTATTAATACAAGTAAAAGTTCACTACCGTCAGCAGCCATCAAAACCGCCGCCCACACCGCCGCGCTGCTCCCAAAATTCACCGTGGATTCGCAAGGAGAATATGACGTGGAGATACAGGTATTGGCACCCAATCTGGTCCTTTTTTACATCGAAATGCCTTGTATTGTACAATATAATCACCATTTACGCCTCAGAATTGATGTTGTTCTATCCACATGTCATGTATGTGGCCGGTAATATATCAGTGGGGCAGAGCGGCAATATGGGAAGTTGTTCCAAGTGTGTATTCTGCCTATACCTACTATTGAGCTGCATTATCAGAATGAACACGAAAACAAAGAGCTGCCCTCAGGTAATCGAACTTGTGGTGTCGTGTGTGTCCTAAGTAGCACTGCAGGGGACTGAATCTCTCCATTACGAGGGGATCAGACAGTGTACTCCCGCAGAAAGGATCCATCATGGCAAGTGAGTTGTGCGCCGCTCCATCTCCCGCGACTCCCGTCACATTAGCTCCGGGATGTGTGCTTGTACTCCCCCGTGTCCTTATTGCGGGCATCCTTCCTGGGGATGGAGCTAGAGAGAAAGCGTACGGGCAGTAGAATTCGAAGCTTATTTCCAGTCAGTTATCGAAGAGCCAGACATTGAATTGAAAGTATAAATGAAACATCCAACTGAGTTTGCGGATGGCAGCACATTTACTGGGCTAGTTATGAGAGCATTGAACAAGAGGGTGTTCTCAGAGCTACCACTGTGTGGATGTATGTACAGAAGCATCGGACACAGCAAAGGTTTCTCAGTTTCTTGATATAGTGCAGCTTTGGTTGCTTGATACAGGGAACAGAGATTGTGCATCAGGCAAGCAAGTAATTCTTACTGAGTTAAGGATTCAGTGGTAAAAGTGATCAAAGTCGAGGTCGAAGTATGAGATCAAGCCTTCAGCCAAGAATAGCTTCGAATAACTTTTGCGCATCAGTTCGCGATCGAAATTCAAACACACCTCCGCAATCCTTACCATGACCCAGTAATGCATGAAAATAGTTTGTGAGGTGTATATACCCCTCATGCAGCAGTAATATGGCTTCAAATATTTTTCTTTAGACCCCAATCACTATTTTGGCTTGAGGCGTGCAACTGAAACTCAGGCTGCTCTACATCCCTCAGTACCATTAAAATTTGACATACACATGCTTATGAAGCTTAAATTGAGTCCTGCAGTTCTATATAACTCCAGTCCCCTGGTAAAAAGAAATAACAACAGTTTTATCCAGTTCATCTACGGTACTTATTTAGTCTTCCCATGGCAACCCGAGCACATGCTAACCTTCTTGTATTTATCCAGAACATCGTTGTAAGCTCCCTAGGCCGCCCGTAGCCCGTTATTAACGCAGGGGACTCTACTTGCACTGAATTTGATGGAAACAGGATATTTAAGTGCACTGACATCGTAGAGCCATTTACAGTAGCAGGTTATTTGCGGTGTTTCCAGTTCGGGGCTCCAAGATGAAATGAAGCACTTTTGGTTGAAGGAGCTACAGGTAACCAGTACATAGGAATCTCAGTGGCAGGTAGGATGAGTTGAATCTTATATCCCTGGGGGGTATATATCGAGATTACGCGTCGTGTGGGCTACTTGTTGGCACAGTAGCAGATCATGTGATCGTGTCGTTCTATTCTTACTCACAATAACAATACATCGTGGTTTATGCCATTGGTTGGCGAGTGAGATAGCATTATGAGCTGGTTTACTTTCCCCTGCGAATCCACGGTGAATTTTGGGAGCAGCGCGGCGGTGTGGGCGGCGGTTTTGATGGCTGCTGACGGTAGTGAACTTTTACTTGTATTAATACTAGAACTTACCGTATAATTTGCCTACTAAGTATTAGGGAAAGACTGGTATTCCCTTCTCTAATTTACGCTGAATTTTTGCGCCAGGAGGGACCTTTGCGGTGGCGGGACGGCGGCTTGATGGCGGCTGATGGCAGTGATCAAGCGCGACGACGGCGCGCCGCCGCAGGTTGATGGGGCCGCTATGGGTTGATGGGAGATAGTGGTAGATATCGAAGATATCAAATATCTACGGGCAAATAGCTATTGCATTAGCTCGAAAGTTATTCAAAGATATCAGATACACATGATTTGGCGACAAGGACTTGTATTAGAGGGTGATATGAGGTACATATCACCTTCTTATTTGAAGGGTATAGTGGGCTATACAGGTGAACATTCAAGGCGGCCCTCGATCTATCCCACAAGAACAACTTCTACCTTGTCTACTGGGGCGCAGTACGTTGTTCCACCTACGTTTAATGTTATCTATTTATCCCCCTCTAGTCTGACCATCGGCCCACGGTCAAGCTAATCGACAACATCCCCCACTGGCCATTGTGGGCGATAACCGACTCTCGCGATCTTCTTAATCAACTGCAGGTCACCACCGACATCTTGGAGTGGTACGACCACGGACAGCTCCGCATGTGGATTGAGATCAGCGCAGATCACCAGCACAGGCTCACGTCGGGCTGCCACCTTTTCTTTCGACGCCCCGGGATCCGAATTCCCAGTGGCGCTTTCCAAAAGCACTAGACTGCGCCTGGCTACACCCTCCTCAGCTCGCTCTCACTCTTCTACTCCTCGTCACAGCTCAGCACGCGCTGTGCGCCCTCGACTGTCGATAACAATTCCTGCAGACCCCGTCCAACCCAGTCATTAACCTCATCGTCTACTCCTACGAGTGTTAGACCACAATCTACTCCTCCCACCACCCCCACCGACACCCCCACCATCCCTACCCTCCCCGTCCTGAGTCTAGAACGGTGGCCGAGGGGGCTCTATGTCACGGAGGTTGTTGCAGGCTTTCGTTCTATGGACTCGCCGGAACTTGCATCCATACATTTCTTGGTGTGCGGGAAGGGAGCAAGCCCTGGAACCGGCAACGACAGGGTTGTTACAGGAGACGATAGCACATACAGCGTGGAGGTGGTCATGCTTCTCGCAGAAGTGTCGACGCCCGCGTTTGGATTGGACCGGCTCGGTACAGCGAAACTCTCCGCAGCACGTAGAATTTTTGGTGAAAAATGTTGTTTGTTTTTCAGACATTTTTCACTGAAAAAGTAACTGAAAAACTTGAAACATTTTCACCATTTCTTCAGCCCAAGGTGAAAAATTTGAAAAGAAGTTTGAAAGTGGTGAAAAAAGTTTAAATTTTTCACCACTATTTTCAGTTGACACGAACATATGAACATGAGAATACTGTTTGAGATGGATGAGGTTTATAAAGGCACATGCACCGTAAATAAGACTACCCTGGCAGGTGTTCTTACATATGCTAGCTCATCGCGCTCTGGGAGCTGCGATGTAGTACAAACTGTAGGTAGAAGATGTAGGTAAATGCACTCCGAGGAGCGCTGGGTCACGAAATATCTCCGAAGAGACTGAGGAAGGCAAAAATTCATGCAAGGATGCCAACGGAGGGCAAGACAACATGCATAGATGGATGGGGGTGTGTCAGGCACGGCCGCAGGTCGCTGTGAGACGCTCCCGGCCCCGAGAGTGCAATAAAAGCAACTCCGGGAAGTGGGAGACGTAGCTCGCACGAGACGTTCCCGACTTCCACGAAAACATCTGGGGAAAAAGTTTGCACTGGTGAGAATGCGCCCCGGGGCACATTGACACTGCATGTTGTAGAAAGTTGTAGGTTGGTTCGAACGGGGGATACAAGAAATAGATAATTTATTCAAGAAATATCGAGGCCTTTTATACCTAAAGAACAATGGTACAAAGGTACTCAAAACAAACTACGTCAAGAAAGACAACGGGTCAGACCAGCTGAGACCCGTTGCTACGCGTTTCATCACGCAGCACGTCATCATGCACGGCCTGGTGGCGTGCACGTGTCCGCGGAGTGCCGGCTTGATATCCAACACATGTTGTAGTGCATTCCTTGTAAGGCTCCAACCATTTAGTTTAGGTTTGAAGATTTTAGTAAACTAAACGGTATCTAAACCATAAAAGGGTTTAAAACCGTTTATAAAGGGTATTTTTGTGGATAATTGAGCTCACCATTTACGATGTGGTGATGGAGAGGCAGGTCAGAGAAAAATGTGGTTTATTCAAACCAAACTCCGAACAATGCTCTCATAGACATTGGAGCCAACAGGGACTCCTCTCCGGCTGCCTGCCGAAGCACATCAAACAGATTTGATGGTTCAACTGCCTTCCAGATCAGGAAATAACCCCTAACCTTCTGCAACTTGAATTGGCATATGGCGGTACGAGTCTTCAGTTGGCTCAAAATAAATTCCTCAGCCTTACTGTGAATTGATAATTACCGAAGCATTTATAAAACTGTTTGTTTACTGTTTGCCCAGAACCCCAAACTAAACCTAAATGAAAAACTGTTTTAACAGTTTAAAACCGTTGGAGTTTTAATTCCTTGCAATCAAAAACAGTGCATTCATCTTTGGAACGATTCATGCGAGTGCAGGACTATGAATACCATGTTATGGGTCGGGCCAACTGGTGTGAAATAATATTAAACCGGCCCACATCGGCTCTGCAAGTGTCGGAGGACATCTCAGAGGTGATGGTAACATGTCACAGCCATGATCATGTGTGTCAGCTTTGCGTCCACAAATTTCAGTATGGAATGGGCGGGTCGGAGGAGGAGGAGAAGTGAGTGATGACAACGGCCAGAGGCTGATATACCAGAGAGAAAGGCAAGGCGGGACCCATTACGTTTGGGTGCAATGTTTCGTCGTAAAGAATGATCAGGTGGCTGTGTTCCCGATATATGCAGACACAATTGTTTGTTTACGCCTTTTGAGCAAAACAAAACAACTACCTGGGATCAGTAACGTGGAATTGAGCGAGGGAACTCAATGTGCTTTCCTCAACCGTAGCAACTGTCAGCATACCCAGTGAAACAACCCAGTGCCAGTACGGAGTCACTGAATTCAACCATGTTGGGAACTCCACACGATTTCCATGTACTGCTCGGCCATCTCCGAAAGCTCTAATTTCACGCAACGCTGGTATTACGTTCACAAAATTTCATTGAGCAGAAGGAGTACCAGTGTGATAAAGAATGTGGTGCCACTAGGCAAATTTGTGGGATCACAACGTGGCGGGTTCATCCTCCAGGGCTTTTTAAAGTTGGTTTCTAATAAATCATAAGGTTGTAGGTGGTCTGCCTCGTTGGATCCGAGTGTGTGTGTCGGTCAAAGGTCGAAGGTGCGTGCGTGTGTGTCACTCGTACGCCTCTAGGAGCGAGACCCGATTGATCGGGATGGGTTGAAGGCGGTTCACAAGTACTTGGAAGGTACATTGGCAGTGTCCAGTAACCTGTAGTCAGTATTCATGGGTGTATAAATAAAAGACAAATCCTTGAGACAATGTCCCTTGGCGGTGGCGAAGAACAAGTGCGTTGGTGGTCAACTCGAGAATGTAATTGGCAGGTAGAGGTACAAGGTCAGGATAAGAACTCAGCGTTGGACTTGAGTCCTTGACTGGAACTGTTTCCCTGTGGTAGCTGACTGGGAACTGAGTCAGAAAGACCACAAGTAACTAACTGACTTGACTACCCTCGATTCACCCGACACCTTTTATACCTTTTGAAACCAATCCCGTTGTCCGTCTTGTCAGTGTCCGCAGTCTTGTTCCACATGCTCCTTGAGCCTCTTTCCTCCTTTCGTACCATTTCTGAGCTCCCAGACTGCCAATATTTGCAGATGTTGAGCTTCACGAGCACTCAGAGGTGTTGAAACTCCGAGATACCGCTGTTCCCGAGTGCTCAGAAAGGATTCTGAGTCGTCGGAAGGTAGTGAGTAGGACGTGTGTCAGGGGAACCCCTATTCTACGCCGGTCCGGTCGGCCTGATGCCTCCCGATGGCACCGTGTCTGCGATCAAGCTCGGGATCTTTGCCAATCACTCCGGTCACGTACATCTGTATAGTAGCTTTTATACCCGCAGTCTAGCGTGGGAATCCTCAGAGTTTCTTCTCTTTGGATCTCCCTCGCTAGGTGTGTTACAGTTTCCTGTACTCTAGTATATCTTATTTATATATCTTTGGATCTCCCTCGCTAGGACTCTTGAGTATTCTCGGGCCTCGAGGTTGCCCTTACAGCAGAAGAAACTCTCTAAGGGATTAACTGGTCAAGATTGGGAAATTCGGCGCCACAGACTCGGACCACTACTCTAGTGCTCCTACCTCTCCCTCCTCCAATCTTGACCCCTCCTCCCCTACCCCCGATCCCGTCATGGCGGACTCCGCTGCTGCCAACGCTGACCGCTTGACCCGGATCGAGGACACCCTCGAACGGCTTCTTCGCCTAGTTGATAACCCAATCCCACCACCAGCACATGTTCCCTCGCCTGCCCCGTCCCTTGCTGCCACGGCTCCGGACCCGGGTCCAGGAATATTTGGTAACATTACCCCTGGTGCAAAATCGGTCCTCCGACCAAATCCCCCGTTTGTCTTTGACGGTGATCGGTCCCAAGGTCGGGCATTCCTTCATGCTGTCCGCTCCTACGCCCGCCTCCTCCCTGAGGCCTTCACTGAGGATGGCCACCCCTCAGAGGAGAAGGTTGTTCGGTATGCCATGTCCTTTATGGCGAAGGACTCCGCACAGCTTTGGGCGGAGCGTCACTCCAAGAAGGACGAGTTCCCCTTCCCCACCTGGGCTGCCTTCACCGCCGAATTCAAGCTCAGATTTGTCGAGGAGAACGAGCAGGACCATGCCCTGCAAAAACTCGAGTCCCGGTCGTACTTCATGGGTTCCCGCGACGTCTTCCGCTATACCGATGAGTTTGAGGACCTCGTCGACCTTGCTGGCTTTGAAGACCCTCTCATGAAGGTCACCAAGTACCGGACTGGACTCGACCCGGCCATTAACCTCGCCATCACCGGGTCGAGCGACCCCCCTGACCTGCGTGACTACGCTGCATGGCGGCTTCGTGCATACCGCCAGTACGAGTCGCTTCTCCGGGCAAGGGCCGCGGGTACTGGTTCAGCTGGGACGTCTGGTCGACACTCAGTTGTTCCAAGTCGCCCCCGGCCCACCCCAGCGCTCGCTGTGGCTGCACCCCCACAAAGGGCTGCTCCCCCCACGCTTCCACCTCCAGTCCCCATGGACGTTGACCGTGCACGGGCCGCCCGCCGCTCTCCTTGTCGCGGATGCTTCCGGTGCGGGGACCCCAACCACTTTGCCCGTGATTGCACCACCCCTATGGATGTCCGGAACGTTGACGTCCTCGACGAGGTGGTCCAACAGCTTGGGCCTGACCTGCTCGAGGAGCTCATCGCCCGTGTCGCCTCAGCCGAGGTGGCCGCCGAGCATGCAGCAGTTGTGGAGCAGGAGGGTTTTGTCCCCCGCGCAGAGTGAGCGGTGCGCCCTCTGTCGCGTCCCCTAATCGTTTTGCTGTTTTGTGTAATGAGTCTGACAATGCATCTCTTGCACCCATCGAAACGATAGACGCACCCCCGGACCAGTTCCAAAGTGGTCTAAAAATAGCGATGACGTGCGCCCCCAAAAAAAGTACATTGGCGTCCGTACCATATTTTGGAGCGCATGTCATGCTGTGCAACACAGCCACTGGGTGGCTGTCCAACCCACCCCGGACAGCCACAGAGCTGCCTTCTAGCGACAGCGTGGGAACTCCTGGTGTAATTCCGGTCCGAGGGCCGGCGGTTCAATCCCCGGCGCAGACGATTACAACTTCATTGCCCCGAGACCTTCCCTGGGATCGTCTGCGGCGTAAAGCAGCATGGGAGCGCAAACTTCCCAAGCGCTATACGATCTCGGCTACTCCTGGTCCAAACTCCCTACACCTTCCGCTGGAGATCGAGTCCACCGACAATGCCTTAAAGCTCGCGCTTGAGGGCCTTGTTGACTGTGGGGCGACTTCTGACTTCATTGACTCGGAGTATGTCGCGGCGAACAAAATCCCAGTTCGCCGGCTGAATCAGCCCATCCTGGTCTACAATGTCGACGGCTCTCCAAACGAGGCTGGCAGCATCCGCGAAGTCGCAGACATAATCCTGCGATACCGAACTCACTCCGAGCGGGTCATTCTTGCTGTGACCCGACTCGGTAAGCAGAAGCTCATCCTCGGGTTCTCCTGGCTCCGAAAGCATAACCCGGAGATTAACTGGGCAACCCGAGAGGTCAAAATGAGCAGATGCCCCGCGGTTTGCACCACCTGCCGTGATGAACTGAGGACAGAGCGCCAGCATGCCAAAACTGCCGCCTCTATCCTCCGGCAGCTTCGTGCGGGTCCCCTGCCCAGGATTGCCGTTGTTGACACTGACAACCGCTCTGGGGAAGAGGATGACTTAGAGTTCGACGAGGAGCTCCCCGAACTTTCCCCAGATACCTCTGATGATTCTGACGATGAGGACGATGATTCCATTGAGGACGGTGACCGCATCTTTTACACCACCTTCTCACCGCCCGAAGACATCCGGGCCACTAGTACTGTCTCACAGCGACTGGCAGAGGCCCATGCCAAGAACTCCACGTCTCCCAGTGACACCATCCCTGAATGGGCACGTGAGTTCGAGGATGTCTTCAACCGGGAATCATTTGACTCGTTGCCTGAACGTCGGACGTGGGACCATGCCATTGAGCTTGTCCCGGACGCTAAGCCAGCCAACTGTAAGGTCTACCTGATCTCACCCCTCGAACAGCGCGAGCTCGACGTGTTCATTGAGGAAGGGTTGGCTACGGGACGAATCCGGCCATCGAAATCCCCTATGGCGTCTCCAGTCTTCTTCGTCAAGAAGAAGGATGGTGGCCTCAGGTTCGTCCAGGACTATCGAGCGCTCAATGCAATGACTGTGAAAAACCGATACCCCCTTCCGCTGATCAACGACCTCATTAATCGTTTGAAAGGCGCCCGGTTCTTCACAAAGCTCGATGTCCGCTGGGGTTTCAACAATGTCCGCATCCGGGAGGGCGATGAGTGGAAGGCTGCCTTCCGTACTAATCGAGGCCTGTTCGAACCTCTGGTTATGTACTTCGGCCTTACCAACTCCCCCGCAACCTTCCAGACCATGATGAACGATATCTTCCAGGATCTCATCATGTCTGGTGACGTTATGGTGTATCTCGACGACATTCTCATTGCGCACTCGGACCTCACTCGGCACCGCGAAATAGTCCGTGAGGTTCTACGGCGTCTCCGGGAGCATAAGCTGTACTTGCGGCCGGAGAAGTGCAAGTTTGAGAAGTCGTCGATTGAGTACCTAGGAGTAATCATCTCTCACGACCACGTTGAGATGGACCCTGTCAAGGTTGCTGGAGTCCTTGCCTGGCCCACCCCCGAGAACAAGAAGGATGTGCAGCAGTTTGTTGGCTTCACAAACTTCTATCGGAGGTTCATTCGAGATTTCTCAGACATTGCGCGCCCCCTCTTCGATCTCACTGCGAAGGGCCGTGCATGGCTTTGGACTGAGAAGGAGGCCGCCGCGTTCCAAGGACTCAAGGACGCGGTCACCTTCGACCCAGTACTTATTCTGCCTGACGAATCTCGGATGTATCGGCTTGAGGCAGATAGTTCCAACTTTGCCTCGGGGGCTGTCCTTTCTCAGGAAGGCCCCGACGGGAAGTGGCACCCTGTAGCGTTCTTCTCCAAGAGCTTAAGTCCGGTCCAGCGCAACTACGAGATCCACGACAAGGAGATGCTTGCGATTGTACGGTCTCTTGAGGAGTGGCGGCACTTCCTTGAGGGCGCGCAGCACCCTGTCGAGATCTGGACTGACCACAAGAACTTGGAGTATTTTCGGAAGTCGCAGACTCTCAACCGGCGACAGGCAAGGTGGTCCCTCTACCTGTCTCGGTTCGACTTCACGCTACACCACAAGCCCGGCAAGCTGATGGGTCGACCTGACGCACTCTCCCGACGCCCCGACCACGGGCAGTCTTCCGATAACCAGGACGTAACTCTCCTGGATCCGAAGCTGTTCCATGTCCGCGCGCTGGAGGGTGTTGTTGTCGAGGGTCCTCAGGTCCCACTCCTTCGAGACCTTCGGGAAGCCCTGGCAGGCAACCCGGACCTCGAAGACCCCGTGGCGGTTGCTGCACGTGAGCTTCTCAAAGTCCGAGGTGCTCGCTCATCGCGCTCTGCTGAGTGGCGTGTCGACGCTGGTCTACTCTACTTCCGTGGCAAGATTGTTGTCCCCCGGGACATGGACCTCCGCCGCCGGATTTTAGAGCAGCACCACGACACCAAGGTCGCTGGGCACGCCGGTCGTTTCAAGACATTGGAGCTTGTTTCCCGGAACTACTGGTGGCCCCAGATGTCCCGTCATGTCGGCCGCTATGTAGCAACCTGCGACCTGTGCTGCCGCACAAAGGCGCTCCGAAGGCTTCCCACCGGCAAACTGCACCCCACGGAGATTCCTGAGGAGCGCTGGAGCACGGTCTCGGTGGACTTTGTGGTCGAGCTTCCAGAGGCTCATGGGTACGACGCGATCATGGTGGTGTGTGATGTTCTTGGTAAACGTGCCCACTTCATCGAGACTACCACCCACATTGATGCGGTTGGGGCTGCCCGATTGTATTACCGGCATGTGTGGAAACACCATGGCACCCCAGAGAAGTACATCTCCGACCGGGGTCCGCAGTTCATCGCTGAGTTCACTCGTGAGCTCTGGCGGCTCATTGGCATTGAGCCCGCTACCTCCACGTCGTACCACCCCCAGACCGACAGTCAGACCGAGCGCGTCAACCAGGAGATGGAACAGTTCCTCCGGCTTTTCACCAATTACAAGCAGGACGACTGGGACGATCTCCTTCCGGCTGCTGAATTTGCCTACAACAACCACATCCACTCCTCTACCCAGCAGGTCCCGTTCATGACCGACACCGGACGGCTCCCTCGCATGGGGTTTGAGCCAAACGGGCTGCGTTCAGAGCTGGAGTCGGTAAACGAGTTCCGCAACCGGATTGCCTCTGGGGTTTCCGAAGCCAAGGCCGCACTGGTCAAGGCTAAGGATGGATACAAGCAGTACTATGACCGCCGCCGCACTCCAGCCCCAGAGATCAAGGTTGGTGACCGGGTGTGGCTCGATGCCTCCGACATCCAGACCACCCGCCCCTCACCGAAGTTCTCTCACCGACGCTTGGGCCCCTTCAAGGTGGTCAAGGTTGTTGGTCGGGGTGCGTACAAGCTGGAGCTGCCACCTCGCCTCTCTCAGCTTCACCCTGTGTTCCCTGTGGTGAAGCTGCAGCTTGCTGAGGATGACCCTTTTGAAGGCCGCCCCCGCTACGACGAGCCAGCCCCAGTCCTTCCACAGGCGCCTGGAGACGCTCCAGAGTGGGAAGTCGACGAGATTCTCGAGGCCAAAATCCGTTGGAAGTCGCTGTGGTATTGGGTGTCTTGGAAGGGGTACGACCCTTCACATAACCAGTGGGTCAAACACTCCGACCTCTTTGCCCCTGAGGCTGTCACTGAGTACTACCGCAAATATCCGGCTGCCCCACGGGTTATTGCTGTCACCTCCTTTGACTCCCTACCCTTCCGGGACCCAGCTCTTCATATTCGGTCTATGCGTCGAGGCGCCGCATTCCAAGGGGGGGGTGATGTCAGGGGAACCCTTATTCTACGCCGGTCCGGTCGGCCTGATGCCTCCCGATGGCACCGTGTCTGCGATCAAGCTCGGGATCTTTGCCAATCACTCCGGTCACGTACATCTGTATAGTAGCTTTTATACCCGCAGTCTAGCGTGGGAATCCTCAGAGTTTCTTCTCTTTGGATCTCCCTCGCTAGGTGCGTTACAGTTTCCTGTACTCTAGTATATCTTATTTATATATCTTTGGATCTCCCTCGCTAGGACTCTTGAGTATTCTCGGGCCTCGAGGTTGCCCTTACAATATCTTTGTAGGGATTCAATACATCCGACCTCATAAAACGAGCACTACATTTTATTCTCTATCTTCTGCGGCACCGCTGGCAAATAATCTAGTCTTCAAGTCAACGCGCTTCCTTTGACTGCGTGAATTCCTTGTCGTGGCAGCTGCCTCTGTGTCGATAGTAGGTGCAGGAGCCGGTGCTTGATTTGCGAGCCCCTCTTGAACAAGCTCCTGCAGGTATTCATCATCCTCCGTCCCATCCTCAATCAGCCTGACAAGCGTGTGGATGATGATGCAGGCCTTGACCCACGCCAGTGCGCGCTCGTGGTCCTTGCTGTCGTCTATTTGTTGTCTGAGTCCTGAGAGACTGGCAAATCAACCCTTGATGTATCCCATTGTGTGCTCTGACTTGACACGGACCTGTGGGATTCATCCTGAAGTCAGGAAACAACATCACGGCAACACAACAATAGATTCACGTACCCGCGACAGGTGATAATTAAAGGTTTCATTATTTGGCTCCTGCGATGCCGGCCTCTTGTACGGGGTCACACACCACCAGTCCAAGCTGTACGCAGAGTCGGCCCTCTTCTCGAATAACGAGCAATGTTCCTTGAATGTGCAAGAGTCACTGAATGCCATAGAATCGTGGGTGCTACCACAGTGGCCTATAACGTAGTTGATAACACGAAGATCTGGTAAGGTTACCAACTATTGCGCCGTCAGAAAAAGCATGGGCATCTACTCGCTATCACAAAAAGTGACCGGAAATGGGGCTTATATGGCCGCAAATTGTAGAATATTTCTGTTTTGACTATCTAGTACCGGCAATTAGGATCCTCTGACACCCATAAAGTAGCTTCCAACATTTGAAGTAACTGGTATGTGCTCACAAACCGGGGAGATTGGGTGCAAATCAATTTCGATCAACTTGTGGAAAAACCACAGCATTTACCAGCCCCTTTGACAATGAACAAGGCTGTTATTTGGGTGGATGAGACCTATCAGTCCAGTATCCCTCCCAGATACAAGAAGACCAGCAAAGATTAGTCATCAGTTGAGTTTTGAGCCATTTTGTTCTGAGAATGTGACCTGCGGCCATGTCCAGTTGAACTGATTTTCTCAAAAATATTATTGGGCCCCCTGGTCACATATTCCAGGCTCTGAAGCTTACCCTACCACTTTGGGGCGGACATATGTGCAATACTGAGCAGCCATGTGACCGTCTGGTGTACGAGGATACCTGAAAATGCGAAAAACTGCTGTAAGGACCTTTCAGATGGTTTCACCTTTTCTAATGCACACAGCATGGTAGACTGCCATTTTAGGCTCCTAGTGTCTGTATAGGATGCCAAAAAACCTATCTGGTCACTTGTTTGGCTTTATACACATTGCCAGAACTTCTTTCCAGGGTTTGTTTCTAACGCACGGTCAAATTACGTGATTTCATCAAGCACGACTGATGTTCCATTGGTTTTCTACAGTACCACTAAACCGATTCCTGTGAAACAAGTTGTGGAATCAAGGGAGAATATGCACAGGTTCCTCCTGGTAACTGGTCATCGAGTTCAAGTTACATAATCACGCCCAGTAAAACAATTTCCGGTTACTTTTTGTGATAGCGAGTAGAAGAGGACATCTTACCTGCACATTAAGGGAGTAGTTGCTCTTGCAGTCAAAATATACCTCTCCATGATGGCCCGGCTTCTCGATTTTGAGCCCAGCACAAGAGCATTGGGCCCATTGGCATTTTTCTTGACCATAATATTATCATACCTAGTAGGCTTGCCATCGGCCGACCAGCAACAATAATAATTGTATACCTGGGGACCTGTTGTCGGCTGAGGCAGCTTATAATATTTTGAGCCCAGCACAGCAGGATTGGGCCCATCATCATTTTCACTGACCATAATATTATTACCCTTACCATCAGCTAACCAGTGACAAACATCTTATTGCACCTGGCAACATGTGGTTGGCCGATGTAGCTCATAATATTTGAGCCCAAGATGGTGAGGGTCGGCTTATTGGTGTTTTCACTGAGTTTAATATTCTATTGAGCTTGCCATCAGCCAACCAGTGGCATGAATATTATGATGCCTGGGTGCCAGCGGTCAGCAGGTGCAACACATAATATCCTAAGCTGAGCACTGTATGGGTTGGTTCGCTTACGGGCGGGGACCTGGAGTATTATTTTCTACCTTTAAACTGTAATATTATTTGGGCTGAAGAACTAGAGGACCTCTGATAATAAAGTTCGAGGCCAGGTCCCAAAAAACCGGAACCCGGGCATTTTTGTCCGGACAGATTTTGGCGAGACTTCTCAGTTTTTGTCCGGTTTGGACCTAGCCTAGGGCTGCCGTAACCGTCCGAAAACGGCAATTTTGCATTCTCACGGCCTCAAAAACACAAAATTTCCTCGCACCGCACGTTTCTGGGCGGGACTTGGTGAAATTTTTGTCCGGTTTGGACCTGGATTTGAGATCCAACATCCCAAAAATTTGACCGGTACCGGACCTGGCCTTGAACCCTATTACTATATGTCACCTAGTACTGGGCCACCTTGGGACTTTTGCTCTCTGGCTACCTGATATGATGCTTTATGTACCCATATCTCGATACTTGAATGAGTAATGACATACCAGGAGTGAGTTGAGATATTTTGGGGCATTTTTAGATCGTGTTTTGAGCCGCCGGCGAATTTATTTTCGGCAGTACCCAAAAATAGCAATCAACAGGGTAGTGGGCCACCGGCCTGATTCAGGCGTCGAGACGTGTAACATGCACCTGGGAGTACTCAGAATGACTCAGGGGGTCTCAATGCATGATTCTTAACACTCAAAATGTGAATTAAAGGTGTACAAGGGTTATGATTACTGGTACCTCCGGCAAGGGAGGATGGGGGAAATTGGGGTATCAACGAAATCGTGTGCGCTTCAAGGCAGCCAGACCGAGGTTGGGCAAAGATAAGTATTGGGAGGGTAGATGGGAAGCTATGGCACATACCTAAGTAGAATGGATGGCGCCTCCATGCCCATAACCCTTCAAACAAAATCCATCTATTTACGGCAATGAAATTGGGTGGTTCCGTGGAAGGACCTTCGGTGAACGCGAAGTCGACCGGTAAAGGCCCAAAGCAAAGGGGGAGGGCATCTGAATGCATGTAATCAGTGTACATACCAAACTCTAGGCCAACAGCAATGTCGGGTGGGTCGCCATAGGGCGGTCTGTCTCGCGCCGGTCAAGAGAAGCCGGGCTGTTCTTCGACAGCCTAGGAAGGATTTCGGGTCGTCCTGGCGTCTAGCAACCACACAGAACATTGCCTTGGATATAGGCAACAAAACGAGCCCGCAAACATGGAATCGGTCGAGAATTGGTTGAGAACGAAGGAAAAGAAGAGGGCAAGTGGCGTTCGGAGATAAGGAATGATCGATTCTCACCCTACCAGCGGAACCAAACGGAGCACAGCTTCTGATCAATGCATCACTCCGGTTCAAAATTTGATGGACAAGATGTTTATACATCGTATTCCATCCTCCGAGCACCAAACCACCCAGTTCTGCAGCATAGACCTCTATATCATCCAAGTGGCCCACTACCTCGACTGGCCCAGTACCCAGTCACTAATAGTATCAGAGGTCCTAGAACTAGGTTTGGCTGTCCAGCACAGCCACTGATGTTATCAACTCTACTCACCTCCTTGGCCCCAAAAAGAAAATTTTCAACTCATCCTGCCTCCTGAGCCCAGCTTTGGGTACAATTGTGCTGTTATACATTAGATGGTGGACCTGTCACCTAATTATAAAAGCTGTTGTATGCTAGAAATGGAGCTAGCAACCTTGCCTGCTACATCTTGAAGTAAGAACTAGGGCTCACATGATTACCATGGTTTAACCACACATTGTGAAGTGTGCATGGTGTCTCTGATCTGTCTACATCAATAGGATCCTGTAGGAACTCCATTGCATTGTGAATTTTGAAAAACCATAATCCCTCTATAATCCCTGTCATCATCCCTTCAATTTTGACCGCCCGAAATATTTGGATTATAGCGTGATTGCAGAATCCCATTTGAGTTCAGCTTTGCCTGGAGGCGATTCAAGGATTATGAAGGATTATGGATTTGGAGGATTGTCCCACGATAAAACAATTCAATAATCCAACGAGAATCTTTGCACATAATCCGTTCTTAATCCTCTACTCTGACTGCCCCTATTCACGCGCGCTGCCGAAAATCAGGTCTTTCAAAACTTCACCATGCTCCGTCAGTCTATCACCATAAAATGTGGCGGCTCAAACCATGAATTTTACATATGCTGCCATTGAAATCCATTGAGAATTGAGTGAGAAAGAATTTACTGGGCAACGCAAAATCCCCTCAAAATTGATGCTGTGCCAATTCATAAGCAAACTGCAATAATGCGAGTAGGGTACGCATCGACGTAGGACAGATACTGACAGATACGATACTCCACACTCGACACCAACGCAACAGGGACGCGCACGAGAAAGCTTGGGGAGAGTCAGGCGAGTGGGATCGAGGGTGTGGATACATACATGAGGTGGGCACCGTTCTTTTATGTCTTGAGCTCGGTGTACTCTACCTCTATCAATTGAGCGACATTCGATTCAAGCCCGCGTTCACTTCGTTTCGTCCTCATTAACCAGAATCCCACACAGAAGTTATCTTGGAACGTAGTTTCTTCACGGAATACGTACGTACGTTACATAGGGACACAGTACCTACGTCTCGTATGTGGAGGCGGGACTCGAGATGGCGCGGGTACAGCGCGGGCGGGGTGGGACGGGACTCGAGATAGGTGGGGCGCGGACGCAGCACGGCAACGCAGCTGTGTCCGCCCAGCACCGAGCGCGCGCAAGCAAACTCGGCCGGGGCCCACGCACCACGCCCCCGCACGTTCGTTCGGCACCGTTGGCGTGTGCAGGGAGCGCGCACACACGGCCGCGGCATCCGCGCCGAGTCCGAGGCCGCGCTTGATTCGGGTGGGGCGGGATACACAGGGCGACGGGGGTGGGTCCGGTGGGATGACGAGCGGCGGCGACGGTGGATGAGGAGGACAAGAGATGACGGCAAAGGTGGATGAAGGGGACGATAGGGAGGGCGCGCGTATGACGCCCACTTACCCCGCGCGCACAAAACTTGCGACACACCGTCCCGCGCACCTCCGGCACTCGATGGAGAGGCCGCGCGCCGCATGCGGCGGTGTACGCGAGGGCGAACGAGGCGCGAGGAGGATGCAGCGCCGCCAAATGCGCGAAACTCTGCATGTGAGGATGATTAACCGTGGTGCGCAGGTGTCAAAGACCGAGGAGGAGCGGGGGATCGCGCGTCGTCCCACCCGCTCGTCCATTCCCATCTCCGTCCCAGCCTTCCTCGTCCCCGCCTTCGCGTCTTACACCCGCGTCCGCGCCCGCATTTGCACAACACCCGCGTACTTGCGCCTGCGCCCGCATTTACACTGTACCCGCACACCGAGCCACACCACCCCATCCGACAACCCCGTCCCTTTCGTCCTTCGTCTTCCCTTCTCCCATCGTCCTCCCTTCGCCTTCCCTTCCCTTCGTCCGCGCAGCTCCGTTCCCACATTCCCACCCACCTGCTCGTCTCCCTCCCTCCCCCTCTCCATCGCCGGTCCTATCTCCGTCCCCATCCCCATCCCCACCTTCGCATTCACACCCGCGCCCCGTTCCTGTCCCACTTTCAAGGCGCGGGAACGAAGATATCGCGGGCTCGGGAGACCGGGGTACACGAGGCTCGCGCGCGCGTGGGAGGGGCGGAGGGAGGCACGTGTGTCCCGAGGGAGGTGAAAGGCGAATACGTGCGTGATTACCGGCGAAGAAAGCGGGCGAGTACGACGTGCGAGGACGTACGCGGGCGAGTGTGCCGAAGAAAGCAGCGCGCGCCCGTACGGTACGGTACGGGGGGGAGAGGCTCCGCGCCCTCGCCAACCCATACCCATACCCATCCCCATCCATATTGATCCCACCTAAAAGCGAGGACGCAGCGTGGCCGTCTTCAGAGCAAGCAGCACGCGGGTCGAGGGAGCGGCGCCCGGAGCAGCGTGTGAGTTGAGACGGTGTGGATATGCGGGTGGACGGGGTGGGGAAATAAGCGGCGAGCGTGCGGGAAAACGGAGGAAACGAGGGGGCGTGACGAGGGAAAGGAGTACAGAGGGCGTCGTCGTCAGCGCGGAAGCCCGTATTCTCATCTGCGCAGAGAAAGCGCTAAGAACGAGAGTGAGGGCGCGCGGTGCCCGTGCACGGATGGGTTGGTGTCGCGTAACACCGCGCATCCAACATCCAGGCGACGACATGCGCGAGGCTGAGCTCGAGGGATTCCCAGCGCGCAATGTACTGTACATCTATGAGCACACGAGCCACCGTCGACCCTGTTAAAAGATACGTACCGCAAGTCTAGACTATTCGACGAGTTCTCTCAGCACCCCCCTCCCACTCGCGCAAGGCTTCCACTCCGAATCAATAGCTAATGTTCGCTCGGAAAAGTGCGTCGAAAGAGCACGGCACTCCCGAGTCGTGGGCGCGCGGGCGCCGAGAGGAGGCGGGAGCGCGAGGTGGTGTGCGTGTCTGAGACGAGTTGGAGGTGGGTGAGGCGGCGCTCCGTGGGCGTGGTGTTAGTACGGGTACTATGGAGACGAGAACGTGGCGCTTCTCGGGAGCGCGCGCTAGTGCTGGTGCGCGCGGGCAGAGACGAAGGGTGTCGTCCTAAGAGCGTTCCGGTAGCCGCGGGGACACGTGGAGTTTTCGCGGCGTCAAGCGAGGCTGCTGATTCGGGGAAGCGGGGTTGGGAGGGCGGCCGTTCTACGAGCAATGGGTCATGAGCAAGTTAGTGGGAAGGGAGTATCAATACACGCACCTTATTAGCGGATTAGGAATTGGAACGAAGCATCCAGTCGTTCCACGTCAGAATAGATTCAATGAAGACCCCGTGCTCAGCGCTCAGCGTGCGGGATGCAGCTGATTCGCCGTAGCCCGCCTCGATCCGGCCCCCAGAAGACACCGCGTAGGCTGTAACCCGTCGACACCAGCGAGGATGTTGTTGGGGTGCGGTTGCCGTGGAGATGTGCCAGAGTTTAGAGGGACTAATCACGGGCGCCGGACAACATTGGGCTGCTACTACGGCAAAGTCGCATGGGCGAAGCCTCTGTGCTATAGCGAATAACGCGTCAGAATATACCTGGGATATGCGAAAAAAGACCGCTGACCTTTCTCTCGCTGAGTCTCAACTGGCGAAGCAGTCGAGCTTCGCAAGTATAGCCATCGCCTCGCAAATGTCCAGTCAGGCCTTTTACAGCTGGCGGTGCCGGGTGCTGATTCCAAGTGGCACTCCGAAAAAAGGGTCATTTCTGGGCTCATGATCTTGTTACTGAAACTAGAGATATCAGTAACAGAATAATTTGTGGAGATACTTTACCTGAAATCAAAAGTTTTTTACAAGTTGATTTTGTTGTTGAAACGGATCATATCGGCATCAGTTTCCGCGGCCCCGAAACCTGCCGTTTCAGACACCATTTCGGTGTTCCAAATACTGTTCCTGATACTAATAGTATCAGGAGGAGTATCGGGAGAGCCGAAACAATAAGTATTAGGTACAATTTCAGGCAGCACCCCGAAACAATAAGTATCGGCCGGCCGGAAATCGGTTCGGAACCGATTTCGGGCCGCCTGAAAACAATAGTTTCAGGGTGATGCCCGATATTATTCCTGATTCTAATTGTTCTTAATTCCCTGATACTGTTCCTGATACTAAAGGTATCAGGCTGGGTTTTGGGAAGCCGTCTACTGCACCTGAAACGGAAGGTTTCGGGACATCGGAAATGGATCCCGATATGACCCATTTCGGCAACATAATCAGGCTGGTAAAAAACTTTCATTTCAGGTACAATATCTGCTCTACTTATTATGTTACTAATATCTCTAGATTCAGTAACAAGATCAGGAACCCTGAAACGAGCCTTTTTTCGGAGTGTGGACGCTTGAGAAGAAAGTGTCCGGGCCGAAACCTTAAGCGCCCGACAAACATGTCGACACACGAGCGGGCCGGACAGCCGCCTTCCGTACCCGGACCACAACGTTCACCGACAAGGGGGTGCCGGGCCGTGAATGCCGGACCGGACCATGGGTGGTTGGTTCGGCCGCGATGTCGTTTTTTCATTTTCCTCGGGGAAAATTTTGTGAAGTTGGGGGGGTCTTTGAGATAAGATTAAAGACCTCCAGATACCAAACTTAGGTTCCCGCCTTCCGTCTACAGGTCAGGAACCACTGTTGGAGTAGTCCCAACCACGGAACTTAGTGTGATGAGCTATTGTGCGAAGAATTTGGCGCGAGAACCCGCCATAAGATGGCTGGTATACGGCTCTTTTGCAAGCGCGGATTTTTAAAAAATCAGTTGAGAAATGGCGCTCAACATCCTAAAAAAATAGCTTGTTCTCAATTGAAAACAGTGCTCCACAAGAGAGAAATCCAGGGCCTGGGGTTAAGAGAAATTTTGTTTTTCTGCGGTTGCAAAGCAGCTCTGGTGAGTTTAAATTCTGGCTGGCCCACACAGTGTTAAGCGTGGTTCTAAGTTCAAGGGGAAATAGGTCCCTGCCGCCGGGCCATCAACACACAATAAACATTTCTCCCTCCGATGGCGTGACTCACCGTTGATGTTGAGCTGCATGTAAACATGTATTACTATTCGATCCCAGTGGACAGGAATGCGGGTGGTAACCTGGGCAAACTATCCGAAAACATAGATATGTCCTTCTCTTGAGGGTTCAGATCCGCAAATGGCCTTCGGGAATCCTGAATAAAGCTTCTCCCTTTCCTCTGGATGTTGCCTCGGCAGAAAAAATGTTATAAGTGTGGAGTGGTGGGCCTGGCAACAGCACCCTTTGTGCGGGCACTGCGAACAAAATCTTGGACTAGGTCCGCAAAAGGGTATCATCCAAAAGACTCGATACATGAGCTCAAGATGAATCCTGAATTGAATTCAACCATTCCCCGATATGAAGCACGCCCTAAAAATATGGCAAAGATGGCCACAGACTACCATGACTCGATCCAATACAAAGATAGATCGGATGAGTATGGGAGAATGATGGCAACCGAAATTGCTCTAGAAAAATGCAAGGCTCGATTGTCTGAGAGGCAATTCAAGGAAATGGACACAGATCTGGAATCTGAAAATGTCAGCCGAGCATTAAGACTCTCTAATAATGGAAAGGCACCTGGACTCAATGGTGTTCCCTATGAATTTTACAGAATGTTGGACATCCTATTCCGAAACAGCAAAGGTACTAACCAGAAGCTCTTTGACATCATAAGCTTTCTCACTAAACTGTATAATGATATTGAAACCAATGGTATGATGCCATCCTGTAAATTCAATGCTGGATGGCTTTGTCCGATTTTTAAAAAGGGTGATCGGTCCCTTATCAGCAATTATCGCCCAATCACACTGTTAAACTGCGACTATAAGTTGATGACTAAGACTTACTCTTTAACACTGATGAACATAGCCCCGTCCCTTGTGCACCCTAACCAAGCTGGATTTATGAAAGGAAGGAGAATTGAAGACCAGGTGAAACTTGCAAAATTCCTTTTAAACTATGCAGAAGCCGCCGAAGAAGATGGGCTTATCATTGCGCTTGACCAGGAGAAGGCCTATGACAGAATAAATCACTCCTACCTGTTAAGAGTCCTTCAGCATATGGGGTTCCCACCCAGATTCTGCAACACAATCAAGGGCTTATATACTAATGCCGAGACCGTTGTAATGATCAACGGTGAGACCAGTGAATCATTCATAGTTGTCCGCGGTGTTCGTCAAGGTGACCCGCTTTCATGCCTCTTATTCAATTTCGCAATTGAGCCAATGGGCTTGCTTAATAAGAGACTCAGAACTGAAAGGAATTAAGATACCGGGAAAAGACGAGAGCCTCGTGGTATCTCTCTTTGCAGATGATACAACAATCTACCTTTCCTTCGTCAATGCCCTGGAAACACTGTGGGAAATTTTGGATCTTTGGTGTGCTGCATCTACAGCACAATTTAATGAACACAAAACAGTGTTGTTGCCGTTCGGACGGCCTGAATACCGGGCACAGGTCATACAGGAGAGACGGATCAACAAGCAATCAAAAGTTGCAACAATTACAGAATCTATAAGAATAGTTCCAGATGGACAGACATGTAGAATGCTGGGAGCGTGGATTGGAAATATGTAACATATATCACGCCATGGCCAAATGTGCTTGAAAAAATTGATACCGACCTCGAAAAGTGGAGGCTAACATCACCTGGTCTAGAGGGAAAACGGCATATAATTAATATGGTCATTGGAGGTCGAACACAGTACCTTACCAGGACTCAAGGCATGCCACAGGAAGTTGAAGACACACTAATCCAAGTCCAACATGCCTTCCTTTGGGATGGAAAAAACGTAAAAGTTGCACATGACACAATGATGCTCAATGTCACCGACGGAGGAAGGCAAATATTCGACCTTCCAGCGAGAAATGAGGCAATTAGTTTATGGAATTTACAATGCTACCTGAAGCAAGGACCGGAGCGTGCCACCTGGTGCTATCTGACAGACTACATCCTGTCTAAATTTTTGGAGATGAGCTATCTCAATTTCCGACCGGGCCAAATCTTGAATGTGTTCTTGCAGAACATCCATGTGCCCATATCCAACAGAACACCAATCCCCTATGAAATCAAACAGATGATTCTGACAGCCCGAAAATACAACCTCAAGTTTACTGCACTCTCAGTAAGCAACGAAGTCAAGTTGAAAATGCCGATGTGGAAACATCCAGCTGTGAATGCGGCACAGTATAAGCGGGCCACTAATCGACGAGATTCTGCTACATGAAGTTCGAACTGTAAGTGACACTCTGACAATTGCAAGTCGGAAAACAACAATATCAAGAAAACCGCACAAAGTTAATCCCTCTGGAATAGGCCGAAAGAACTGTGGATGTCCCCTGTGCCAACGGGATCGAATTGAGTTGGATTGTAAACACCCTGAGGAGTGCATTGAGACTGCAAAAATGCTTATAGACAGTATTATACAACGATGGAATCCAACCATGCTTAACCATGACCTACGGGATGAACTAGCTCTCACTCCCGAGGAACTGGAGTTAAATTCCTTGCCAATAGAGTTGGAGCGGGCCATGTATTTTGACCCAGATTTGACCTTACTGAATATTGAAACAGGATTCCGCATTTTTGCATCGGATGAATCTCTGAATGAAATTGCAACGAGAAGGTCTGGAATACTTGATGAACAACCTAGTATGGTCACATACTTCTTACACCCACAAGTCCGCCATGGGGGCGAATTCAACCCAGACATTAAACTTGGATTTACGCGTGTAAGCGATAATGAGCAAGACACTTAGCTATAACTTTTGATAGGCCAGATATACCAAAGACCTTCTCCTCTGCACTTTTGGCGGGAGTTTTACTGATATTGCAGAATACCCAACAGAATGTTCCACTTCTAATTCGTGCATCCTCTGATTTCTTGCTGCGGGTGTTGGTCAAAAAGAGAGAAGCATATGAGAATGACCCATTAGACCCAAATTTCCGTCTACTCAAGGCTGTGGTTGCAATGTTGAACAAGAGAGTAGGCCGCATACAATTCAAGAAGGTGGAGATGAATCTTGCCAAATTCCATCGTGATGAAGCAACTCAGGAAGTGGAAATAGACACAGAACCCGACATTATGTTCCACACTCCAGGAATACTTTTATCTCAGGGTTCTCAAAGGTTGTTCACCAGGATTATACACTCATTACACCCGAAACCATACCGAAAATCTACCTTCATCAATTTAAACCGCATTCGTTGCTGTGTTGAGCAAATTTCAGGTTACACACCCTCTGATAGCATGATTTGGACATCAATTCGATCGTCGACAATACAGAGACGTACACCAAGGGGGCTCGGGCCGGTCAAGCCGGGACCGGAGGCAGGGAGGGTGGGTCGGCCGCCAGGCAGAAAAAGAAAAGTTTGCCCCTCTCATCAAATGGCCTCAAAGTGGGTCGGGCAGTGTCAGGAGTACCACCAAAGCTTGAAAATGCATTAATACACCTCTTGGCAGCTTTACGTGAGGTTTCAAGTGCTGCAATTGTTCAAAAAGGGACTTTACAAGGACTTCAGGGACTGGAATTAGGGTAAGACCTGTATAAAATGCTCTGTTGCCATTGAGGAATTAGAGCTATCCGGATAAGTAGGGAAAGAAGTTTGCGATCTCTGCTCTAAAATAAAGCAAACTGGTTCAAAATTCAAAGTTCAAAGTTTTTGGTGGCGACCGGCTTTCGCCGAACGGATTTTGATGTGAGGGGTGAGAAATCATTGCCCGATTAGGAAGGAGGAGGGAGGGTAGGTCCGCCGAATGGTCAGTTTGAAAAAATATGGCCTAAGTGGATTTTTTCACCGACTTGAACACCCTTGACGTACACAAGATTTTTTATGGAAATGTATCCACAACACCTTCAAGGTGGGTGAGTTCTGGACTCATACTGACACTTTGAAGATGAACGGCAGATGCCATGTTTGTAATGTAACTGAATCACTAGAACACATCGCACTGGAATGTTACTCCCCAGAACAACAAATTATCTGGTCCCTCACAACACAACTGTGGTTGAAGAAGTACTCTTCATGGCCAACACTGAACTGGGGGTTAATCCTAGGCTGTAATCTGGTCAAATTTAAAACAGGGAATGGAACCGTCAACCCCGAACAAGGAAGACTTTTTGCGATACTTGTACCAATCGGATGGCACCTTATTTGGAATTTGCATGTGAACCGAGTCATCAAAAACCAAGGTGCAACACTATCAAAAGCGAATATTCACAACCAATGGTTAAAATTGGTGAACTCAGCACTGCGCCGCGATTGTATTCTCACGGATAAAATTAAATTTGGCCCACTAGCATTGAACAAACAGGTGGTTCTGGACACTTGGAGTGGGCTACTTATGGATGAGGACTCACTGCCGGATGATTGGACACTCACAGAGGGGGTTTTAGTGGGTATATGGCCAATAAATGGTATAGGATAATTCTGAAAGAGGCCAGAGTCCCACACTGGTAAAAAATATTGTGCGTAACAGCATTTCCTCCTGGACAAAACTCACCGGCATGACTGGCTCCAAACCAGCAAACCTAGCGGATGACGTGGAATGCTTCTGCAGACCGAGTTTAAATATTATCCCAAACGCTCCAAAAAAGAAAAAGAAAAATGTTTTTCAACCTGTCGGGCACCTCGGACTTGCCTTATTTGGGCATCACGTGGTATGACGTGGTTGGTTGGTTCAGCTAAAATCGGAAAAATTCAAAAACCGATGTATGTTCCGTCGTTCACAGAAAAGTACCCCCTTGTTCACCGAGCTCTATCGTTTTGCCTCGACGACTGTGGTCTGAGCAATGGATTTCAAGGTGAAATATGAAATAGGAACCCAACTAGCAGGAGCATTCCGTAGGTATTCAAGGTGCATCGCGGCATCTGCGACTTTTTCTCAGCTTAATTTCTGCCGTTTCCAGCACTTCCAGAGCGGACGTGACGCACGGAGCATATGCGAGACATCATAACACTTCATGTGAATTGTCATGAATTCGGAGGACGGAACTCGACTCCCCGCGTCCGAATAGCCGTTTTTTTTGACATCCATTTTTTGTTCAAAATTTATTGCAATTTGCAAAAATAATGGCCGGCCCCTCTTTTTGAAAATAAAAGTTTTAGTTTCGGGCGCCTCGGACCGCCCTCTGTCAGAGCGATGATGTCATGTAGCCGCTCTCGCCATTTCTCGGCATTGAGTTACTTTTTCTTCTACCTAGTTGTACACAAATTATATGCACTCCGGGGCAGTCCCAGTGCTATTGTTGTGCTATGTAGCAGGCTGAAAAGTTAAGAGCAACTCAAGAAAGGTTGAAGAAGAAGCCGCGTGAGTGACATAAGCCTCCGGTCCGAGGCGCCCGAAACTAAAACTTTTTATTTTCAAAAAGAGGGGCCGGCCATTATTTTTGCAAATTGCAATAAATTTGGCTCACCACCCCGCAGCTGCATCCGTTCCCAGACCACTTGCCGATTTTAGTGTAACATACAATTTGTCGGATCTCCCGTGAGTGTCAGGCAAAAAATCAAGAGTAAAGTTGCTGTCAGGGCATGCACGACCCGTTCATCATAACGAGAAGAATTTATTCAACGCTGAAAAACAAATGTGCATCGGACGTGGTGTATGGTACACCGCGAGGCTCTCTGAGGAGCCTCTACACCTCGCACAACGCGGTTCGACTCCCCGGCTCCGAATAGGCCGGGTTACAGTTTTTGGTGTCTTTTTGAGCTGACTGACCTCGTCTACTCCAAGGCCACTTGCACATTCAATTTTAGGTTGCCAAGCGAGAAGCCATATTTGCCATGAGTGTAAAAACCATAAAACCTACTACAGGAACTCAGTTCGAAATCAACCTACTAATTTACCCAGCCCTTTAGCAGGGATGAATCCATCGGACGTGGTGTACGGAACACTCGAGCTCTTGTGCGGCGTACTCTACAGCTCGCAGCACGGGGTTCGAGTCCCTGCGTCTGGATTGTCGCTACGGCGCGAGAGTTTTCTTTGTTCCGCTTCCTTCCATCCAATATTAATCTCCACAGTCGACTATCACCACGCCAGAATGGAACAACGAAAAATTGATAGCACTCAGAGAAATCAATATTTCAAGCCCGACGAGTTTTAAGGTGTGTATGTTCAATTTAAATTCGGGCCTTCACATGTTTTTTTTTCTGCTCTGTATTCCGGTGCATCTAAACTATGGGTTGGTGCAGGGTAGAACAAGTAAGGAAATCGGGTGTGGTATACGCAACACCACGAGCTTTCTCGGGTTTTGGGTAGGAATGAAGCGCGCAGAACGGGGTTCGATTCCGCGAGATAGAATGACACGGGTGTGCCTTTTTGTAATACCAATATGTTCCTCCAAACACAAAGCCTCAGGTAACCTCTCGCATTCAGATCCACACCTGCTTGCTAATAATGCTGGCCCCACTGCACAAAGAAAATACCGGCAGTATGCAATTTTACGACTGCAAACTCAACCTAATTCACCCGGCCTGAGAGGAGGAATGATACATCCGACGTGCGCACACAGCGAGGGCACTTAATGTGTGCATCACACCCTTATAACTCGCAGAACGGGGTTCAACTCCCCGCGTCCGAATTTGCCTACTCCGTGATCCCTCGTTTGATTCGACATCTAGGCTTTCTTCTTTTCCCTAGCTTGTGCGGCAATGTGTATTTCCACTTAAGACACTCGAGAAAGATGAACATGCATCTAGAAATACTCAATATTCCCTCAATGTTCGACCTTCAATGAAATTCACCTCATCAGGCTGACCATTTAATTTCCTGCAGATTAACAAAGAAAGTAATCAGACGTGTGGTGTACGGCCCACATTTGACGGTTCGTCTGGGGCAATTTACGGACTATGAACTTGCAGAACGAGGTTCGACTCCATAATCTATTCCAGTGACCTTTGAGCTCTGCCCAGAAATTAGAATCTGATTCATGTTTTTCGTCGGGGAGTCCGTTCCAGCTAACACAGCGGCAGCTATCTTCTCCATCGAGCCTTAGGCTCTGGCTCTTGAAGACTAAGTAAGTTCTGCATTCTTTCTGGCACTGGAGTGGCCTCAGGATTTGCGGATGAGGTATTCTCGGAAACAATCATGACCTCTGAGTAACTAATGTCATGCATTTTCCGAGCAGCTTTGGGGAACTTTGATCTTGGGAGCTTGCCGACAAGCTGCCAAGCCCAAACAAGGAGCAAGACTTTTGTCAAAAGGCTGATATGGTCACAGGTCCCGGCCCACCTTGAATAGGACCCTGGATTATGCCCTCCCCGTCCCGACAAAAAATTGAGATTTTAGGCCTCAAACCCTGGTCCGATCCCGACAAAAACCGGGGGTCAAGGGCAAAAATGGCAGGTCCTGTCCCGACAAAACCTGACTCCTTGTCTCAGTTTTGGCCCAAGTTTGGTCGAGGTTTCGGAGCAAAATCTCTTGGAAATGATTGCTTTCGCTCAAACGCGGAAAACCGTGCACAATATAAGGGAGTGACAGTAGCCGAACAAAATTTAGGGATTTTGTGAGCTGTGGGAGTGGGAGAAGAGAATTACCGTTTTTAGACGCTTACGCCCCCTTCGGCTTGTAGATTTAGGACCTTCCGGACCTGGCCTCTCTGCCTCCAAGGGTATAATCCGGGGTCCTCCTTGAATCTGATAGGTCACAGGTCACAAGGCCTGAATCTACGGTCGAAATAGTACAGTACTTACTGTCATGCCGGCATGCCATCATTAGAGGAATGCACCCCTTCCTATGACGGGAACACTTGACAGTTTTGCTTCCGAGTCGCTGTCGACCTTGCGTGACGTGGGAATCCACTGCACAAACACTTGACAAACATGCACTCTTCTCGGGAAACCCTGCCATTCCAAGCGCTAAACGAATCGAGTGCACGACCAACTAAGTCCGACCATTTTTGGCCTAGGCAATGGGACCGTGCAATCCCGGGAAATTTAAACCCAATGGAATAACCCGATTTTCTGATCCTTATTTCTCGGACATTCATCGTGTGAAAGTGCATGCTGTTCTCCACGAGGCGCTCAAGGCTACGTCTTGTCTTCCACCTCCACATCCACTGTGCAGGAGACATCCTCCTCATCCTTTCTGTGGGTGTCCCTTCCTGCTGTCTGATCTTCACTTGTGGCTCACATAGTATTCCACCAACAGAAGATCAGCCATATACCAATCCATTTTGACCATGTCTGGCGAGGGCAATGAATTCAAGACCATCAATATTTCTGGTGCGTAAAGAGGTTAGAGTGGGACAACAGCATCATGATCTCTTGTCTCCAGGAGGTACAGGAGGTGAGGGGGGAGGGGGCGGCATAAACGGGGGTGCAGGGGGTGCAGGGGAAGGTCCCACTGTGATATTTGATCACTCTACAAATAAAATGTATGTCGGTGAAGTATCCCCCGTTTCTTTGCTGAAAGTCCATCCTCAACAACAGCAGTGTGAACCAGGGTCAAGGGTTATTCAAGTTTCCCATGTCAAATATCCTTGAAGCTGAATTATGTCTAGACTCAAAGATGTTCTGTACCAGTGGTTGGAGTCTCCTCCTGATACAAAGGCCAGACAGTATGAGCTCAAAAGCCAGCACCACCAAGCCACTGGGGGCTGGCTCTTACGTGATGGCCGATTTATCAGATGGAAGGCCATGCCTGGTGCTTTATGGATCAAAGGAATCTGTAGGTCAATCTTATTCTATTCCAATTCCATGTCTAATAATTGGTTACAGCTGGTACTGGAAAGAGTGTGCTAAGGTGATTTGTATAATCACTATGCACATAATCTGCCACTTACAATACCAACATGGGTAGTTCGACAGTGATTCAAGAAATCATTGTGGCCTGTCCCGAATGGGCTATTGCATATTTCTATTTTGATTTCAGGAATGACAGGCAGCAGCGCATGGACATCATGCTCCGGTCGATCATCTGGCAGCTCTCTGGACAGTCACCTTCTCCCTATACTGCTCTCAATCAGCTGTATGAAACACTGGGAAACGGAAATATACAGCCACAGCTCATCCATCTACAAGAAGTCCTCGAGAATTTACTTCAGAGTTGGACCAGACATCTATTGTCATTGATGGGCTCGATGAATGCAGCAAGCCTGACTGGAAGCACCTTATCAACTTTATCCACAGTCTATGCCATCGTGCCAAAAATGCACTGCATCTCCTGTTTACTAGTCAACCTCTTGAGGAATTCAAAAATGCATTCAAGAATACAACTTTCATCGAGCTTGGTTCCGCGGTTTCAACCGGTGACATCAGATCCTTCATTGGCAGCGAAATTCCTGGGATGGGGAATTGGGCCACTGATGACAATTATGCAAAGGATGTCACGGAGCAAATTGTGCAGAAGAGCAACGGAATGTCGGTTCCCTGATTGTGGTGTAATTTATCCCGAAGCTAACTTGTATATCCAGGTTTCGCATGGCTGCATGTCTCCTCATGGAACTGCGTGGTTGTTATTTCCGAGAGGATGTGGAGGAGAGCCTTGCAGGCCTACCAGCCGATCTGTTTGGGATTTATAACCGTTTCTTAACCCGGGCAAAAGATTCTCTCAAAAAAACAGTTTTTATCCAAGCAATTTTCCGGTGGCTTGTGTTCTCCGCCAGAGAACTTACATCAGACGAGCTGGCAGATGCTATTGCATTCCCCCTATCTAACCCCAAGTTCAACCTTCTGGACCCAGCTAAATCCATTTATGACCCAAATAGACGTGGGGGCAACATTGATATCTTCAAATTGTTAGAGGGCCTGATCGTGATCAAAGGCGAGCGCAGGAATAACTTGATTGCCTTTGCACATTCATCTGTCAAGGATTATATTCTTTCCACACAATTTCATCAGGAATTTGGCACAATCATTGACCTCTCAAACAGAGTCTCTCAGAGATTCATTACCCAAAATTGTCTCCGCTATCTCCTCATTTTTGCAGGGCCCGAACATTCAATGAGTGAGGAAACACTCCAAGACTACCCAATCGCGCTGTATGCCGCAGAATATGGTTCCACCACCTACAGCTGTGCAACGAACAAGACCAGGAGGTGCTACTTCCTTCAACAATGCATCTCCTGGAAAATGGAAGCAGCCAACATGCTGCTTTGTACCAATTGCGTCCTTTAGGCTATTATAAGAACCGTGTTTGGAATGAACCAATATCACCAGCAGTGTGCATATGTGCTGAAATGGGATACACTAGAGGAGTACACTTTCTCCTCATTGAACACAACACATCTGTCAACTTGGTTGGGAAAGATGGCTTGACTGCGCTGCATCTGGCATCCAGGAATGGTCACCTTGACATTGTGAGGCTGCTCATCGAACACAACGCATCTATCAACCTAGTTGAGGAAAATGGCTGGACTGCTCTGCATCTTGCATCGAGCAATGGCCACCTCGACATTGCAAGGCTGCTCATCGAACACAATGCATCTATCAACTTAGTTAAGGAAGATGGCTGGACTGCTCTGCATCTTGCATCGAGCAATGGCCATCTCAACATTGCAAGGCTGCTCATCGAACACAATGCATCTGTTGAGTTAGCAGGGAAAGATGGCTCGACTGCTTTGCATCTTGCATCGAGGTATGGTCACCTTGACACTGTGAGACTGCTCATTGAACACAACACATTGGTCGACTTAGTCAACGAAGATGGCTTGACTGCGCTGCATTTTGCGTCAGGCAATGGTCACCTCGACATTGCGAGGCTGCTTATCGAACACCATGCATCTGTCAACTTGGTTGAGAAAGATGGATGGACTGTGCTGCATTTGGCATCAAGGAACGGTCACCTTGACATTGCAAGGCTGCTCATTGAACACAATTCATCTGTTGAGTTAGCTGGGAAAGATGGCTCAACTGCTTTGCATCTTGCATCGAGGTATGGTCACCTTGACATTGCAAGGCTGCTCATTAAACACAACACATTGGTTGACTTAGTCAAGGAAGATGGCCTGACTGCGCTGCATTTTGCAGCAGGCAGTGGTCATCTCGACATTGTAAGGCTGCTCATCGAACATAATGCATCTGTCAACTTAATTGGGAAAGATGACTGGACTGCTCTGCATCTTGCATTGAAGAATGGTCACCTTGACATTGCAAGGCTCCTCATCGAACACA
The DNA here is from genome assembly GCA_029233265.1 of Mycena alexandri. Classification (NCBI taxonomy): domain Eukaryota; kingdom Fungi; phylum Basidiomycota; class Agaricomycetes; order Agaricales; family Mycenaceae; genus Mycena; species Mycena alexandri. The sequence continues at coordinate 165,556 of JARJCM010000086.1, read as the reverse complement.
ACACATATGTCGACTTAGTTGGGAAAGATGGCTCACCTAATAATCCCGCAAAACCCCTCTTATTAGAGGGTCGTACCGATCGGTACGACCCTCTAAGTAGAGGGTTTTTTAGCGGTTTACCGCTCCCTCCAATAAACCCTCCAATAGCTCTGATATTTTTCCTCAACATCTTCAATATCTCAGGCTCAGGGACTTAGGCCTTTCAAGGTGACTATGTGGCGGTGTTTGCCGGGTGCGCCGGTGGTCCGCCTTTGCGCTCATTGTTGCCAACAGCATTGGCGACGATGTCGGTGTAAAATAGAGGAAAAATGGAGGAAAAATTGCAATTAAATTCCAGATAATACAATGATCACATTTGTGTCTAAGCGCCGTCACACGCCTGCCCTGCTGCCCGCTTCCCATCATCCCGCCCCCGACAATACTATGGTTACTCTGAAAAGGCAATGAAAATATAAAATAGGAACTGCAGTAACGCACCCTCTTCCCAGAATCCTTGTGTCCTGGGTCCACCTCTACATATTCATGGAATGTCTGCTCTATATGACCATTCACTGCCAGCCTCATAAGCTGGTACACCATCTCAGTGACCTCTTTTTCCCCCTCCTCTTCGTCATTGTCCTCCTGATCCTCTTCCCTCACCTCATCAGGTGGCTCCTCCCCCAAGTCAGGCTCCTGCTCGGCATTGCAATGCCTGTCTTGCTGGGTTCGCCTCTCATGAGGACTCTCTTAATTGCCAAGTTCCCCTGGGTAAGAAGAGCCAATGGTAGCTGTCTTCTTGGAGCTTGAACTTGCGGGTCGAACGGTTCATGTCATGATGGCCAGCAATGGATCACGTGACGTGTCACGTCACGTGACCCCAGAGCGTGCAAAAGCCTCTCTTTCCTCCACCACCACCACCTCCTCCTCTTTGGCCCATTTATCTTTGCCACTCCTTTGTAAGGCTTGAATCCTTTCCTAGCTACCCTCCTTGCCCATCATGGGCTCTTCTAGGGCCTCAAAAACGCGTTTTGCAGTCAGGTGGCATTGGGTGGCATTGTGGTGAATTTTTTAATGGGTGAGCCATATTGCCCATTTATTTTGAGCCCTTTCTTCCCTTCTTTCTCTTCTCTTTTACCTATACCCCAATAAACCGCCAGAGCGCAGAGATCCGACCCTGGAACTTGGCAAACTCTGCGTATGGGTTTTGTTTTTGCTTTGCACCTTCTTTACCCCCAATAAACCGCCAGAGCGCAGAGATCCGACCCTGGAACTTGGCAAACTCTGTGTAGGGGGTTTTTGTTTTGTTTTGAATTTTCTTTACCCCCAATAAACCGCCAGAGCGCAGAGATCCGACCCTGGAACTTGGCAAACTCTTCGTATGGGTTTTCTTTTGTTTAGCTAGACCTTACCTCCTTCCCTCCATACTTATTTCCTTACTGACCTCCTTCTTTCTTCTCAGCAGGCCGACGAACCTTTCGCTCTGGCAAGGAGTTTTCTCAGTTCGACCTGGCTACTCCTCCTCATGCTGTACCTATCTCTGCACCTAACTTAGATGTCACCGACAAACTTGCCTCTTGTATCACATCGCAAGAGGCTACTGGCCAGCTTGATGAGCTAGAAGAACTTGAGGCGACCTTTTCTATGACAACTATTTCCCCACCATCCTCTTCCTCTTCCCCTTCCTCCTGCTCTCTTTTCACCCCGCCTTTCTGGGTCAATACCACCCCTGACTACACTGCTCCTTCCCCCTTCTACCCCGCCTCTGCCCCCTCCACTTCATCTAATGATTCCGGGACAAATTACAAGAAGCAGGCGATCATAGTCCCCCACCCTGGCGTCGGCAACCTCTCCCGGGGATGGCCCGCTATCACGGCTCTAGGCTGGTTCGATCCAGATCTCGGGGGACACTTGACCCTCTGGGATTTGAAGCTTGTTATACGCTTTCTGCTGGGGGGGCCACTATTCTCATACCTTCCCATCGTCCGCCATTCTAACCTCCCCATCCGAGCTCAGGAGAAGCACTTCTCATTCGTCCAATACACGGCTGGGGGACTTTTCCGGTGGATTTGTAATGGCTTCAAAACCGACGAGGCGTTCGAAAATACAGGGACGAGGGAGGAGAAGATGGAGCGCACCAAAGAGGCAAAGACTCGGTGGGAGAAGGGTGTTGCGATGTATTCCACTGTAGATAGCCTCAAATCTGGACCCTCTGTACCCTCCATCTAATTTATGTCAACTTTCTTGATTTTTTTTGGAGAGAGTTTGAGCGTCAAATTGCAAGGCCTCAGCTTCGGCCGATGAGTTCGGACACCAGCCCGATGAACAAGAAAATATTGCTGCAAGGCTCAAACCTGGGCAATATGGGCCATATCTTTTTCAGAGCACTGTTAGAGTATGAAAGTACAATACTGGAAATAATTGAGCCCACCTGAGATGTACAGAAAATGAAAATAATGTTTTGGTGTTTCGGTCGCGAACGCGCCGAGTTTTCAAGAGCTTGCCCATATTTACGGTATAAACTCTGATCATCTTTCGTCTTAACCTTCATGTTGCACACCAATTCTGACAACTATGGGCAAAATCAATTATCCAAGGAACAAAAGAGTAAGTATAAGTGTCAAGCATCTCAGAAGGCCTACAGAGAGAGGTAGAAGCACAGAAAACTTCGTTTCTGAAGCTTACACTAATATCCCGTAAAACAGAAATACCAAAAGACTGCGTGCGGAGGCTCGAGTTCGGATGCAGAGGTGGGTTCTAAGGACCAATATGACTCCCTTGATTGACCACTAGGTCCAAGACTCCGCGCCAAAACCAAGGACGATGAAGAGAAGATAAAATTGGGCCGGGAGCGTCGTTGTGAAAGAGATGCCGATAGCAAAGAGGCGTAAGGCTGCCCCTACCACAAAACGAATCTAAGGACCTAATCCCTCTTCTTCACAGTGGCCGTCGACAGTGGGTGAAGCCAGTGCATCTTAACTTCCCAATTGACCCGCTCACAGGAATTCATCAAAAAATATGGTTTCAAAGCATACTGGGACCATTACAAGCCTCTCCTTAATGAATTCAACCATTACTGTCTTCCAGGTGTCAGGGTTGAGGTTCCCAAGGAGGAGCAGAAGCCGACTGCTGAAGGGGAAGATGTGGGGGAGAAATTCATTAATTTGATTTTTGGGCTCGACAAAGATTAGTGCACTACAGTGTAATTGCACCAGCCTGTATTTTGCTTCACTCAATACCTTGTTGTGTCTGACAGAATCTGACCTATATGAGAACAACCGAGAAATGTGTATACACCCTCTGTCCGATTTGACAGAACATGAGATAAAGAAGTTGACACAAAAAGATTTATACAAGGGAAATACAGGTCTACTACCGGACTGAAGCAAGCTCTTCAGGCGTCGCCAAACTCCTGGGGGCCCAGAATGACGGCGCCCGGGGGTCTTGCTCGATGCCGTTGCCTGTATGGCTACGGTCGGAGTCAAAGACACGGGCTCAACTTCCGCTCTCTCTTGATGGGGTTGGTCACCTGGCGCTCGATGACGGTGTCGGGCTCGGTGTCGGACTCGGGCTCAGGCTTGGGGACGAGGCCGATGGTGACCCCTGGGCTTGGGGCGCACATTATCTCAACGCTAGTGATGTGGTGCGGCGGCGCCGCAGCGGCTCGGGCTTCGTGTTTGGCGCTGGCACAGGCTCTGCACTCCACCTCTTTGCAGTGTGCACGCTTGGACCCGGGAAAGCTGGTCCTCATCTGCTTTGGAGCACCTCGAGGACTGTTGAAGGGAGGAGAGAGGGAGATGGGGATGGCATGGGCGTGTCATAGTTGGGAGGTGGAGAGGAGTAGGGTGGAGGAAGAGAGGGGCGAGAGGAAGGGGGGGCGACTGCACGACCGTGACGAGCCTGAGTATACCCTGGCGATGGAGATAGGCAGGGGGGAGGGGCGGCGACTGCGACGAGCCCGAGTATACCCTGGCGGCAGAGATAGGTGCACACCTGTGCTGCGAGACGACAATGTGTGCGCATTTGACGGTGCAGGGGTCCAGGAGGCAGAAGGAGGGTGGGGGCGGGGCAGATGAGGTGGTGGGTGCATGAGAGGCCATAGAGGAGGACGCGCTTGTTCGACAGCGTGGAGGGTGCGGTCGGCCCCAGTAGCAGTGTGGATTTCGGTGCTGGTGGGTGCGTCTGGGTACCCGTCACAGGGTACGTGAATGCACGCAAAGTGCACCGTGCAATGGCCATGGGCCCCGAGCCACCAGCCAGAAGTGCTGGTCTTTGCGCCTTGACTGAGCCTCTTCAGATTGGAATTTGCTGTCATAGTATTGATGGCCAGTACAAGACACATAGCCAGGGGGCGCGGGAGGGAGCCTGGTGACGGGGTGGATGTTGTGCAGAGGCGCCGACATAGCAGGGAGAAGAAAAGGTGGTCACAGTCACATCAGTGACCCATCGTGATCGATCAGCCGAATGGGCACGTTCGTCAAACACAACCTACTTACATGGATTGTGAGCTCAAGGGAAGAGTCAAAAACCCTAGTGCATTGTATTTCAGTCCTGAGATTAGATGCTACTCTATTTTCCTCCAGATATTCACATGTTCTGTTAAGTTTTGACAGTGTATTCACTTGTTCTTCCGTTATTCTTGCGGAGGACAAGGTATTCATGAAATGAATTGAATTCCTATTTTACCTGCATTTACTTGGTATTTTTAGAAGCCAGTCCATTGCACCGACGTCCGGGGGGCGGGACAATGAGCTGGAGGGCAGTGGGGCGGGCGCGCGATGGCGCTTAGGCGCAGATGAGATCACTGTATTATCTGGAATTCAATGGCAATTTTTCCTCTATTTTCTCTCTATTTTACACCGACATTGTTGCCAACGTCATCAGCAACGATGAGCGCGAAGGCGGACCACCGGCGCGCCCAGTAAACACCGCCACATAGTCGCCTCGAAAGGCCTAAGTCCCTGAGCCTAAGATATTGAAGATATTGAGGTAAAATATCAGAGCTATTGGAGGGTTTATTGGAGGGAGCGGTAAACTGCTAAAAAACTCTCTAATTAGAGGGTCGTACCGATCGGTACGACCCTCTAATAAGAGGGGTTTTGCGGGATTATTAGGTGAGATGGCTGGACTGCACTGCATCTGGCATCCAGGAATGGTCACCTTGACATTGTGAGGCTGCTCATTGAACACAATGCATCTATCAATTTGGTTGGGAAAGATGGCTTGACTGCACTGCATCTGGCATCCAGGGATGGTCACCTTGACATTGTGAGGCTGCTCATTGAACACAATGCATCTATCAACTCAGTTAGGGAAGATGGCTCAACTGCTTTGCATCTTGCATCGATGTACGGTCACCTTAATATCGTGAGGCTGCTCATTGAACACAATGCCCCTGTCAACCTACTTGGGATACATGGCTTGACCGTTCTGCAACTTGCAGGGATGTACAGTCAAATCCACGTTGTGAGGCTGCTTAGGGAGCACAGCAAGCAAACCCCTAGATGATATCGTTGGCTCAGTCTCCTTATAGCACGAGCTGAATATGAGATTGTAGTTAAAAGCAGGAAGTAAACTACAAACTGGATGTGTGTGTCTTGAAACATGAACATGAGAACCAAGAGTTGTGATTACAATGATTGCAGGTAAGATTATGGAGGAAAAACACATTTTGATATGAGAAACCAAACATGTTCCAGCCTGGCAGGAACGGGCCTGAGACGAAATTCAGCCATTGAGGATTGAGTTGGTTGAACCCCAGTTATCTGAAACTCCTGGTATATCACCAGACTTCTCTGACGGGCTCGGTAACATGGCTTGCCCTGCTTAACAGAGTTTGGAATTGGTTGAACGGCCTTGGATGGCTTGCCTTTCTGGTAGGGCTTGACTTCAGTTCACTTATAGCTTTACCACTGTAATACAGTGTAAGTATAAATCAATGCTACCTGGTTATCTCCGGCCTTTATTTAGGGTCTGTACTGTGCTCCCGTGACTTCAGGTAGTATTGATCTTTACCAATTCATTGCATTGAGAGCAGGAGAGGTTCTTGTAATCTCTGTAGGAATGTCAAAGAATATTTGGTAATAATTTGGGGCCATTGCTGCGCATGGCATGTACGAGGACCTTCTCTTACACAGCTACGGAGAAGTCCATGAGGATTTTCTGATTCAAAATGGGCGAATGAATAACAATTGGGGCGATAGTTTTAACTCATTGGGAATCCTATAAGGATAGAAGTGAGAGAACGAAATATATCTAATGAACAAGTAGTGGGCAGGTAAGTCGGCTGGGCAGAGGGAGAAGTGGCCTGGAACCGCTTCTACCCTCCCTGCAAGCAAACTGACTCCCAAATAAACTACCGTGACACAAACTCCACGGTGGTCAATGTTCATCCCCGAGTATAGACAAGGGTATCTGCAATTCTCCCTCCGCAGGAATCAAGGAAATTGGGCGGATGATTGTCCAAATACTGCTCATTAATGCAGGCTCGACCTGTGGCAATGCCGCCGTTAGACCAAATCCGGCCACGAGTACCAATAATTTGGGATGTGAAATGGAAGCCCCCAAGGTATATGATCCCTCGAAGGAGGAAAATATGTGTGTGTCCATCTACATCGAACCGCAGTTTGGGATCTATGGGCAAGTATGACCCAGGGCTCTGAAATCCAACAATGAGCAGGTGAGGAACCCGTTGCAGTTGGGGGACCCACAGCATCTTGTTTGTCCTGCATTGAGGACATAATGTGTGGGTTCGGCCCGATAAATCCCTCAAAAGGTACTCCTTCAAGTGCATGCCATTGATATTCTCCTCGTACTTGAGAGAGTGAAACTCATTGAAACACTGTTTCTCAACCAGATCTGTGTGCATACATTGGAAGCATTTTTTCTTTGCCGTTGCACAAGACACAGTCCGTCCAACAAGAGATAGGGCTAGGTTCTAATGTTGCCGCAACTCGAAAAGTCGAGTCACGACTCGGCAAGTCGACTTCAAACGCCGATCGACTCGACTTCCCGTCCAAGAGTCACTCAAAGTCGACCCAAGTCGACTCGAGTCGATGGAGTCGGAGTTTTTTGAAATATTCTCCGCAGAAAGGTACATTGTGGTTAGAAAGTGCTGTGGGGCGCCCTGTAGCTCCCTAAAGTGTTCTCAACCATTTCTGAGCTATGTTTACCATTACTAGTGCCTTCTCATAGGAGTGATGGGACATCAACATTTAATCTTTCGACTTCAACATCGCATTTTGTCAACTTAAGGACATTGCACTTGACGGAGTGGATTTCAGAGCATTCTATACCTCTTCCCACACAATATGCAGTCCATAATTCCCTAGAGCTTAGGCCCCCTACGTATGATTGATCCCTAGAGTGTAGGGGGCTCCGAATTCCGCCGGATTTTCGGCTGAATCCTAGGCATGTGGGGAATAATAATATCCCAATAATATTCTGTGGGCCAAGACTGAAGCATTGGGCCCATTCTGACCTTGGGCTACTGCCCGGGACTACCATGGGGTAGGTGTGGGTATGTTAATATTTCATCTCCTACATACTAGGACTTAGCCGACCAGTATCAAAATATTTGCCTAGCCATGAAGCCAGGAATGAGCCGACCACCAGCAATAATATTGTTGCACCTTGGGCACTGTGTTCAGCTGATGGGTTCCATAATATTCTGAGCTCAGCATGATGGGACTTGGCCCATCAGCCCCCTGGGGGACCAAAATATTATTCATCTTCACAGTTTTGGGGTCGGCCGGCCACCAACAATAATATTATTTGACCTACATATTACTGTTGGGCAGATACTCTCAATAATTTTTTGAGCCCAGGAGACCGGGACTCAGCTGATCTATCTTTGAAGGACAATAATATTATTATACCTACTGACTTTAGCATCGGCTGACTAGTAAAATAATAATATTACATCTGGTGTCAGTGCTCGGCTGATGCTCCCGATAATATTTTCTGCTTAGGAGAGTGAGGTTCAGCCCATCCATATTCTGGAAGCTATAATATTATCATGCCTAACACCCCTAGGTTCAGCTGACGACTGACAATAATATTGTCGCACCCGGTTACCACTGTTCGGCTGATCAGTGTAATAATATTTTGGGCCTAAAATAATGAGGGTTGGCTCATCGGTGTTTTCACAGGAAATAATCTTATTGCACCTAGGAGTCCTGGGACCGGCCGACCACCATATAAATTATTATTTTGCCTGAGCACTGGTGTTCAGCTGATGTGGTAGATAATATTTTCAGCCCAAGATGTTGGTGGTCAGCTGCTCGAGATTTCCGCAGAACATAATATTATCACACCTAGTGATGAAGGATCAGCTGATCACCAGCAGAATATTATTTCACCTAGTCTACACCTTGCAGCTTATGAGCATAGCCACTGATTGGATCAACAATATTCACCTCCTTTGTCCCAAAAAGGAAATTAAATTGAGGATAGTGGTTTATGGGCAGGTTTCAGATATTGTGCAGCCAGAACTTCTTTGAGGCTTCTGTACCAGTTTGAAGGGCATGTCTTCTGATCTTCTGGCCCTTATAGAAAGCTACCAGGTGAACAACCGAAGTTTTTACACCTCATTTTCAGCCCACACTCATCAAAATGTTGTGAATATCATCCCCATCTTTACAATACCATGTGTATAAAGCCTGAAACCTTGATCATTCAAAAGGTAAGGGATTGTGACTCATTTCAGTTGGTACATACTCAGATTTCAATGGTGTGACCAGTTGATCAGTGTGACACCTTCCTAAAAAGGTAATGGCTGTTTGCGCTATATCTTGGCACTGAATTGTGTACTGCATCTCGGATGCTCCGGGTATAGAAGGGGTACACCATGTGTACTCTATTGAGGTGTAGATGTAGTGGTCTGGGTCATAATCGGCCCTGTTTATCAGCTGAGAACTGAAGTAAGTGACAGCACAAAATCTTGGGATGTAATGGAGGGCTTCTTTCCTCCTCGTGTATTATACATCACCATGTATACATCTTACTATAGCAGAGGTATCAGTGTGCTGCTATCCTTTGGTAACTCTCTGCAAAATTCTTGAGTATATTCATTCCTGGATCAATCAGCTTGTGGCATGTGAAGGAGCTGAGAGTGACTGTTTCTTTGGTGCTCTAAAATTCACGTATACCTGTCGGTATATCATATGTGAAATACTCGGAAATCTAGGAGATTTTTTCATTTGACTGAATTCCGCCAAATCCTAAACTTTTCCAAGGAAGACTGAGCACCACCTTCAGTCCTTCAGCATGGATGCTCCTCAAATTTTTGGTAAAGTCTTTGCATACATCTCAGCAACCTTTCCACTCTGTTTAGTTTGTGTTCCTGGGCTCACATTCCCTTCATTTCACTGTTGAACACTGGCCTTGGTCATAAATCTGTTCTTCCGGCAAAAAAACAGGTGTTGCACAAGGTGAAGAAGGCTATTGATGGAGATTGTAGGCCACAGAGGTTGAAGGATCTGCTAGGTATCCAGAAAAAAATACCTGGGCACTTGAACCCCAGCGCAACATGTTCAGTGAGGTCTTTTACACGATTCCCGGGATACCGGGCCGGCCGGGCCGCCTTTCTCCGCAGCATCAAATGCCTTTTCTTTCTGCTTCTTGTTGTTACTGAAGGATCTTTTGAGCCTGGGAAGATACTAATTACACCACATAGTAATGTAGCTTAAGTCTGGGCCCAAGCACCCACTACAAGACAGCATGTTACCTCAATATCAGCAGAACATACTATTTCACCACTCTTACCGCATCTCAAGTGTTGCGGATACCAGATTAAAGAGCCCTATGGATGTTGGTGGTATACATAGACCACAGACAACTCATGGTATGTGGTTTAACACTGCTATTTGTGTGAGTGATAGTTCTCACTGTGGGCCGTGATTAAGCAATGTTGTCGGGTATATTTCTCTCACAAATTAACTCTTTGGGCTGTGGTTGGGATGTAGAATGCAGGAAAACATGATTGCACCTCAAATTGAGGCTGAGAAGCTAGTGATGTTAAATTTTTTTTCCTTTTTTGGACTCAGGAGTTGAGTAGAACTGATCCGATCAGTGGCTGTGCAGAGCGGCTCAACCCAGTGGGCCAGGTGAAATAATATTTCATTTCGGAGGCATATCAGAGCAAATCATGATATTCTAGTCTCCCGGACTAAAGGGGACCCCACCCCTACAGTGTTGGACATCATCAGCTGAACACAGGTGCCCAGGCAAAATAATAATTTGTATGGTGGTCAGCCGGTCCCAGGACTCCTAGGTGCAATGATATTATTTCCTGTGAAAACACCGATGAGCCAACCCTCATTATTTTGGGCCCAAAATATTATTACACTGATCAGCCGAACAGTGGTAACCGGGTGCGACAATATTATTGTCAGTGGTCAGCTGAACCTAGGGGTGTTAAATGATAATATTATAGCTTCCAGAATATGGATGGGCTGAACCTCACTCTCCTAAGCATAAAGTATTATCGGGAGCATCAGCCGAGCACTGACACCAGATGTAATATTATTATTTTACTAGTCAGCCGATGCTAAAGTCAGTAGGTATAATAATATTATTGTCCTTCAAAGATAGATCAGCTGAGTCCCGGTCTCCTGGGCTCAAAAAATTATTGAGAGTATCTGCCCAACAGTAATATGTAGGTCAAATAATATTATTGTTGGTGGCCGGCCGACCCAAAACTGTGAAGATGAATAATATTTTGGTCCCCCAGGGGGCTGATGGGCCAAGTCCCATCGTGCTGAGCTCAGAATATTATGGAACCCATCAGCTGAACACAGTGCCCAAGGTGCAACAATATTATTGCTGGTGGTCGGCTCATTCCTGGCTTCATGGCTAGGCAAATATTTTGATACTGGTCGGCTAAGTCCTAGTATGTAGGTGTTGAAATATTAACATACCCGCACCTACCCCATGGTAGTCCCGGGCAGTAGCCCTAGGTCAGAATGGGCCCAATGCTAAAATCTTGGCCCACAGAATATTATTGTGATATTATTATTCTCCACATGTCTAGGATTCGGGTGAAAATCCGGTGGAATTCGGAGCCCCCTACACTCTAGGGATTAATCATACGTAGGAGGCCTAAGCTCTAGGCATTATGGACTGCAGGCACTGCTTCCCAATGCTGCTGAAATATTTTTGAAGTATGTTGATCACTACCGAAGCTTCTTCATAACCCTCGCGACAAGTTGAAGAGAAATGATCGTTCAATGGGATTCCTAGATGTTCTCTCAACTTCTCTGAACTGTGGTTGATGAAAGGTACCTGATTGAATTTTGAGGTCGGCTCCAAGTCACTCGGAGTCGATGCAAGTCGACTTGGTTTGACTTGGGAGTCACACAAAGTCACATTCGTAACTCGACTCGACTCGACTTAAGCCGACTTGGCGAGTTGACTCGGAGTCTTGGAGTCGCGAGTCGCGGCAACATTACTAGGTTCTCAATGGAGATTCCACAGTGACCGTACGGAAAATTGAAAGGTGCATCTCGATTTAAGCTCACCCTGAGTTCGTCTCTCAAGCTCTCCAATGCGGTCAACTGATTTGTGGCTCGCAAAAATCCTTCTGAAAGATTCTTGAAGGTCTCAGTTCTTGAGCTGAATATTCCGTGCCATCTGGTTGGATTGCTTCTCCAGATGTCGAAGAGAATTGTGAACAACGAATCATATCCGCAACTGTAATTATCAGCATCCCAGATCAGTCCTCTCGGCATGGCTCCGACTGCATTGGGTGCGGCAACATCAGAACGAGCCTTCTTGTTAGGAGGCTGTTCCAAGCCATCCGGAATCTCGTGCTGGGACCGTTTCAATGATTTCTCACTGCTGAATGATGGTTGAACTATATCCAATTGCCAAGGAATTTGAGGTTTCAGTGGTTGGATAGGTTGTTCAGTCACAGTCCACTGCAAAGCCTTGTGCCAACCTCTGGGTTGATATTTTGCACCTCTGCTTGCCTGATAGCTCCGAATCAGGGTGTTTCGAATGGTGCCATCCACATCTATTGAAAGCTGCCCATCATATTGAAGCTCAGTTATTTCATCCAGCAAATCGAGCTCTCGGAACTCCTGCCGCAAATGACCATTCAGCCCCTTAGTGATAATCGACCAGCCAGTTGGGGCCTTCACTATAACTGTACCTAGAGCACTTGATCCTCGGGATAGGGCTGTATAGTACGACATTGCGGTCTTGCATCGCATCAAGTCAACAACATTCCACAAACGAGTTTTACCTTGTGCAGCATAATCAGTCATCCCAAAATTAGGAAGGACCTGGATCTGCTCTCGTGATATGTTGACCACCATATCATTCATCAGAGTGCTGGGTCAATCAACTTCAGGTATAATGTATCAAGCACTGACTGCCCAAAGGGCCCAGTGGACGAGTCCCATCCCACAACAGTTGCCTCTTGTCCTTTTGTTGGATAAATCTATTTGTCAACCCCCTTGACAAGAACAACGGGGTTGACATATAGACTTTTTCTATTTGGCAACCCCCTGCCGTACAAGATAAGATAAGATTTCACACCATCTTTGAGGCAAAATCCACTGTTTTCAGAGGTAATGAGGGATTTTTCGTGCCGCAGGATTGCGAAATACTGTTTAGAGTGTATGGACATGCTGTCTCTTTTTCTTCCAATTTTTCCGAGGCATCTCACATCATTTCGGTGGTTCAAACCAAGTTCAAACGACAGAACGGCAAAAATCCCGACTGATTTCAACGGGAGGGCCCACCAAAAAAATGGAGAGGCTCCCTGGCCATCTCTAGTCGATGTATGTGATTTATTATGTGGTCTTACACTTGCACTTCATTGCTGGAGAACGCCCGACCACCTCCCGCTCCTTCCCGCCGTCCCCGCCATCAAGCGCCGTCACATCAAAACTTACAAATCGTGGGGGTTGACAATTAGTATCAACCCCCGTTGATGCAACAAGGGGGGTTGACAAATAGATTTATCCCCTTTTGTTATACAAAGTTCTGTGGCATCGTTGTTGCGTATCATAATGGGCATTCCAACACAAATGGACAGTTTCCCGGGTATGTGTTTACTCGTGTAGGAGGCATGACATGCCCAGAGAGCCTCCTGCATCAACTGACTGATTCCCTTGGATGCTGGAGCAAAGTTTTTGCCTTACGTCTCCGCTTACAATTTTTATTGGCTTGGGTGTATAAACTAAGTTTATCAATGGAATAGAAATTGGTGAGGGCTTGACCGGAATCTCTTGCAAACTGTCTACTGCCCTCCTCGTTCAGAACATCCTTGTGGGCATTCAATGCTGTGATTACAGACACGTTACAAAATTGTGGCTCAGCAAGTCTTGGGAACCCAGGTTCAACGCTACTGCGAGCCATACATCCGCGAAGAAAGGCAATATCCGCCGGAGTACAAGCTGCATAGTGCATATTAGTCAGCGTAGTTCACAGTCTCTGATCATTTAAAGTCTCTGTTGTCTGTCTCATGTTCTCCTTCAATACAACCACGGTGGTGATCTGCTGCCACAGAATTTTCCCTAGTACATTCTCCTGGTCCTTTGGCCTCATGCCTCCATGACAGGTATCCATGACTTTGTCTGAATATAGTGGAACACCACCTGTTGGTGGAAGTTGGGCAAAATCCCCGGCAAAGATCATATTCATCCCTCCAAAGGGGGTGTCATGCACATTGAGAGTGTTAGCCAGCCGAGCACTTATGTGGTGAAGCTCATGACATGCAATCATGGAAACCTCATCAAGAAATATATGTTCCACACCGGTGAGACGTTCCCTGGCACAAGCAACTGAAGTATGATCTGAAACATAGCCATCATCCTGTTCCTTGGAGTCAATTCAAATTCCCAGGAACGAGTGGTAAGTTGAACCGTTCAAGAGTGCAGCAGCTGTGCCTGTGGGTGCAATATCAACAAATCGATGGGCCTCATTACGGGCGGTGAAGAAATGGACCAAGGCCTTTATAACCCGGGTTTTGCCTGTACCACCCATGCCTCCCATGTACATTCAAAGCTGTGCCGGTTGGGCAAGAGAATCTGGGACAGAGGGTGCTGCATGGGCCACAATCCGGAATGCTCTCTCCTGATCTTTGTTTAAAGTGAACATTGCAACAGCTGAATCAATTACAGCCATTTGTGGAACTTAGGGCGCGGGCCGGTTTTTTTTTTTTTTTACACTTTTCAACGAGAATCGTTATTGTGAGCTCAGTTCTTGTCCATTTGCCTTGAAAATATGCTCATTGTGTTCGCAATGCAAATGCGGAGGGCACCACGGTCCTCGTCCTTCCTGATGGGATCATAATTGCCTTATTGGGAAAATGTCGCCCTTTTTGTACAGGACTTGTCGCATCCTCTGTGCTGTGGTCAGATTGGCCTATAAATTTGATATGATGTCTTTATGAGTATCACTGAGGGCTGGACGGACCGGGATTTTGAATGTGTGTCTTAGTTCACCGGTATTCTGCATTCTCATAATGTGGGATATCTGAATACCTTGTATACAAGAAGTAAATACAATATGAGGAAATACCGGTCCGTCCAGCCCTCCTTAATACTCATGAAGACATCATATCAAATTTATAGGTCAACCTGACCACAGCACAGAGGATGCGACAAGTTCTGTACAAAAAGGGCGACATTTTCCCAATAAGGCAATTATGATCCCATCAGGAAGAACGAGGACCGTGGTGCCCTCCGCATTTGCATTGCGAACACAATGAGCATATTTTCAAGGCAAACGGACAAGAACTGAGCTCACAATAACGATTCTCGTTGAAAAGTGTATATATATATAAAAACAGCCCGCGCCCTAAGTTCCGCAAATGGCTGTAAACCCTGAGCTTCCATCTGTGCAGCACGAAATTTCCTTGAGATATATTCACTCCCAAGAACCGCAACCGTATCTGGAATGGACTTGGCAAACCTTAATGATTTCATGGCAGGTAGGTTCTTCAACCGCATATTCGCAACACTCTCGCGTAATTCTAAGATTGTGGCTCACCATCTCAAAGTGTTGTCTGGGTGGAATTGAGATGCAGGCTGCTGATGAGGTTCCGGTATGGGTTTCAACCACTCTGCATTTGTCATCATTTCCCTCATAGCTGCCATTTTCTTGGCTTGGGCCCGATTTCCAGGGCCGGGAAGACTGTAGTCCGGACTATCCCCGTTGTCATCGGCTGTGATGTCCTCGTTCACACCGTCAAAGTCGTTGAGGTCATCGTCCTGTCTCCAAGGTACGCGTCATGTTGCCCTCTTAGAGCTTCCTTGGATTTTCTCTTAAGAGTTGCATAGTGATCATCCCGGGCATCATTGCATTCATATCGAATGTCGAAATTATTTATTAGCTCCGACTGCCGGGAAGATAAAAGCAGTTTCCCAGTCCATTCCACTCTCTTTCAATTCAAGGCCTGACCTCCATGGTTTGAATAAACTAAACATTGTGCAGCAATAATAGCCGCAATCCCCTGTGTCTCTCCGTGGGAGTGCCCCACCAACAAAGTTAGGTACCATCGTGTTGACATTCAACTTATATATTCGGATATAATGTGTCAGATACAGCGGATGGTCTGGAGAAAATGGCCGGGATAAAATATCATCACCGTCATCCTCATTCATAGGGTCATCCATTTCTATGTCCTCAGATAGTATAAGGGGTGGCAACTCCGCCTCGGCATCAATCTCCGCTCGGAATTTCTTAGCTTGTGCGGGTGTTCTTTTAATACGCTTCGCACACTGGATCCATTCATACAAGGTCATGGTTGAAAGGTCTTCAGATCTATACTTGTAGTCATCAACAGCGGAGGCTCCAATGATTTTTTGGTTCGACTTGGTGAGTACCACCTTGTCAAGAAAGGTTTCTTCATCAATGTCCTCACCATCACTACCACTCTCATCATCTTCTGACGCCTCATCATCAATATCCAGCATTTCTGAATCATCTTGATCAGCCTTGTACCATACCCTTCGAACCTCAGAGATATAATCTCGCCACCAAAAGACCATAAAATTGTGACTTGTATAATGATCCGGGTTACCCAAAAGATACATTGCTGCCATTGGACTCCCGATCTCCATTTTGGTGGACAGAACGTTAACAATCTTCATTAGCAGTTGACGGCACTTGTCCTTCCTTTTGAATTCAGCACTTAGTGGGTCAGCATTTTCATGCAAGACATTGTACATTGAGGAAAATACTTGGTAACTCTTGAGATTCGCCTTCGAAACGTAGTCCGATATATAGGCAACAATAGCCTTGATTGCAGTGCCTGACAAGAGACTTGTAACATCTGTATTACAACGGAGACAGTAAGTCAGCATTGGGGTAACATTATTGATGTCAGATTCTAGCTTTTTCTCATTCAAGGAGCCATCAGAATAATCGACAACAGACTCTGGGAATATTTCTCTCTGAAATCTTGCTGTACACACACCGTCTTTGGTCAGACAACCTTTTGCACCTTGGGACTTGACCTTCATGCCCTTTGTAACTTTGGCTCTACACTCTTTTGCGGTGGGCTCATGTGCCCGATGGTGGGTATGAACATTGGACTTACTGTTGTTTCCCAAAACTTGGACCACCAGCCGGTTAAGTGCAAACAACGTTTCCACTCTGAGCATTTCTTCTCTTTACACTGGGGTGGAGGCGGAACAGGCATTGTTAGTGTTGGGTTCTGGTAAGTGGAATTGGTGTCTGTTGGGACCTGATAATTTGGAGCCTTAACTTTCAAGTTTCCAAGAATTGTGATGTCGGGGCGGGTGTCCTTGGGTGGAGCAGGATATTTGGCCTGCACCGTGGCTAGGTCACCGTTATGGAACTCTCCAACATGAACTGCTTCGAGATATGCAATTAATGATTGTTCAAAGTCTGATCCTTGAGTCATTAACCTATTGTGAATTTCTTGCGGCGGCACGGTACCCTTGATATACAACAATAGATGTAAATGCAATGTGAGCTGACCCTATTGCTCGACTGTGCCATAGTAAGCTCCAGTCTCACCATAAACTTCACGGTGACCGGAATCAACACCGAGAACATGCTTGATAAATGTCTTCACTATGTAGTCAAAGAAGTGAGCAGCTGCCACAGGGTTTGAGGATATCCTCAGGTAGCGTGCATCATGACTCAGTATCTCAGGTGAAAACTTTACATCTGACCCGGCATAGTAGAGGCATAGTGGATGTGCAATGTCTGCTGGGGAAGGTGTGATAAACCATGTTGGTGCACCCATGATGAAGTCAATGCCCAAATTTTATTCCGCATATATTTCTTCAAAGTCAAAGACCCTTGAACTTTGCCTGCAACACTGTCGATGTCAGTGAGGACATTGAAGCAGTTTTTTTCATCTTCAGTTACCGGTTTCACAATTTCACCCTCAATCATTCTCTCCGAAATGCTGCTGAGCACAGGAACATTAAGTCCGAGTAATCGATCAGCAATATCTGCAAACTTGGCACGTTTAGCAACAAGGAAACTCGAAGTACTAGATGATTTCATCTGGGCATGATTAAACACAACAATTGGGAAGTAAACATCGGTCTGGAAACACTTGTCGTGATACAACAAAAGTTTTCGTTTGTGGGTTTCCTCTGAGACACGCCCAACAATTTTCGCATTTTCGAATCCACCCATACCATATGGGAAAAACCAAGGGAACAGTTGTGGATATGCTTGGGGATTGTCATACATCGACTCTGGCTGTGCCGAGTGACCAATTCCAAGGGTCTTCCCTTCTGCCATCAAGTGGTTCAATGCTTTAGTTTTCACGGTCTGCATGTCCATTTGGTCATATTCAGCTCCTGCTAAGCCGTGCACAGTGAAGGGACATTGCCCCATCTCCGTCCCCTCCTCATTCTCCGAATCATGCACACTCAATTCTGTTGAAAGTTTGTTACTACCGTTAATCTCGGTCCGTTTATAATCGACAACAACCGGAACACCAGCAAGAGGATAACTTTGCAAATTCTCTTCTGAAATAATCAGGTCATGATAGTCTGTGTGGTTTACCTTCAGCCATGCCAGTGCATCTGCAACCGTGTCGTGTCTGACTAGCATTGGAGTTCGAGCAAAGTCATCTGGGGTTGGTTGAACTGGACCGGTGAAAATAAAAGCAAGAACATCCTCTAGTTCAGATCTGGTGGGAGGAAGTTCTTTGTATACCTTGAGAGTTGGATTTGAGAACATAATTACATTCCCTGTCATCTTTGCACGACCAGAGGATGCTCTAACAAGGCATCTGTTGTGACGGATGCGAGCAATGAGTAATTTCTCTGCAAACGACAGACCCTTCAATACATCGGGTACTGCCTCGATCCAAAATCTGTTGGCCAATGCAAGAGGTGGGACAGTGCCTTTGGAGAGATAGGTCTCGCATTCTACACAAATTGAATCACACATTAAGTCTCGCACAGGACCGTCAACCTCTTGAATGTCCTCGTTGACTAATTTGCGCTCCATTCGTGTGACTCCGTCGCATTCAAGCACATCTAAAGAGTATGGAATATTCTTCAATGCAGTAAGCTCTCGCATAGCAGTCAATTGGCCACAAACTGTGCACCTTGCTTCTTCGAACACAGCTGGGTCCATTTCTCCGCAAAATTCGCGAGCGATTTTACATAATAGCTTCGGAGACGGAGGCTCGGGGGGGAGCTCAGGCTCCTTAGATTGAACACCATTTTTCTTGCGGGCTTTCTCCAAGACGGCAAGTCGTAACTTTTGTCTCTGTGAGGCAGTGCTGGGCTCAACTGCCTTGTTCTTGCGTTTGTGCGACTTTTTTTCTGCCATCTTAGCCATCTTTTCTATTTTTTTTCGATCAAGCGGCGTGACTGCATTGACTGCAGCTCTGTCAACACTTGGGGAAAAAACTGTGGAATAGGTCTCACATCTTGCGCATCGATGTGAGTCAAATGAGCTTCTTAACGATGCCATAGACTGATAACTGTTGCATTGCACACCATGAATTTTTGCGAGCTCACTAAGGACTTTCCTCGACAAGTGCCCCGCCATTTCTTTGATTGGGATTGTTCAGCTTGCATATTCAGGATGAAGCTTGACTAGATCTTTGCCTCACCGACACTTAGGTGTGCAATATAAACGAATTCTGAGGCTCTCAAGTCCTCGGGCTCCTCTGACCAACTGGTGTGTTCAGACAACAGAGATGCAGGTACTACCATTCGAGCCCGGCCACCTCCAATAAATTTGTTGATTTTGGGCTCATCAGAGGGGTTGCTGACAGTATTTAAATATATTCCCTGAAGGCCCACTCAAAGACTTCGAACACATACCAAACCATGAGAAGGCTAACCAGATCTGGTGATTTAAATTTCCAAGTATCAATTCTGAGCTGTGCCCGATGCAGCAAGGCAGAAAAGTCGTGGGCCGGCATGGTATGTCTCAGGGCTTCCAATCGAAGCCTTATGAACTTATTCGACGCTTGTGTAGCAGGTTATACTCCGCTAGGTGAGCAAAAATTGCCCATGCATCCAGCGAGGTGAGCAAAAAGCGAGTCAACACATGTCTTAATGGTTGAAGAAAACCCAATGACCACCCATAAAAGCGGGTAACCCAACATACCAGTGGTGAGAGGATGCCATCGAATACTATACAATCAGTGCCGCAGAGAGAGCGACAGTTGTCAAACGAAACTTCAGGTGACAGCACTTCAATAACACCTAATCCAAGGTTGCGTGATCCGGATCCTGATCCAAGATCGATCTTACAGGGGACAATTCCAACCAAGCTGAGTCCAAATCTGACCGCCCCAACTTCAGGCGACAAAACTCCGATGGAGCCTAATCCGAGTGTGTGGGATACAGGTCCCATATAGCCTGATCCAAGTCCAATTTCACGGGGGAAACTCCGATGGAGCTGAGTCCAAATCCGTGGCCCCGACAAACAACTGGGTTAAGGTTGCCGCGAGACCAAACTCCAATGGAGCACATTCCAAAGACGTAGTCGCGGCGGCAAACTCTAACCCAATTGGAGTTGCCCAGAGACGAGACTCCGTTAGAGACTCCCAAACCTATTCCATAGTCAACACGGTTAACAACTGGGTTAAGGTTGCCATGTGACAACTCCCCAAAGGAGCCAAATCCTATCCCCCGACAGACTCTAACCCAATTGGAGTCGCCGGGATATAAAGCACCGACGTCACAATAGACAGCTGGGTGGTTACAGCTGCCTTTCTTCACTGCAACCTGATCGAAGCCATAGCATACTGTGTGAACACCGTACGCACCATAGCAGTCTTGGGGGACAAGATCGTTATGATAATAAATTTCATAGCCCGCTGCGCGAACACAGCAGGCACGACAACGGTCCTGGGGAAGCTCGTCATCGTAATAAACATAGCTCACTGCTCGAACACAGCGGGCACAGTAACAATTGTGAAGCGCAGTGGGCCATTTCGGGTCGTCGCCGTGGTAAAAATTGCCGCAACAGGTGTTTACACCCGCTGAGGGAAGTGTCTGAAGGTCAGAATTTGATTATGCCCCTTGGACAGTATACACCTGGGTTAGAAGTGCAATGATTGACGACGACAAATGCCGGCAAAGAAGGACCTGTAGTAGTGCTGGCGAGGTTCGGTTCGGAAATCGGTCCGAACCTGAACCGAACGTGTTTTTCAGGTTCAGGTTCAGCCAGCCCCCGAACCGAACGCTGCGTTCAGGTTCGGTGTTCACGCCTCAAGCCGCAATGTCGAACCTGAACCGAACCCCGAACCGAAAGTACTCAAAATTAGGGGGCTTCATATAAACTCATTTTTCATCATTTATTCTAGGTCTCATGCCAAATGAACACGAAGACAGTACATTTTCTACTAGTTTAGCCACTGGTTCGAACTTTTTTGGCCAAGTTGAGCATTCAGGTCAAAAACTTCCAAAAAGAGTAAAGGAACTCGGAACTTGAACTTTGAAGTCGAACTTTGATCAAGTTGAACTTGAACTTTGATCAAGTTGAGCTTGAACTCGGGGATGATGTAGATTAACTCTATCGGCAGCTTGGCTGTGGTTCTGCATCCATTGTTGGTGGTTTTCACCCTCTCCCTTTGGTTTCGAGGTGATTCAGATCAAGATTCCATACTAGGAAGCTATCATGATGGGATCATAATGCATGTAAATAAGGCTGCAATTTTCTCGACCTCTGTATATCACCACAGCAGGAGTATTTGGTATCATTAGATTCGCATTTTTGAGGTCATGTTCCTGCTTCAGACTGTATGCAAATTGGTCAATAAATGGACACACTGATATCTCAATCAGTTTCTGCACAGCTTGTGTTGCTATGCAGATTTGGATGGCACCGAGCTTCGTCTGAGTCGTCTTCTGTTCTCCCCCATCTGGTCTCAAAAGACATTACTCCTAGCACAAACTTACCTTTCCTGCAGAGGAGCTGGAAACTCTTCAGACAAATCTGGGGCTAATACTAAACGACATACAGATCGTGTATCAGCAGGTCCTAGATGCATCGCACCATGGCCATCCCACTGTCGTGGAGCGGGTACACACTGGTCAGCCTGTTAGGCCCAGAGTCGTTATCGATCCCAATTTCTTGCAGTTTGCACATGAGCATCGCTCTACCAGTGGTATCAGGCGTTTTTTGAATGTCTCTCGGGGTGTTGTTCGGTCTGCCCTTCTGCGACAAGGCCTTGTTGAGCCCCAGGCGGCACCCTTTGCGGACCCTCCTTCCAAGAATATTGAGGTGCCGGAAGCTCCCCTCGGCCTTGAGGACAATATTCTGGACCCCGATTATCCAGTGCCACAAGTCATGCCTGCTGATATTGCCGATGCCGCACCTCCCCCGCCGCCCTCGACTGGTGACCTCTCCACGATTGTGGACTAGGAGCTAGACAGTGTCTTACTCCGATTCCGTACACATTTCCGGCGTGCAGGAATTAGCATGCTCAATGGAATGCTCCGCCAACTTGGGCACCGTGTCCAGCGGGACCGCATCCGTGAATCGCTGTCACATCGATCCGGTTCATCGTGTATTCCAGCGCATCCAAATTCGCTGACGGCAATACTATGTCGCTGGCCCAAACTCACTTTGGCACCACGACGGACAGCACAGTAGGAGTACTGTGTTCACCTGGGGCCTGTTCCGCCTAATGTGCTCTTAAGGTTTGATCCGCTGGGGAGTTGTAATCCATGGATTCATTGATGGCTACTCCCGTCTCATTACTGGGCTGCGGGCTAGCGACAATAACCGGGGGAGCACGGTCTTGATGCTCTTCCACAAGGCAGCACATACTTTTGGTGTACCATCGCGTTGTAAGTCTGGCACTTACAGCAGTTGACGGAAATCCGGTCCAAGTTTGTTCCTAACCATCAAAGATGGTTGATCCCAGTATTTGAGACCTTGATGTTATTTGTTCTTCTTTATCTTGTCTTTCACTTACACTACGACAATCTAGGTTACCATTTCTTTCATGTATTCTTATCTTGTCTTTCACTTAACTACAACAATCTGGAACACTGTTCCTGTCAGTCTGTCTGAATCAGTGAGGACACATTGCCAGCGTCCTTTCACGCATCTCCGTGGGGACCACGGTGTGGAGAACATTGAGATCGCAGTGTGGATGGAAGAGCACTGTGGTGCTCGCTGGGGCTCTTATATGTGGGGCCGGTATGTGATCTCACCACCCGTACCCCTGTCAAATCCATGCTTACGAGATTCTAGGAGTATCCATAATGTGCAAATTGAGCGGCTTTGGGTTGATGTTACAGCCCAGGTTGGGGCCACCTGGAGCAAAAACTTCACAATGCTGGAGCTGCACCACGGGCTCGATATCAACAATGTGAACCATATCTGGCTTCTCCACCACCTTTTCCTGCCAACGATCAACGATCAACTTACTTTCTTCGCCCAATCGTGGAACGAGCACCAGATCTAAATCCGGAATGGACCCAATCGGTCTCCTGCCGACATGTTCTATTTTGACACACTGGTGCATGGCGCGCATGGGCATGCTCTGGCTGCAGATTTATCTGAGGAAGAGCTCGAGGTCTATGGTGTTGATTGGGAGGGGCTTCACGATGACACTCTCCTACACTCACAGCACGAAAACAATGCAGAAGAGACAGGTTGGACTTCCTGGCTGGGACGAGTTGGACCCCCTGAGCATCTTAATGAAGTCCCAGTTGAATCACCACAGGGTCCCTTTGTGACGGGTCTGTAGACCGTCTCTCTTAAGCATGGCCAGAGGCCGTTGCCAAACAGTAGTCAATAGCTTAATTAGGATTCCGCGGTACATACAGCCACAATGTATTAGATAATCAGACAATAACTTAACCGCATACTTCACTACTGTCTCAGGTGAATCGTGTGACAAACAACGGCGCCGAGCATCGCCGCTCCCCTCAGCTCCCTTCTCCAGGTCGCAGGAGCCCTATCTCGGGTTACCAGGTCCACGTCCTGGGGGGCAGCTCCGTCTAACGGCGTGAGCTGCTTCCCAGCGCTATGGGACTCTGTTCGAGTCATTGAGGCGTCAACGAGGGCCTGATAAGCCCTCGTAGTCTCCAAATCTTCATATCGGGCGAGAAGCCTACCTGCCAAAGGCCCAGGGCTTTCACACCCTTTTACCCCGACTAGGTCGCCGCTCTGGAGGCCATCATCGCAGAGTGGGGTGGTCTTGCTGCGGACTGGGACATCATTCATTTATGGAACATTGTCTTAGCTTTTTGTCGTACTTTAAATAACACTGCATTTTGATTGTCTTTCACATTTGACTTTGGTATTTGTGCTGTTCTCTCTGCTGTAGTTAGTACCTCACGTCTGGTCACGCAGTCACACCTGGGCGGCCAGGGTGTGACCTGATGGGAACTCGACACGGTGTTTGGTTCGTGGAGGTTATGTATATTGTAGGTGCCGTAGGCCGTTCTCTTCAGGCTGAAGAGAATGGTTTAGTAAACTCTTGACCTACAACACTCTCCAGAGCTAGAGTGCGAGGAAATGAAAAAGAAAAGAAAAAAAAGTAATAAAAAAAACACAAAGAGTGTGAAACAATAGTGCAACAGGGGGGATTCGAACTTACGGCGATGTGGCGATGGGATTACGGCAATATGGCTCCCCATCGCCAACCTTGAACAGAGTTAGGGACGTAAAACCACTAGACTAACAGAGCATAGAACAGGAGCAGACAAATCACAGCTGGTAACCATGCTGAAAGGGGAACACAAAAATATCACATTTATGAGGTCGTCCTGCAAGTTACAGCCAGTGTAAACTAAGTCGATGAAAAGGAGATTAAAGAGTAATAGAGGTACGAAAAATTAAGCACAAAATTGGTGAAACGAACAGTTGAAGGGAGTTGAGTTGAAAGGCAGCAAAGAAATTAAATGAGTGATAAAGGGCTATAATGAGTCGGGGAGATTAAAAGTAGTAAAGGCCTAGAGTAAGCAGCGGAGCAAAGTAGACAATGAAGGGAGCGACAAAGTCATAAAATGAGAGGTCGAAAGGGTACAAATTTACTCTAAGCAAAGGTGTGGTTGTTGATACCATCGAGCAACTGACAGAGCAGCCAGTGGTGAATAAACTGGCGACGAGAACGAGAGGTGTATGATGCCTGGGCAGCCCTCAAGAGGAAATAGGCTGGGATGCGACACTCGAGGAAGCAAGTGCAAAAAGACAGGGTTCCACTTGCGATCATCGAGAGAAGCAGAGAGTGAGGTCGTCCACCGAGGTAAATGGTGTCGTTGTCGTCAACAAGCATGATCTGGACTTATGATCAGTGTGATAAAAAGGGCACAAAAGAGCGAAATACTTTGATATTGCCCATTGCCCAATGCTTTCGGCAGGCAAGTCAGCATTTGAGCCCGGAAGTTCGGGCTGTCGATGAAAGAAAGATCGACACCAGCAGGGAAGTGCTGTCTCCCCTCTTCGAACATTGCAGGGCACGGGATGCCCGAGCCCATGAGGTAGTTGGTGATGATGTCAATGAGAGACTCATCCCCCTTGGCTGCTGCAATCGGGGCAGACAGAGCTGGGTTGGATGAGATTACGATGCGAGAAATAAGACTTTCCAGGAGCGACAGCAGTTAGCAGTCCTGGGGCATTGTTTGCCAGGAATTGCACGAAAAGGTTCACGAGGTTTTGGTTGTCCATTGAATTGCTTTCCCTACAGAGGTGTTAGTATTTGGCATTTTAACGACAAGTATGTTGCACAAAATTCGGTGGGTGAAAGAAAGGCTATGGGTTTGAATGAATAACAGAGTCGCACTGAGGGAAAGTATGGAGACATACAGTGTGAAGTGGTAGGTGCAGAGCTACTGGGATAGAGAAAAATAGTACTTTCATGGGTATATATATGCAGAATAATCTGAACTGAGCTCAAGTCAGTTGGCGATCAGTGGCCAGTTTAGCCGAACCATGAGGTAACCCAATTCGGTAGCTGTGTCTCGCTAAAGAAACCACAGCCTGATAAGCGAACCACCAGATCAATTATTCCCCAACCACCAGCTGTATCAAGCGAACCAAAGGTTCGCAAAAGGTTCGGGTGGTGCTTACAAGTACATGTTCGCAAAAGTTCGGTACTTCGGGTACAAAGTTCCGACGACCTGTCATGTTCGCTTAGCCAGGTCAACTTCAGAGTAAAAGTTCCGAACTAAAGCTCGAATATTTGATGAAAAATAAGGTCATAGCTTCAACTGATTTCAGACATATTTTGGGTGTTTGGTGGTCGATTCTGACCTTCACTTCTTTATATCTATGCCTCTGTAACATAATGCCTGACCTGGAGTTGATTTTGCTTGGATCTCATGGCCCTCCTGTTTAATCTCAGAATGCAAAATTTTTCAACCGTGGGATTTTGTTGATTTAAGACTGATTTAGACACCGGACCCTACTCTATATACAATTGAGGAGGCAAGTTCAAAGAAACATCTAATACCTATCATCATGGACCAGGTTTTTCATCCCCGAGAAGACCGAACTTTGCTCAGGTTCGAATCCGTTCGAACGCCGAACCGAACCTGAACACAGGTTCAGGTTCGGGGTTCGGGCACTGGCTGAACCGAACGCGGTGTTCAAGTTTGGCGTTCGCGGAAATGCACGCCGAACTCGAACCGAACCGAACCTTGCCAGCACTAACCTGTAGAGCGAGAATGAGATGATGATACAAACATAGTTTTGGCATATAATTCGACCTGAACTTCTGCCAACATCTTCAAGCATGCAAGATGCATTGTTTATGGTTGAGGTGGGTTTGAGACTTGAGCTTGGCAAATAAGCCAGGCTGAGAAGCAAAATAACTGTCGGGTGCATGGTGGTGCGAAGTGAAAGTTTGAATTGTTCCCACACAAACCCGGTCCTCCCCGAGGTCTTGCCGGGATGATGCAAGCCACTAGCCGTAGACTTCGGGGATTCTGTGGGTCGATTGAGCCCGGATGCCAGAATGACGCAAGACACCCCGCGTAATAATTACAGCATTGCCGAAAATATCATCCCGGCCGTCCGGCATGAATTTCGGAGGGTTGCGTAGGCTTGCTCAAATCTGGCTTGCATCATCCCCAATATCCACGGCCATGGCTTGCGTTTTCTCGGCGGGACCTCGGGAAAGAGCGGGTTCCGGTGCGATCCTGCAAAGGACTCACTTTAAATTTTGCGCCACCGGGCACGGAACTGTTGCTCCTCAGTCTATCTTACTCAGTTCGAACCAACTATAAACGATGCACTGGCATCCTCCATTTCAAACTAAACAGGATGTACAAATGGCCTGTATTAAAACTGGAACACCTGGATGACACCAGGCCTCAATAATTGTAGGGTTTGAATCCATGAATTCACTGCTCCAGAAACCCATGCCGGGGTGTCGCAAGCCTCGGGGATTCCGGGTCGGTGTTCAAAATTGGGCCTTGACACCCACAGCTAAACATAGCCTTTGACATGATAGATTGTTGGCCGGAGGCGGCAATGTATCGGAAACCATACGAAACATAGGTGGCCCGGAGTTAGACTCCAATTTGACTGATGGCAAGTAACAAAAAACGTAGTGTCTCCGGAGATATAGTGCGTTTTAATTGATCCCCCCTGTCACACTTTTCTGGGGGAGAGAATCAATATAAAAATGAGTAAAAACAAAGTTTTGATCCTCGTAATGTGTATAATTCAATATTACCACCAAATATCATCTACTTGCAAGAACTCATGAACCCTGACATACAGTGATGGCTCCGACAATGGTTCACAGGCAACAATTGTTTGCCAATGATTTCCCCTCGCAACTCTGTGAATCCATCCAAGCTGGTCACCACAGTGCACATCAAGTGCGGCATATACAGCTTCCATAGAATGCCACCACAAGTGTACATGGAGATGGTCACTGAAAGGAAGCTTACCCCCAAAATGAGCCCTTCCTTGAGTTCCCTTGGCTGCTACTAGTCCATCCATCTTGACTAGTGATCTTCTGCGCCGCGAGATGCTTGCGAAGCGGCTTCATCCGATCACAGCCACTCCTCCTCTCGAATCTGTGAGCAAGTCTGCAAGTAAGTTTTTTTTCGTTCTCACCCTGGTCCAAAACTTTAGTACCAATCTGACCGTCTCTGCGAGAGCTCTCGTTTGAAGCTACTCCGGAGCAGAGAGGGCATCAGCCACCGCTTATGACCCACGTTGTAAGGGCAACCTCGAGGCCCGAGAATACTCAAGAGTCCTAGCGAGGGAGATCCAAAGATATATAAATAAGATATACTAGAGTACAGGAAACTGTAACGCACCTAGCGAGGGAGATCCAAAGAGAAGAAACTCTGAGGATTCCCACGCTAGACTGCGGGTATAAAAGCTACTATACAGATGTACGTGACCGGAGTGATTGGCAAAGATCCCGAGCTTGATCGCAGACACGGTGCCATCGGGAGGCATCAGGCCGACCGGACCGGCGTAGAATAGGGGTTCCCCTGACATCACCCCCCCCCTTGGAATGCGGCGCCTCGACGCATAGACCGAATATGAAGAGCTGGGTCCCGGAAGGGCAGGGAGTCAAAGGAGGTGACAGCAATAACCCGTGGGGCAGCCGGATATTTGCGGTAGTACTCAGTGACAGCCTCAGGGGCAAAGAGGTCGGAGTGTTTGACCCACTGGTTATGTGAAGGGTCGTACCCCTTCCAAGACACCCAATACCACAGCGACTTCCAACGGATTTTGGCCTCGAGAATCTCGTCGACTTCCCACTCTGGAGCGTCTCCAGGCGCCTGTGGAAGGACTGGGGCTGGCAGCCCATATAGTAGGTATTTTGCAAAATATACTGGGCTTGACCACATTGTGTTTTGCAAAACAAACTGGCTATAGCCAGGTACAGCCACCACCGGGCTCGGGTGGGTGATGGGTGTCCGGCAGGGCTCTGGCGGAGTTCGAAACCATCAGAATGATCGCCAAAACCCATCATCATGATGCCCCATCAACTGCTGATGAGCTCGGCAGGCCCGGCCCCACGCAAAAATTAATAAAAATGTCCGTTTGAGCCGGGCTTTCAAAAAAGTGAATAAACCGTCCGGTTTACGTGGAACACGGTGGTGGGAATGATTTTGCGCAAAAAACATAGCGGTTGATGGGCTCGGCAGGCTCGGCACCAAAAATCAATAAAATGTCCGTTTGGGCCGGAGTTCGAGAAACAGCAATAAAAGCTCCGGCTTGCCCGGAGCACCGTCGGGGGATTGATTTCCTGGAAAAACATACCGTTAAAAAGGAAAGGTATTGGGCATAGAACAGAATCAAGAGGTCCTGTCGTGGTAGAAATGCGGCCATTGTAATGATTTCTTGGAAAAACATATCCATGAATATTCAAAAAAAAAAAAATCAAAATCAAAATTGGCCTTTTGGGCCGTACACAATCAAGAAATACCTTCCCCCCCTCACTATTACCTCCTATTTTTCCCACCCGCCGGCCCTTGCGCGGTATTCGTCCCCCATCAAACCTCTGCGGCCGCACATCAAACCTCCGCGCATCATTCCATCAAACTTTTGTTCCCTCCTCCTCCCCTCCGCCCGCTACACTGCAAAGAACCTTAGTAGGTAGTTAACGTCTTCTATAGCTGTAAGAACTTACCAAATACGCGCCAGCGCCCACTCTACGTCCTCCACAGCCTCTTTCCAGGCCGCCATCCCGCCCTCGTCGCCTGCCAGCGCATCGTACCACCACCTCAAACAAATCAAGATATTTAATATCCCGTTAGGCCCGGACGACGCCACCGAGGCCCAGTCACCATCTCCCTCCCTAGCCAGCCGCTTCATCACGCCCCCCGTCCGTGCGCGCCACACCGGATTTATTTCGATCCACCAGTCCCACCACCGAGACGCGAAGGAGAAGACGTCGACAATAGCAGGGACCGGTCCACCGGTCCGCGCGCGACTAATCCACGCCGAGACTTCTTTGGGCCGTTTCGCAGTCCCCTTCCCTTTACTCTATGAAAGGTTAGTAGCCGTTCGTAATTATGTATGTGAATATTCCACTGACTGGCCCTACAAATTTCGCCTTCGTCTCGTAGCCCCACCACAGGTTTACGATTTTCATCCATGCATCACCTCCGCCGCCCGCCAGTAGCGCGACGTGCACATCCGATGCCCACTTTGGGACATTGTCGTCCCCCACCGCCATTTGTCCCTTCGCAGTTCGCGCGCGCCCTCCCCCTCGCTTTGGCCGTGCCCTTGGCGTGGGAGTCCCCTGTCGCTCCTCATTCTCGCTGTCAGACTCTTCCTCATAATCGTTCGCGCCATCTTACTCCTCCCCTCTCGCTCGTTTACCCGCCGCACGCCCCTGCTCAGCCGGCTTCCTCTTCATGTCCCTTCGCACATCCTTCATCAACTCCGCCACCCTCGTCGGTCACTTGGCAGCTCGCAAGAATTTCTCTATTCCGCGCCATGTTATCCTCCCGCGTGCGTTCGTACGCCGACATCCGCTCCAAACGCCTGATTCGCAGCTGGCGCGACCCGGGCGTCAGCGCCAACAGCGCTCTTTGCAGCGGTGGCCCGATTCCCAGGCCTCGAAACTCCACCGGCGTCGTCTCCCGCGCGCTGACCTCCGTATCGCCGCCGCCTTGGCCATCAACCTCCATATCGCCGCCGCCTTGGCCATCAACCTCGATCTCGCTCCCTCCCGCGCCGTCCACCGCTGGCGCATCAGCTGTAGCTGCCCCCACGCGCGCATTGAGAAGTTCGTCGCAGGGTGGAGGAGTAGCCGACGACGCGCGCGGCGGGAGGGGCGGTGACACTGCCAGTGGCTGGGATAAGGGTGGCGCGGGGGTCGGTGGCATTAGTGGGTGCAATGAGGGTGGAGGGGGGGCGACAGGGGCTACGGGGGGGATCGCGCCAGCGCCCGCCGCGGAGGCCGACGTGGAGGCTGACGCCGCCGATGCAGAAGTGTCCGCCACGGCCTGGGGCGTGCCGTTGGCGGCTGCGATGTAGCGCATGAATTGTTTCATTACGGGTTTATAACCCTCCGGATCCCAACGCGTGAAGTCCTCGCCGTCCGGCCCATCTTCGTTCTTCCCGTCCACCGTCCCCCCGTGGACTGATCGTACCTCCACCTTCCCGTTTATGACGCCACCGACGAGCAGGGTGACTTGGTATCCGGTCAACCTCCGAATGGACAGGAGGAGGGGCTTGACCGTCGCGACGAGGCGGGCGCGCGCTTCTGCACGCGCGTTTTCATCGAAGTCTTCCCCTCTCGCCCCTTTGCTATCAATTTTTCTGAACTCCTCCATCGCCTCTTCGTACTCCTCCTCCCCCTTCAGCCTGAATTCGTCCTTGACTTCCTCGGGTTCGGCGGCAAGCAGCTCACGCGCTATCATCGCGTGCCACTTGATTGAGTCGCTCGCGCCCACCTTCTCCGGGTAACGTTCGGCAAGCGCAGCGTTGACGGCAGCATTTTTTTCTTCGTCCTGCATATAGACTTGATAATCCAGCAGCCGACGCGGGCGCCGCTCATCTTCAGGCGATTTCAGCTCAGCCGCGAGCCACCTCGACCATGGATTAACCCCGTTACCAGCGTGCGCGCGTTGATAATTCAGCCACCGTTTAATCTTCTAAACCAATTCCTAGTTAGCACTCATCGCCCCAAACGCGCCTCAAACGGCGGAGCCACTCACTGCCTCTGTCTCTTCGACAATTTTTTTCTTCTTGGCCTTCTCCTCCGTCGTCAAGCTCGCGTCCGCCGGTGTGGCCGCAAGAGTCGCCTCGGTTGGGTCCTCGGTGAGTGGGATGTTCCACGGGAACGCGCTCCAGTATCTCTGGAAAAATTCAGGGTACCATGTGCGCGTCGCGCCTGCAGTCGACGCGGCACAATACCCGTCGACCTCCGCGAGGAGATGCTCCGCACGGCGACCAACGATGTCGCTGCAGTTTCCTCTCTTCTTCGGTGGTACGCCTTCAGCTTGTTTTTTGGGCATTTGAATAACTCGGGCGCAAAACAGACGAAGATTGACCAAGCCAAACAAGAACCGACCGGTTTGCGGCGCCTCCCAAATACGCCACCCGTGCGCCCACCATTGACATAATTTTCGAGTCGTTCACTCCTTTGTACACGAAAACACATTAATTTACAAGTCAAGTAATAACTACATACATTGAACACAAATTTGAGTCACAGAGAGAGAGAGAGGGAGGGAGATGGAGGTGAGGGAGGTGTCCAAGAGAAAGCAAGATATTCAGTCAGAGAAAGCAAGATACTGAGTCAGAGAAAGAGAGGAAGAGGGAGGCGTCTGAGAGAAAGCTAAATATGCGAAGATACTAAATAGCGAGGGTAGCAACGATAGCGAGAAGTAGCGACGATAACGAGGGTAGCAACAGCGGGACAACAGCGGCACGGCGACAACGAGACCAAGACCAAGAAACAAGAAACAAGAAAAAAAAACGCGCCCCACTTAACTCGCCGCGAACTGGCGCAGCATCATGGGGTTCGTCGACGTGCGGACCTCCATGTACTTGAGCCGGTCCATGTTCTGGCGCAGGGCGTCGAACGCCGAATCACTGGTATACAGGTCAGAAGACAAAGATGCATACACCGAAAGAAAAAAACTTACACGTCGTGGAATAACTCATCCAGCCCACGCACCGCCCACAAACGCCGAGCCTGCGACGCCTGCGGCGCCCCAGCCCCGTCCTCCTCGTCACTGTCGTCGTCATCGAAGTAAAAGTCCGTGTCGTGCTCGGCATTCGGGGACGACCGGACGCGCGAGTGGACAGTTTTCTTGGGCGTACGCGCCGATGCCGATCCCTGCGAGAAAGAGAAAGACGATGCCGCCGAAGACGTCGTCATCGCGCTCAATACCGAGCTCGCGGCCGACATCGTCGATGGTGCGCTGCCGCTGGGGTTGAGTGCGGTGCGCGGGCGTGGGGACCCAGAGGTATGGTGGTACTGAGGCGGGGGGCGCAGAGGAGAAGGGGATACACTCGAGCGCACGACAAGCGGTGAAGCCCAGGTGTTGCCTGAGCCCCCCGACTTGGTGGTCGGGCGTGGGGTGTGCGGGGTATCCGTAGGCGTGACGGCGGAGGCGGAGGTCGCGGGTGCTGGGAAGACGAGGGGGTCGACCAGGCGCTCACCGCGGTCCAGAGGCGCGAGGGCGGCGGCGGCAGCAGCAGCGGAAGTCGGGGGGCGCAGCCTCGGACCACCGGGACGGGGGCGTCCCAGCCATCCGGCAAGCGCGCGGTGTGGCAGCCGTCACGGTGGAACTCGTCGCAGAATGCGGCCCAGAGGTCTTCAACGCCATTCACGCCAGTCCAGCGTTTGGTCGAGCGCTTGGCGTAACCGGAAAACCCGTTGGTCTGCATGTCCGCAACGTGCCTGGGAAGGCATCAGCAAAGGACAAGGTTTTTTTTTCGTGGTGGGGGGGGGCGCAAGGAGAAGGAGAAGACTTACGCATCGGTGAAAACTCCGTTGCCGCAATGTCCGGCGCCGACGACGAAGTACCGGCCGTCCTTGCGACCGTCGTGGGCAACAGTATCCTCGTGGCCAGGCTGGGGGAAGTACCTGGGTTGGCAGCGCATTTTTGGGGGCATTTTAGTGATTTTGAGGAATGGTGTGTGGTGGTTTTTTTGAAGGAGGCGATTGCAGCACTGTGCAGTCACATGCTGAACTATGCAGCGTACGTGACTTCCCGTCTTGGTCAGCGCTCGAGTCTCGACGACTGAAAACCCGCTCACCTCTATCCATGTCGTCCACCGAACACACAGGGTAAGTGCGAGTCGTTGCGTCGAGAAGTCTTGGCTGATGATCAAGAATAGCCGAGCATCCCCGATCAGTGTTCCCACCACTGACGAACTCACCACGACCCAAAAAAGTCTTCCCAGCTCCACCCCCCACCTCACCACCGCCGAGGAGGATGTTCTCCTCCTCACCAACTACTTTGAGCGCATTGGCAGGCGCCAACGCATCCATGAAGCCGCCGTTCACCACCACTTAAAATACCGCAGCAAGGACTCACTCGCCCTGGTCGTCTCCACTTTCGACGGCCTGTACCGCATCGAGATGCAGGTACCTCCCCCTCTCATCGGCGAGGACACCCCAAAGGTCGACGCCAAGGCCTGCATAGCCCGTGGCCGCGCCCTAGCATTCGCCGAGGACCCGCTCGAGACAGAGCAAGTGTGGGCGTACAACAACCGCATTGACGGCGAACGCCTTGAGACCGCGTGGGCCGAGGCTAACCCCAACAGCAACGACGCCGACCGCGCCGCCCCCTCTAGCCCCGCCCGCCACACCGCCTTCTCCCTCGATGAAGCCAAGCAAGCCCTTGACCGGGTCCAAGAGCTTGCTCGACGCCTCCTTCCCCAGCCCGGCTCCAACTGCGACTTGTTGGATTAGCGTGGTAAGCACTTCATTTTGGTCCCTCTTTGCGCCCGCTCTGACCTTTTCAATCGCCAGCGCTGCGAAAAGCAAAAAGACCAGTCGGTCGTTCTCAAAATGTATTTAGACTACTTTCTTGGTTCGCGTGGTGGCGAGGCGACAGCGGTAGTATGGTAGTCGTAACTTGATTTCAATCCAACCCATTTCACGCGCAACAAATTCAAATTGTTATTTTGTGTGGAATAAATAATCAGGGCTAAGATTTAATCATCGGCATCGGGGCTGGCCGCCCGCTCGGAGTCCGACGAGGGCCATTCGGGGAGTTCTTCGGCCTGAGCTGGTTGAGGCGGCGGAGGATGGCGCTTGCGGTAGGCTTCATGCCAAGCGTCGAAGCCGTGCTTCGCAATGGATCGCCTGTGAGGTGTGAGGAAACAGATTGATATTAAGGGATGTGGCCGACGAGCGACAACGTACTTGCCGCGGTAGACACGCTGGGTTTCAGCTAGTTCCTCCGCATGGAGGGCGCGGTATCGCGCAGCGCCCTCACAGGCCTTGGCGGCGTACGCCGCCCACGCCTCGTCCGACTTCTTCAACTCAGCGCGCCGCCTGGCCATCCGCTCGCGAGCCTTCCGTTGCAATTCAAGCTTGTTCCTAATGTTGCCGTTAACGCCCTATCCCACAGAGTATTCTAGCTACACACCTTTCGCGATATCGCGAACTGGCGGCACGCTGCGCATCACTAGTTTTCGCCCCCATTCGTCCCGTCCCAAGGTACGTCCAGGCTATCTATGGCGTGGAGGCGGTAGTAGAGATTGCGTTAATGAATATAAAAATATTATTTTCAGCGAAATTTGAGGTGTCGAGCCAAAGGTTGGTGGTGAGATGGTCGATGTTTGGGCTAAGATCGAGGCTTAGCATCGCTTTGTACCTGTGAATATTCATGAGCTTTCAAGAATGCCAATAATTCACCAAAAAAAACACAGCGATCCGGAACGTAATAAGGGAAAGATTTGCCCGCCAGGTCTCGGGAAACGGCGGGGATGTTATGGTGCTAGCTCGTCGTCCGTGGCGTCCGGCCAGTAGTAAGTTCGCCATATCGTAACAAGTTCGCTATGCGCCGGATTCGGAAGGAAGGATTGATGCACCAAAAATCACGATTAAAAACCATATTAATTCAATTGCAGCGTGGCCTGGTCGGGGTCGGGGGTACAAAAATAAAGTAATGAGGCACGGGCGCCGCCAAGTCTACCAATCTACCCATCTACATATCTAGTTCGCGCTTTACATGGATCGTACGGGGCCGTCCCATTTACGGTACATCTGTATGCCCTCCTGCCACCGGCTGGCCCGATCGCGTTTGCGCTGCTCTCGCTCCGCTCCAGTCGTGGATTTTGCAGCGTTGATATCCTTGTCGGTGCGGAAGTCGTTGTACACCCAGCGGAAGATACCGGCGGGCGTGAACTGGGTGAATGAGAAGCGTTTCTCGTTGGGGCCAATTTTGAGGTTGGAGTGTCGAAGGATTGCGGAGGGAAGAAGTATGGTGGAGCCGGGGGGGAACCTGATGATGAGTTTCAGGTCCCACAGGACCAAGTGCCCGCCGCGGTCGGGATTGAAGTTGCCGAGGGCGGTGATTGCGCACCAACCCCAAGCAAGGTTTCCGAAATCAATGTGAGGTAGGGTGACGGTTACCGGCCCAAAATTGAAGGTGGCGGTGGTGAAAACGGAGCGGCGCTCGGGGAAGTTGCGGTAAATGTGCTTCGCGCGCGGCT
Source organism: Mycena alexandri (assembly GCA_029233265.1). Taxonomy (NCBI): domain Eukaryota; kingdom Fungi; phylum Basidiomycota; class Agaricomycetes; order Agaricales; family Mycenaceae; genus Mycena; species Mycena alexandri. The sequence goes on along the minus strand of JARJCM010000086.1, from coordinate 130,051 downwards.
GGAGGCGATCCCAGTTGCAAAGGGCGGCGTACGTGGCGCGGTAATATTCGTGGAGTTCGGGGGCGAACGCCATGAAGAGCACTGAATGGGTGGACCGCGTCAGTGGCGCGTAAGGGGCGGGGATGACGCAGGCGTACCGTTGGTCCAGCCCGCAATTCGTTGCAGGCATGTTAGGCCGAAAAGGTGGGCGAAGATGAGAAGGTTGCGTGCGCCGTGGGCGAGATTTTGCGGATAGCGCTGGCCCCCGCCCATCGCCACCCCAACGTGCTTGGCGCGGTGGGACCCCCGACGGGGAACGGGGTCGTCGAGTCCGGCCTTGCGGCGCCATTTGGGCCCCATGTAAACCTCCTCGGCAGCCTCCTCCATCGCCTGGGCGGCGGGGCTCGCAACGTTGGGCTCCCACGCCGCTTCGCTGGGAGGGGAGCCGCCGAGGAGTAGAAGCACGTTGCGGTCGGCGTCAATCACGGGAGTGGGGGTCCTAATCGAGTCCGACTCTTAGCAGCGGCAGCGTAAATGCGTGGGGGCGACTCACCCGTCCCATTCAAATACGACCATATCGGGGCGCGTGCGGCGTATTTCCTCCAAACTGTGATCGCGTGCGTCGGGCTCATCCTGGCGAATTGCTTGCCAGCCGGACGCAGCGACGGGGGCGGTGTACTCGTTGATGGATAGGTTAAGCTGCAGCGCGGGGGCCGTTTGGCGAACGCGAAGGCGGGTGACCGCCTTCAGGCGGGTCCCAGCGTTGACGCGGTGCTGCTCGCGGTCGAGGAAGCGGACACCGCGATCTTTGGCGTGTTTCTTGACGAGGCGTCGGGCCTTAACTTCTCTTGCGGTTGCCTTCTTCTGCGGAGGCGCGACCCGGGCGACCCGGATGACGGAGCCGGGCATTAGGCCGTTCGGGAGCCTCGTTCCGGGCGGGTGTCCGGGTGGAGCAACCCTGATGAAGGTCGAAGGGCACGGGGGGGTAGGCGTGGGGACGGGTTGTGGGTCGGGGACGGGGGCGCCGTCGTCGTCCGAGTCCGAGTCGTCAAGGGATTCCGTGTCAGAGTCGGGCCCATCATCGCGGCGATGGAGAAGTTGGGCGAGGCGGATATGGGGCAGACAGAGGGCGATGGCGTTGGACCACGGGCTATATTCGGCGCCAGAACGGGTGCGGCGGTCTATAGCGTTGGGTTAGTCGCTGCTGCATGGAATGGGCGGGGCGACTTTCGGCGGCTCCAGGGTTGGAGCCACGTACTCGTGCGGGGGGGGAGGGTGTACCTGCCATGGCGGGCGCTGATACGGGCCAGTTGGTGGGGGCGTCATGGGCGTTGGGGGCTTGCTTTTATCCGCGCGTGGTGAGGGAGGAGGATGAAGTGCCAAATTAGGCAATTGATCAGTCACATGGTGGTTGCTGATCTCGCTGCCCAACCCACACGACCTTTTCGCGTCTGAGTCGGACTGACCACGCGTCGCGATGCCAAGCGCCGCGTACGCGGGAAGAGGCCTTTGGAGGATATCGACGATCAATACAATGTTTCTCAACCGCTGGAGGATTTTCTCGCGTCGGTTGCCAACGAATTCGACGTCTGAAACCGTTCCGATTGCGATTCAACGGACATCTTCTGACAACAGACGAGTTTACACGGAAACCTTACGGGTCGAACCCCCTTCCCCCTTGAAGCGTGCACGGCTGGATGACCGGATGGATTGTTCTGACCCCGGACTCCCTACTTTGCCGACTTTCAGCGTGTTTGACGCGGAACTCGACTCTGAGCGTTACGATATGGATCTTGGCGGCCTGTATGATCGCCCACCGAGCCCTCTGGCGCATGAGAAGCCCTCAACCAAATTGAGGCCGTCGGTAAATGGCTGTTTTGATGAATCTTCAAATCAGAGGAATTGACGCGTTTCCTCGCGTAGGATAAAGTCATGCACGAATGGAGAAACCTTCGGGACGAGTACCTACACCTTCTGCTGCGTTTGGAGGGTACCGCAGATGCGGACGCAGAGGTGTGCCCATGCTGCAAGATCGCCACGCCGACGATCCGCTGCAAGCAATGCTTCGGAGGGCATATGTATTGCAGGGAGTGCACTGTGAAGATGCACGCCAACCATCCCTTGCATATCATTGACGTGCGCCTCTTGTTCACTTGGTGGTTCCGTTGACTCAATGACTTCTTGGCAGGAATGGAATGGGGATTTGTTCCGTCGGACCTCATTGCAGGAGCTGGGTCTCCGAGTCCAGCTATGCCACGACGGCTGTGTCTCACCGGCCGGCGTGGATAACTTCGTACTGCTCGATGTAGGCCAAATTCATCAGCTTTCGGTCGACTTCTGCGGGTGTGAGCAGCGACACAGTACCCATCGGCGGACCGAACTGCTTCAAAAATGCTGGTATCCCGCGACGCACGAGACTCCTCGGACCGCCGCGACGTTCAATGTTCTGAATTTGTTCGTCATACAAACCCACCAAGCCAAAACGACTATGTACGACTTCTATACCGCCACGGCGCGCTCCACGTGTGGCACTGGAAAGAAACTCCCGAACCGCTATCCGGAGTTTTTGCGGATGGTACGCCAGTGGCGCCATCTGCAGATGCTGAAGCGCAGCGGTCGCGGGCACGATCCGAGCGGCGTTGAAGGCACGAAACCCGGAGGCTTGGCCATCGAGTGCCCCGCGTGCCCACGGCCGGACGTAAACCTCCCTGACGACTGGGGGAGCGCGTCGCCGGAGGATTGGTAAGCCTTTCTTGGTCATCGATGAGTTGCAGATTAATTGAGCGTGGTGACCAGATTCCTTTACTGCTTGTTCATCGCCCTCGACGCGTGCTTCCGCCTCAAGAGACGGCTGGTCTCTAGCGAGCTCCGCGACCCCGGGCTCGGCACGGGGTGGGCATATTTTGTGGAACAGGAGCCTTATCGGAATTACCTGCTCACGACGACGAACGAGACCGAGGTAAGGTGTTTCACATTTAATCGGGTGGGCAGTGCTAACTCGGGCGGCTAGATGAGCACATGTAGCGGGTTGGCTGCCCTAGACTATGCGAACACAAAGTTCTCGAGGGGGTACAGCACGACGGGGGTTGGCATGGGCGTCTGTGCCCGGCATGAGTTCGTGCAGCCCACCGGCGTCGGTGATCTGCAGAAGGGCGAGCGGTGCGTACAATGGCTTCGCTTCGGTGTACGTGGCGACTAATGGATTGATTGGCTTAGATATTCCAATATGGATTGGATTTTCAGCGCAATCATGCGCTGGAAAAATACTCGCCAGCCCAAAGTGATATCTTACGACATTATCTGCCAGTGGTTCGTCAAGTTATTCGAGCGGCTCGTCAAAATGCCCGCGGCCGTCCGCTTCTTCATCGTCACGAAGCTTTTCCGCTTCGTCATCCCCAAAATGCACATCCATTCTCATACACTCGCGTGCCAGCTGTTGTTTTCGCTGAACTTTCTTGTGGGTGCCGGGCAGACCGATGGCGAGGGCATCGAGCGGCCATGGGCGAATCTCGGTGGCGTTGCGACTAGCACGCGCGAAATGGGCCCTGGGTCGCGCCGCGACACGATCAACTCCCATTTGGGCTACTGGAATTGGACAAAACTGATAGGAATTGGTGCGTTGACGTTTTATCGCGCCATGGTATTGTCACTGACGCTGCGTGCAGCGGACTTACTGCGTCGTCGGCTGGATAAGGCGCAGGTCGAGGAGCGCGAGCAGGCCGAGGCCTTTGCGGCGTTTAGCGCGGAGCAGGCGGAGCGCGTGGAGGGCTGGCGGGCGATGGTGCACGCATTTGAGGCGGATGCCAATGCGCCCAATCCGTACGAATCGACGGCAAAGGGTGAGTGCGCGCTCACACTTGGGCTGAAGTGCAGCACTAACGTCTCACAGCATTGACCGAGGCCGACGTGCGCCTGAGGCTAGCGGAGGAGGAGGCCGAGCGGGGTCAAAACTCGCTGCACGTGAGCCCTACCGGCTTCATCTACGCTGGGCTGGAGTTGGAAGAACAACAGTGCGTACCGCAGCTAATCGGCCGTAATGACCCACTGATGCTGGAGGAACCCAGGCGACGCGTAAGCGTGAGCATCGAGCTCAAAAAGGCCCAGACGACGGCGCAAAAATTGGACATTGTATCCATGCGCGGGAAGCTCACGCGCGGGATCGTGCGCTTCCGGAAGCTGCAGGCGACCTACACCCCTGCGGCGCTGCAACTATTGGCCCGCCGCCCAGCGGACCCAGAAGAAACGCCAGAGCGGACGCCTTTGGTACTTCCCTCGGCACTCACGGTGGAGGAGCGGGCAAAAGGGTGCATGGCCGGGGTGGAATATACCGAGGCCGTGGCGCGCGACGGCCAGTGCGGGGCCGCCCTCCTGCGCCTACGGCGCCAACTACACATCAAGTCACGATTTATTACCTACAAGAAGAACAATTCGCGGCACCAAGGCGCGAACACGCGCTCCCGGACACTGGTCGCACGGAACGAAAGCAAAATCCGGCTTCATTCAGAGAAGTACCAGACGGCTTGGGCCGCGATTCGAGCACTGAACGGAGGGGATGCGTCGAAAGTGGGGTGGAGGAAGCTTGTCCAGAGTGATATCCGGTTGATGGAGGATGCGGAGGATGTGAAGAAGCGGAATGAGCAGCGGAAGGCGCAAGACGCAAGGAGGAAAGCGAAGGAGCGCCAGTTGATTGCTGAGGGCGAGGCGATTGAGGAGGATAATGGCGAGGAGGGGTGGGAGGACGTCGACCCCGACAACGGTACCGGGGCGCCCAGGCCGGAGAATCGCCGTGTCTTATCTTGGATATGGACGGTGGCGGGGACGACGGGCTCCGATGCGGAAATCGAGGAGGCACTGCGCATCGAGTGGGCGAAGGCTTACGCGCGGAGTAGGCGGTGGAAGGAGGAGGTTCGCCTGTTGCAGGAGGAGTACCGGCGGATACTAGTCTCCTTTGAGCACGAAGCGCAGCGGTGGGAGGCGCGCGTCTGCGCAATACGGGTAGGGGAGGTAGAGGTGGGGTATGCGCAGGGAGCGGTCGCGTACGGGCTGAAGCAAGCGGCCATGTACCGCGATATCGCTGCGCGCGCGGTGGTAACAATGACGGAGGTGCGTCGTGGAAGGGGTAAGGGACGCGTCCCAGCGGTGGCGGTGAGGGAGGACGAGGGCGAGGGGCCGGCGCTGTCGAATAACGGCCCTGAGGAGCAGGAGGAGGATGCTGGCAACGACCCCCAGGAGGATGAGAGCGACGAGGAGCTCTTCGGCGCCCAAAGCGACGAGGAATTCTTCATGGGCGGCGAGGATGAGGACGACTGAATGTATGAGTACTTTTTGATGTTTTTTTTTTCCGCTCTATCGTTCCTGTTCGATTCGTTTGATGCTCGCCTACGTAGAATATGTCCCGAGTGTGGGCGTAGGACTGTGTGCCCGTGGTTTATTCAAATGAATATTTGCATTTTTTGGGGGGTTTTTTTTTTTTGGAGAGTTCTACATTGGGTATGTTTTCCGTGATTCAGATGTAATTCAGAGCTTTTGGGTGTATTTTACGCGTTGGGAATGTTGTCCGGAATGTACGGATCAGCGTGGTATTTTATTGAAATGAATATTTGCATTTTGTCGGGGTTTTCTTTGGAGAGTTCCGCATTGGGTATGTTTTCCGTGATTCAGATGTAATTCGGAGCTTTTGGGTCTATTTTACGTGTTGGGAGTGTTGTCCGCACTGCACGGATCGGCGTGGTATTTTATTTAATGATTTTCGCATCGATTTTCGGTCCACCGTCCGCATTGGGCACACTCCGCGTGATTCGGAGCGGTGCCGAGGTGCGGCACGCTCATATAATTGATTTAGAGGCGGCGGATGCGGCAGCGGTGACCCTCAGGGTGAAGGTAGGTGATGCCGAGGTGCCGGGGATCATCCCATGCACCAAACAGAACCCCTACCTACCCTTTTAGGGTAGCCAGGAGTTTTTGCAAAATGGTATGTGGTCAAGGCCAGTACCTTTTGCAAAAACTCCTTCATATGAGGTGGGGCTGGCTCGTCGTAGCGGGGGCGGCCTTCAAAAGGGTCATCCTGTTATATCCGAGCTACGGATAAGAAGACCGACCGACCAGTCGGACGGAGTTCCGAGATACCGGAGAGCGGAGTCGGAACGGAGCGGAATGACGGAGTCGGGGAAAAGGGTGACCGGAGGATCGGATGACGCTACACCACTAGGGAGCAGGATGAGCGTTACTACCCTTGGTCTCGGAGTACTGGATAGACGAGACGGAGCTCCGAGTGAAGTTCCGGAGCGTTAACTCAGATTACTTTGCAGGGAGTGCGAAGTAACGTTAATAATAAATCTGAACTACAGTGCTGTAGTCTAAGTGATTAAATACTAAAGGGTCTTATTGTAATACGGAAAGGAGATATGTAAGGTTCCATGCGGAAGTAACAATAAGGTTATATCCGAAAGGGGTGGAAGAAGTCAGGTGACTTGGAAGAAGTAGTTTGGACAATAAGTAAGAAGTCCTGAGCGAGGCGGACAATAAGGATGTCGCCTTATGGCGCGATACGGACTTCTGAAGGAAGTCCGCCGCGCTCCGTCGTTCCGTCTCCGCTCCGACGGAGCGGAGTCCGGAGTCAACGGAGCCATTCGGCCATCCTCGGACCTAGGTCCGAAGGATCGGGACATGGATATAACAGTATCCCCCTCTTGGGTTCGACTCCCTAGGCGAACCTCAAGGGTCCGGAAGAATACTGCTTGAATGATCATGAAATGGATGGTGGATAATTTAAAAGTTGATGATGTGGAAATTCGCCGAATTTCTTCTGAGTCGCAAAGTGATCACGTGCGTGATCACGTGTCCGATGCCGTAAGTTGTTGACAGCAATCTTTTTCACTTCTCCTCCTACCGCCACCACCAACCACTCCGCAGCCACTACTCCATGTCCAACACCACCAGCACCCAGGCAGGAGCACCCGGAGGAGGGAACGACGGAAACGGGAGTGGAGCGAGGGGAAACGGAGGAGGTCGAGACGGAACGGGGAAGGAGAGGGTGGCGAGCGAGGAAGAGCGCCAGCGGGTCACGGCCGAGGCGCAGGCAGCGCGGACTGCGCACGCAAGGCGTCTGCAGGCCCAGCTGGCTGCGTTGCAGCAGGCGCGTGAGGCGAAGTTGGCGGCGGCGATGGGGGACGACGAACTCGCAACCATCGCGAGGAGGCTTTCGCTTCCTCCGGTGGAGCGAATCATCGCAGAACCGACGCGGCGTCGCGTCTCGGGGCGGACGGAGCGGACACCGAGTTTGGACTCGGAAGTAGGGTACGAGGCGGAGGATACGGAGGTGGACCAGCGCATTCCGGGATTGGAGCGCTTGATTGGGGACGACCGTAAGTACCGCCGTGGATTCGTCCATTATTTTATTCCTCTAATCTGATTTTTTGCAAGGTGTTTGGAGTGTCGTCGACACGATCACGCGTGTTACACGCCGACCAACCCTGACGGGTGGCAGACGTGTCCGCGGTGTCAGCGGGGGCACATCTCGTGCTCCCTGAACTCGACCAGCACGCGCACGGTCCCACGGGCCAAGAAACAGGTGAGCGGAGCGGGCAAGTCGGGACAGGGGAAGAAGAGGAAGCGGCCGGTGAAGCAACCGGCGACGGAGACAAGTGCGCGGCCGGTCCGACGACTTCGGAGTCGGCGCGCAGTGTCTCCGGTCCGTGATACAGGGTCCGGCGCGACAATCGCTGATCGCTCTGCCGATGCAGCGCTCCGGGAGCAGGTTGTCGTCGTCAGACGGGAGCTTGCTCGTCTGGACGACTTGCTGGAGCGCCGGGGAATGGGAGACGAAGAAGACGACCACCCCGATATCGCGGAGGCCAAGCTGAGGTCGCTTGAGGACCTCCAGCGGTCTCGGGCGGAGCGGACTAAGCGCAAGAGCCGTCGGGTTGTGGAGAGCGAGGGAGAAGACGAGATGGAGGTGGACCAGCCACTGGTGCATGGGTCCGCAACCCCGGAGCGTCAGCAGTCCGCTCCGAGGGCACCAACCGTGGTTCCGCAAACGCCTGCGGTGACCCCGGGGCCCGACGCGGTACGGGAGGTAGTCGCGACTGGGCCCAGGGTTGGGCGCTCGGAGCGCCTTGCTCCGCCAAACTGGGAAGCCCACCAATGGCCGAAGGTGGAGCCCGTGGACGCTCCCATCCCAGGGGGATCGGGTGCGCCCATGCGGAGCATCGTCGGGGCGCACCAGGTCGCACGGGAGTTGTTCCCCGGGACTCCGGAGCGCGGGGCTTCAACGCGGGCAGACGGCAGAGTGGCAGGGTCGACAGAGAGAGGAGCGGGAGCTCCGCCTGCAGAGTTGAAGGCGGAGCCGTTGGAGGGCGAGATACCCAGTGGGAACGCGGACGTTCCGCCGTTCGACTTAGAGGCGGAACAGGAGGTGATTGCGGGGGAGATGAGAATGGTTTGGGTATTGGAGGATGACGACGATATGGACGTCGTATAGATATTCTTTCTGCTGTTTTTTCTTGAAAAATTGTATATAATGATCTGAACGTAATGGAGTGAATTGGAAAGGGATCGGAGTGAATTAAAACGGAACGGGGTGAACTCCGAAACCTCGGACCGATGCTCAATCGGGTCCGGGCTTGTCGGGATAACGGAGGTGGAAATTCTCCAAATGTTCCGGAGCGTCAATGTCTTTAGAACCAACCCAGCTGTATTGGTCGTCGGTGTTTTCATAACCGAGCCACTCAACATAATAGCGGAGTTTGTCCGTTTTGAACCTCCGATCATACTTGGAGTCGATGATTTGCTTGATTTCGTAATGCTCGTCGCCGTCCACGATCTCCACTGCCGCCGGAGGAGGTTCCTCGCGCCCGGGGAATGGATTCGGATGATGGGGTTCAAGTTGGGAGACATGGAACACCGGGTGTACCTGCGCGAGTGATTTCGGCAGGCGGATGGTATAAGACGCAGCGGAAGGCTTTCCGATGACTTTGTATGGTCCGAGGAAGTTCTCGGAGAACTTGCGCGTCGGACGAGTCATTTGGAGGAACTTAGCGGAGACGAGAACTTGATCACCGATCTCGAGTTTGGGGTCCGGAGAGCGCACACGGTCTCCGGTCTCCTTATACCGAGTCTGGGCGTAGGTGATTTGTTCTCGGAGGAACTTGTGAAGTTCCTGTAAGTCAACGACATAGTTCCGGGCATGGACATTCGCAACATCAACCTCCGGATGGACGGTGATCGCGGGGTCATAGCCTTTGTTGGCGAAAAACGGAGAGATGCCGGTAGAAGCGTTCGGAGCGTTGTTGAGAGCAAACTCGCATAGCGGAAGGAGCTTGTCCCAGTCGTCCTGCTGATAGGAGCAGAAGATCCGAATGTACTGCTCCACCGTCTGGTTCATCCGCTCGGTTTGTCCGTCGGCCGAGGGGTGATAACCGGATGTGTAGTGCATCTTCATGTTGAGTAATTCGCCAAGCGAACGGAAGAAAGCGGAGATGAACTCCTTGCCCCGATCGCACGTAACATGCGACGGAACTCCGTGTTTAGAGAAAACATGGATAAGGAAAAGTTGGGCGAGTTGGACCGAGGTGATATAGATATTGCAGGGAATGAGAATAACCTGTTTTGACGCACGGTCCACGATGACCAAGATGGCATCGTATTCGCCGGAGAGCGGAAGTTGCTCGATGAAGTCCATGGAGATTGAGTCCCACGGACAGAGCGGTACCGGAAGAGGTTTGAGAAGTCCGTACGGTCTGTGTCGCGGAGCCTTGTTCCGTTTGCATAGGATACACGAACGACAGTAGTCCCGAACGAATGTTCGGAGCTCCGGCCAAGTGTACTCGCGTCGGACGAGCGCAAGGATTCTGTTCTGTCCGAAGTGACCGGCCAGGACATGGTCGTGCAGGTACTGCAGGACACGCACGCGGAGCTGGTCCGGAGCGTCGCCTGGTACTGCAGGAACCCAGATGCGAGTGTCGTAGCGGAGCATACCGGAGTCGTCGAGTGTCCAGCGTGAGGGCTCCGGAGAGGTAGCGGAGTCGTGGCCAGCCGCTCCGATGGGATCAAGAGGTACGTTGGTCTTGATATCGGAGTGAAGTTGGTCAACGTCCATGACAACCGATGCGCGAAGGACAATTTCTTCCAGGAATGTCGCTCGGAGTGACGCTCCAAGTTGATCTTGGGTGAAAATGGGGCGAAAATTGTGAGGATTTAATTGCGTGTAACGCGTATCCCCCTCTTTTGGGTAGACGTCCCATCGTCTAGTTAAAGCGTCAGGTTTCCCTCCGAGTCGACCCGGTCTAAACCGGATCACCATATTGAAATGGCAGAGGTACTCCGACCACCGGACTTGGCGCCGAGTAAGAACTTTCGTCGTCGCGAAGTATTCCAGGTTTTTGTGGTCGGTGACAACGTCAACGGGGAGGTCCGGGCCTTCGAGGTAGTGCCGCCACTGCGTGAAGGCGTCGAAGATGGCCAGGAGCTCTTTATCGTGAGTGTCGTAGTTGAGTTCCGTGCCTCCGAGGGTCCGTGACCGGAACGAGACGGGGTGAATTTCTCCGTCGTCTCCGGTGATGGACAGGATAGAGGCGATGGCGTAGTCGGAAGCGTCGGTTTCGACAGTGATTTGTCGGCCCGGAATCCAGTGCGACAGCACCGGAGCTTCCATAAACTTTGCCTTGAGGGTTTCGAACACGGTCTGACAGGCGTCGGACCACTCACAACGGGAGCTGGCCCGAGTTAGCCGCGTGAGAGGTATCGTGATGTCGGAGTAGTAGGGGATGAAACACCGATAGAAGTTACAGAACCCGAGGAAAGACTGCACGTCTTTAACCTTCTGAGGTACCGGCCAGTCGACGACGGCCGATATCTTGTCCGGGGACATCCGAAACCCGTCCGGGGAGAGGATGTAACCGAGATATTCGCAGGTTGTGACTCCGAACTTGCATTTCGGAAGTTTACAGAACAAACCGTGCTTCCGCAGGCGGCGGAGCACCTCGCGGACATGGTTTTTGTGATCGGCGGGATCGTCGGAGTAAATGAGGATGTCGTCCAAATATACTATGACGGTCACGTCGAGTAGATCAGCGAAGACCGAGTTCAAGAAGCGCTGGAACGCCGCCGGAGCGTTCGCAAGGCCTTCCGGAACGACTTTGAAGTCGTAGGAGCTGTAGCGGGTGCGAAAAGCCGTCTTCCACTCGTCGCCCGGAGCGATGCGGAGCAGATGGTAGCCATGTCGGAGGTCGAGTTTCGTATAAATTCTAGCCCTACCGGGAGCGTCGAGGAGGTCCGAGATGAGGGGAAGCGGATATCAATCTTTCTTGGTGATCTTGTTCAACCCCCGATAGTCGACGCAAAGCCGGAGACTGCCGTCCTTCTTCTTGGCGAACAATATCGGAGCTCCGTGACTCGACGTAGAAGGGAAGGCGAGGGAGCGCGATAGCGCGACCGAGCTGGGGGAGGGCCTAGTTGAAGCTAGAGAGAGTCGAGGGAGAGACGGGTGCCACCGTTTCGTCAAAGGACTCATCAGGTGGCGTAATCCCTTTTTATAACACAATCAATGTTCTCGGATCAGTTTGCGAGAAACCGAAATGAATTGAGCGCGCCGATGCGGTTTTACGGAATCCTGTAAGGGACTCAACGTTCGGCCACACCGCTCTGTTTTTCACGATGTCATCTGAGTATTATGGCGCTAGCAACGCCAGAATTTTACCGGTATGATCATTCGCGTACATTTGTGGAAATGCCGCCGCGTATCAAGAAGCCCGTAGATCCCGGACGGATCAAATAACGTAGGCATAATTAACCGTGGGTGCTCCGCTGGAACTAACGAGAGCTCTACAGCTTTGCAGGCAAGTCCAATCCTGTGATTAACAGAGGACACTAACACATTCTAGACTCTCATAATTTTTTCGAAATCTGAGGGAGCATGGCGCTGGGAGGCGGGACCCGCAGGGTCCCGAGCGCCGTGCGACCGAAGATTGAGAAAAAAGAGAATTAAACGGGTGTCACTATTGATTCGTGGTATGTGTTCAGAGTGTTTCGGTTGTTGGTATTCAACCGGTCACCAAGCGCGGGAGGTTTTTTGAATGATGCCATAAATCGGTACTCAGGATAGCCTGTCCCAAGGTCCGACCTTGTCTCTTCCAACTCGTGCCAGATGGGATTCAAATTCAAATCGTCCCATACTGGATTGTGGGTGAGCTTAAGGACATGAAGTTCAAGGTCCCCATCCACGTTCTTGTGTGTGGTGGGTTTGAGTGCCTTTGGGCGCTCAACCGTGTACTTGATCTCCTTAAAAACCTTCTGAACCCAACGTCCTGGATAGCCTCGCTCACGAAGTCGAACCATGAAATCAGTTTGTATCATGGCAAAGTCGCACTCCTTTGAGCAAATCCGCACATAGCGGATAAGTTCACCTTTAATCCAAGCACGCTGGGCATCAAGGGAATGGCATGAATTCCAGGGAATGTACAGGTACGCATTCAGCTCCTTCTGATAAACGGATGTAACCAATCTGAACTGAGGATTGGTTGCAGGTATCCCGGGATCGATTTCGAGGGATACCTGCACGTCTAGGAAGGGTAATTGAAGCCTTGAAACTGACCACTCGAAACGCATGTTCGGGTGGAGAGTTCCAAAACGCGACTTGTATCTCTCGACGTCTTCGAGTGAGCCATGTATAATGGCGAACGTATCGTCTATAAACCTTCTGTAAAGAAGGATTATATCCCGAAAGTCTTCAAGTGCGCGCGTCTCGTACAATGCCATAAAGAGGTTTGCATACGTTGGAGCGGATGCTGTCCCCATGGCGGTACCAACGATTTGTCGGTATGTTTTATCCGCGAATTCGACATAATTGAATTTCAGAATCATACGCAAAAGCAGGATAACCAGCTCTTTACGTGACCTGAAAGGTAACTTAGACGCTTCCTCTAGAGTGTTAAACTCCATGAGTGGCGCCTCGAGAATCGCTGCAATCTGAGCAATCCCGTCATCCGTTGGGATGTTGGGGTACATTGCGACGACGTCTCCCGTTACCAGCCAAATGTCGCGGCCCTTCGGCAATTTCACATTGTGAATATCTCGGCAGAAACTCTTCGAGTCTGGGAGAATCCACGGGAATTGGGCGAGCAGGGGCTTAATCTGGTAGTCGACCCATGCCGAAGCATTCTCCAACAGAGTGTCGAATGACGGGACTATGGGCCGGCCAGAAATTGGTTTTTTGTGGATCTTCGGGATGACCTTCAACACTGGGACTTTCTGGCATTGCGCATCTAGCGGCGCAGAAAGCCATGTGAATTGCTGTTTGGGGAGTAGGTGCTTAGCGCGGTTTACTATACTCCTCAGCGTTGAGTTCAACAGCTGATGGTCGGGTTCCGATTCCTCGTAAGAATCATTCTCCAGAAGTTTGAGTCCCATTTGATGGTACCATTCGACTGTAACGAGACATAACCCGTGGTACTGCAGGAACCCAGATGCGAGTGTCGTAGCGGAGCATACCGGAGTCGTCGAGTGTCCAGCGTGAGGGCTCCGGAGAGGTAGCGGAGTCGTGGCCAGCCGCTCCGATGGGATCAAGAGGTACGTTGGTCTTGATATCGGAGTGAAGTTGGTCAACGTCCATGACAACCGATGCGCGAAGGACAATTTCTTCCAGGAATGTCGCTCGGAGTGACGCTCCAAGTTGATCTTGGGTGAAAATGGGGCGAAAATTGTGAGGATTTAATTGCGTGTAACGCGTATCCCCCTCTTTTGGGTAGACGTCCCATCGTCTAGTTAAAGCGTCAGGTTTCCCTCCGAGTCGACCCGGTCTAAACCGGATCACCATATTGAAATGGCAGAGGTACTCCGACCACCGGACTTGGCGCCGAGTAAGAACTTTCGTCGTCGCGAAGTATTCCAGGTTTTTGTGGTCGGTGACAACGTCAACGGGGAGGTCCGGGCCTTCGAGGTAGTGCCGCCACTGCGTGAAGGCGTCGAAGATGGCCAGGAGCTCTTTATCGTGAGTGTCGTAGTTGAGTTCCGTGCCTCCGAGGGTCCGTGACCGGAACGAGACGGGGTGAATTTCTCCATCGTCTCCGGTGATGGACAGGATAGAGGCGATGGCGTAGTCGGAAGCGTCGGTTTCGACAGTGATTTGTCGGCCCGGAATCCAGTGCGACAGCACCGGAGCTTCCATAAACTTTGCCTTGAGGGTTTCGAACACGGTCTGACAGGCGTCGGACCACTCACAACGGGAGCTGGCCCGAGTTAGCCGCGTGAGAGGTATCGTGATGTCGGAGTAGTAGGGGATGAAACACCGATAGAAGTTACAGAACCCGAGGAAAGACTGCACGTCTTTAACCTTCTGAGGTACCGGCCAGTCGACGACGGCCGATATCTTGTCCGGGGACATCCGAAACCCGTCCGGGGAGAGGATGTAACCGAGATATTCGCAGGTTGTGACTCCGAACTTGCATTTCGGAAGTTTACAGAACAAACCGTGCTTCCGCAGGCGGCGGAGCACCTCGCGGACATGGTTTTTGTGATCGGCGGGATCGTCGGAGTAAATGAGGATGTCGTCCAAATATACTATGACGGTCACGTCGAGTAGATCAGCGAAGACCGAGTTCAAGAAGCGCTGGAACGCCGCCGGAGCGTTCGCAAGGCCTTCCGGAACGACTTTGAAGTCGTAGGAGCTGTAGCGGGTGCGAAAAGCCGTCTTCCACTCGTCGCCCGGAGCGATGCGGAGCAGATGGTAGCCATGTCGGAGGTCGAGTTTCGTATAAATTCTAGCCCTACCGGGAGCGTCGAGGAGGTCCGAGATGAGGGGAAGCGGATATCAATCTTTCTTGGTGATCTTGTTCAACCCCCGATGGTCGACGCAAAGCCGGAGACTGCCGTCCTTCTTCTTGGCGAACAATATCGGAGCTCCGTGACTCGACGTAGAAGGGTATATGAACCCCGCTTTAAGGTTTTCGTCGAGGAAGTTTCGGAGCGCCGATAACTCCTTTTCGGACAAGGAGTAGACGTGGCCAATAGGAGGAACCTCTCCGTCGAGGATTTCGATTTTGAGGTCGTATTCTCGGTGAGGGGGAAGCTGGTATGTGTCCCTCTCCGAGAAGACGTCAGCGAAGTCCTGGTACTGAGCGGGCAATCCAGAAAGGTCCGGATCGGAGGCGGAGGCGCCGCGCGCCTGAGCCTCATCGGACGGAGTGGTACGGAGAGTATATTGACACGTATCCTTGTCCTTGATGAGGACCCGATATGCCGCTGCAGACACCAGTGATATGGGCGGAGGTTTAAGGAAGGGACGAGGCCCTGAGGCCTCAGAGGTGCTCCGTCGAGGTCCGTTGGTTTTCGGAGCTCGAGCGGGGCGTTCCATAGAAGGAGCTGGATTGGGAACGTCCATCGGAGGACCTAGATTGCCCATAGAAGGACCTCGGACCGGCGATTTCGACCCGATCGGTGTAGACGGAACGGAGGGATAAACCGCAGCCGGAACCGTCTTGTCCGTAACTGGAGCTACCGAAACAGAATCTGGAGTAGTATCCAGAGGTGTCGACGGGGATCCAACCTCGGAGACAGTGGGACGGAATGAGATATTGGCGTCGAACCAGTTAATCAACGGATTAAAGCGGTAGAGCCAATTGTATCCCAGAACCATGTCGCAAGGCGGATCAAGACGGGTGACGAAAAAGTCCTGTTGATGGACTGTGCCGGAAGGAAACCGGATGAGTAGCCGAAGCTTCCGGGTGATGATGGATGATGATCCGTCGAGGTATCGGAGTCTTACGGGGGGAACCGAGTACGGAACAAAACCATTGGATTCTACTATTTTAGTTGATATAAAACAGTGAGATGATCCGGAGTCGATAAGAGTACGTAACACGGAGTTGAATCCCACAGCGAGACTTGATACAACCGACGGAGGAATGGTTGAACATTCGTCCGAAACGGTGATAGATGATGATGAATTGATGACGGAGGGTGATAGATCGACGTAAAGGGCATTAGGTGAAAGAGCGGACGCGTTGAGACGAACCTCAGGGAGATCCCCGGAGTCAACACAACTCGGATAGGGATCGGAGGTATGATCCGAGTTGCTGTCTAATTTTTTGACTGCTCGGGGGATTCCTGAGGAGCGGAAGAAGACTCCGCGCGCGCAGCGCGCCCGGAGGGGGCGTTGGCGCGTTTCTTGCAGTCCTCCGCTTTGTGTCCTGAACCTCCGCAGTACATGCAGAGGTTGTTGCGGCGCCGGCGCTCACGCTCCGCCTCCTTGATATGTCCGTCGGGGGTAAGGTTCTCAACGTAGGCCGGAGTCTTAGGTTTAGACCCCGAAGCCTTGCCGCCTTTCCCGTTGGCGTTCCCCGCTCCGGCGCGTTGATTACCGGAGTTCTGAGGAGGAGGGTTTGCGTTATTGCCACCAGAAGGTTTGGAGGGCTGACCACCCTTCTTGTCCTTCTGTTTGCCCGAAGATTTCCCGGAACGATCACCGGAGCAGTCTCCGGAGTCCCCTGAGGGACCGGAGCCTGGTCCGCGGCCGGGATCGCGTTCCCGCTGACGCGCCTTCTCAGCCTCACGCTTGTGGTAGCGGCTGTTGATGAGCCGGGCCACCTGCTTGACACCGGACAAGGTGTTCAAGTAAGCGTGATGCATCATTTCGTTTTTGATGCGGTCCGGAAGTCCTTCGTAGAAGGCGTGTCGCAGCGCGGAGTCTCCCCATGTGGTTAGAGAAGCGAGAGTGTCGAATGCCAAGACGTAGGTCGCGATCCGATCGCCGTGTTTCATGCGGCAAGTGCGGATGCGATCCTCCGCATCTCCAACCGGATCGTGTGGTCCGAAGTTGAGCGTAAGTTCGCTGATGAACACCGGGAAGTTCCCGTCCCAGGCCGGAATGGCCGTGGGGTCATACATATTCGGAGCAAACCACTGCTGAGCGATGCCACGGAGATACGAGATCATGTAAAGGATCTTGTCATCGTCCTCCGGGAAGTCCTGGGAGCGCTCGGCGAAGTGGAGATAACACTGGGTGAGGAAGGGATGGAGTTTAGCGGGGTCCGTGCCGTCGAACGTATCCGGGTTCCGGAGGTTCGACTTGCTCGACCGAGGTGCCGTGGTCTGCTTGTTGTACCGATCCAAGGTAGTGGCGAATTTGGTGAGAGTGTCGATGAGGATACGTTCTCCTCTGCTCTCATTATCAGGGGCAGCTGGCCCCGGAGGGACGGCTGGCCCGGGAGGAACTGCAGGCCTCGGAGGGGGGCCTCCACCTCCACCACCACCGCCACCTCCTCCGCCTCCGCTCCGCCACCCCCGCCTCCTCCTCCGCGACGTCCACGGTCAGGACTGCCACCGGAGCGCCGAGGCGGAGGAGTAGGGGCGCGACTTTCGTCGCCGTCACTTCCCGGCCCGCTTCCACCTCCGTTGCCTCCTGGCGGAGCGGAGTGAGAGCGGCTTCGAGATTCCCGATGCTCCGAATGTTCAGAGCGAACGGACGGAGCCACCTCCGGTATGTTGGGAAGTGGGGTCCGAGTTAGGACTGGGAATGTGCCTCCGATGGGTCCAGAGTCGGGACCGGCAGTGTCGGAGTCAAACTGGGGGCCCGGAATGGGAGACCCAGTGTCTAGGATGTGTCCGGGAGTGTGGCGAGATGGGTAGGGTGAATGGGGATAAACGACGGGGTTCTCCAGAGTCTGAGGCTGAGAGACCAGACCCGGAGCATTAAGCGGAGAGACCATAGGGCGGATAGCAGAAGGCCGACGCATAGTGATATTCGGCAGGAGAGGAGTGGAACGGTATGGACCAGGAGCAAAAGACTGGGCATAGGAGCCAGCCATAGCCTGTTGCGGTGAGGGGAGCGTAACTATGTTGCCATAGAGTCGGGATTTACGTCGATTTGGATCACTACCTTCGGAATGCTGTTCTCCCGAAGGGTTGTTGAGGTCGCCATAGTGAGACATGAGATCCAAGAGGTAGGTGAGATTTATTATACTGTTATATCCGAGCTACGGATAAGAAGGCCGACCGACCAGTCGGACGGAGTTCCGAGATACCGGAGAGCGGAGTCGGAACGGAGCGGAATGACGGAGTCGGGGAAAAGGGTGACCGGAGGATCGGATGACGCTACACCACTAGGGAGCAGGATGAGCATTACTACCCTTGGTCTCGGAGTACTGGATAGACGAGACGGAGCTCCGAGTGAAGTTCCGGAGCGTTAACTCAGATTACTTTGCAGGGAGTGCGAAGCAACGTTAATAATAAATCTGAAGTACAGTGCTGTAGTCTAAGTGATTAAATACTAAAGGGTCTTATTGTAATACGGAAAGGAGATATGTAAGGTTCCATGCGGAAGTAACAATAAGGTTATATCCGAAAGGGGTGGAAGAAGTCAGGTGACTTGGAAGAAGTAGTTTGGACAATAAGTAAGAAGTCCTGAGCGAGGCGGACAATAAGGATGTCGCCTTATGGCGCGATACGGACTTCTGAAGGAAGTCCGCCGCGCTCCGTCGTTCCGTCTCCGCTCCGACGGAGCGGAGTCCGGAGTCAACGGAGCCATTCGGCCATCCTCGGACCTAGGTCCGAGGGATCGGGACATGGATATAACACATCCTCAGCAAGCTGCAGCTTCACCACAGGGAACACAGGGTGAAGCTGAGAGAGGCGAGGTGGCAGCTCCAGCTTGTACGCACCCCGACCAACAACCTTGACCACCTTGAAGGGGCCCAAGCGTCGGTGAGAGAACTTCGGTGAGGGGCGGGTGGTCTGGATGTCGGAGGCATCGAGCCACACCCGGTCACCAACCTTGATCTCTGGGGCTGGAGTGCGGCGGCGGTCATAGTACTGCTTGTATCCATCCTTAGCCTTGACCAGTGCGGCCTTGGCTTCGGAAACCCCAGAGGCAATCCGGTTGCGGAACTCGTTTACCGACTCCAACTCTGAACGCAGCCCGTTTGGCTCAAACCCCATGCGAGGGAGCCGTCCGGTGTCGGTCATGAACGGGACCTGCTGGGTAGAGGAGTGGATGTGGTTGTTGTAGGCAAATTCAGCAGCCGGAAGGAGATCGTCCCAGTCGTCCTGCTTGTAATTGGTGAAAAGCCGGAGGAACTGTTCCATCTCCTGGTTGACGCGCTCGGTCTGACCGTCGGTCTGGGGGTGGTACAACGTGGAGGTAGCGGGCTCAATGCCAATGAGCCGCCAGAGCTCACGAGTGAACTCAGCGATGAACTGCGGACCCCGGTCAGAGATGTACTTCTCCGGGGTGCCATGGTGTTTCCACACATGCCGGTAATACAATCGGGCAGCCCCAACCGCATCAATGTGGGTGGTAGTCTCAATGAAGTGGGCACGTTTACCAAGAACATCACACACCACCATGATCGCGTCGTACCCATGAGCCTCCGGAAGCTCGACCACAAAGTCCACCGAGACCGTGCTCCAGCGCTCCTCAGGAATCTCCGTGGGGTGCAGTTCGCCGGTGAGAAGCCTTCGGAGTGCCTTTGTGGGGCAGTACAGGTCGCAGGTTGCTACATAGCGGCCGACATGACAGGACATCTGGGGCCACCAGTAGTTCCGGGAAACAAGCTCCAATGTCTTGAAACGACCGGCGTGCCCAGCGACCTTGGTGTTGTGGTGCTGCTCTAAAATCCGGCGGCGGAGGTCCTTGTCCCGGGGGACAACAATCTTGCCACGGAAGTAGAGTAGACCAGCGTCGACACGCCACTCAGCAGAGCGCGATGAGCGAGCACCTCGGACTTTGAGAAGCTCACGTGCAGCAACCGCCACGGGGTCTTCGAGGTCCGGGTTGCCTGCCAGGGCTTCCCGAATGTTTCGAAGGAGTGGGACCTGAGGACCCTCGACAACAACACCCTCCAGCGCGCGGACATGGAACAGCTTCGGATCCAGGAGAGTTACGTCCTGGTTATCGGAAGACTGCCCGTGGTCGGGGCGTCGGGAGAGCGTGTCAGGTCAACCCATCAGCTTGCCGGGCTTGTGGTGTAGCGTGAAGTCGAACCAAGACAGGTAGAGGGACCACCTTGCCTGTCGCCGGTTGAGAGTCTGCGACTTCCGAAAATACTCCAAGTTCTTGTGGTCAGTCTAGATCTCGACAGGGTGCTGCGCGCCCTCAAGGAAGTGCCGCCACTCCTCAAGAGACCGTACAATCGCAAGCATCTCCTTGTCGTGGATCTCGTAGTTGCGCTGGACCGGACTTAAGCTCTTGGAGAAGAACGCTACAGGGTGCCACTTCCCGTCGGGGCCTTCCTGAGAAAGGACAGCCCCCGAGGCAAAGTCGGAACTATCTGCCTCAAGCCGATACATCTGAGATTCGTCAGGCAGAATAAGTACTGGGTCGGAGGTGACCGCGTCCTTGAGTCCTTGGAACGCGGCGGCCTCCTTCTCAGTCCAAAGCCATGCACGGCCCTTCGCAGTGAGATCGAAGAGGGGGCGCGCAATGTCTGAGAAATCTCGAATGAACCTCCAATAGAAGTTTGTGAAGCCAACAAACTGCTGCACATCCTTCTTGTTCTCGGGGGTGGGCCAGGCAAGGACTCCAGCAACCTTGACAGGGTCCATCTCGACGTGGTCGTGAGAGATGATTACTCCTAGGTACTCAATCGACGACTTCTCAAACTTGCACTTCTCCGGCCGCAAGTACAGCTTATGCTCCCGGAGACGCCGTAGAACCTCACGGACTATTTCGCGGTGCCGAGTGAGGTCCGAGTGCGCAATGAGAATGTCGTCGAGATACACCATAACGTCACCAGACATGATGAGATCCTGGAAGATATCGTTCATCATGGTCTGGAAGGTTGCGGGGGAGTTGGTAAGGCCGAAGTACATAACCAGAGGTTCGAACAGGCCTCGATTAGTACGGAAGGCAGCCTTCCACTCATCGCCCTCCCGGATGCGGACATTGTTGAAACCCCAGCGGACATCGAGCTTTGTGAAGAACCGGGCGCCTTTCAAACGATTAATGAGGTCGTTGATCAGCGGAAGGGGGTATCGGTTTTTCACAGTCATTGCATTGAGCGCTCGATAGTCCTGGACGAACCTGAGGCCACCATCCTTCTTCTTGACGAAGAAGACTGGAGACGCCATAGGGGATTTCGACGGCCGGATTCGTCCCGTAGCCAACCCTTCCTCAATGAACGCGTCGAGCTCGCGCTGTTTGAGGGGTGAGATCGGGTAGACCTTACAGTTGGCTGGCTTAGCGTCCGGGACGAGCTCAATGCCATGGTCCCACGTCCGACGTTCAGGCAACGAGTCAAATGATTCCCGGTTGAAGACATCCTCGAACTCACGTGCCCATTCAGGGATGGTGTCACTGGGAGACGTGGAGTTCTTGGCATGGGCCTCTGCCAGTCGCTGTGAGACAGTACTAGTGGCCCGGATGTCTTCGGGCGGTGAGAAGGTGGTGTAAAAGATGCGGTCACCATCCTCAATGGAATCATCGTCCTCATCGTCAGAATCATCAGAGGTATCTGGGGAAAGTTCGGGGAGCTCCTCGTCGAACTATAAGTCATCCTCTTCCCCAGAGCGGTTGTCAGTGTCAACAACGGCAATCCTGGGCAGGGGACCCGCACGAAGCTGCCGGAGGATAGAGGCGGCAGTTTTGGCATGCTGGCGCTCTGTCCTCAGTTCATCACGGCAGGTGGTGCAAACCGCGGGGCATCTGCTCATTTTGACCTCTCGGGTTGCCCAGTTAATCTCCGGGTTATGCTTTCGGAGCCAGGAGAACCCGAGGATGAGCTTCTGCTTACCGAGTCGGGTCACAGCAAGAATGACCCGCTCGGAGTGAGTTCGGTATCGCAGGATTATGTCTGCGACTTCGCGGATGCTGCCAGCCTCGTTTGGAGAGCCGTCGACATTGTAGACCAGGATGGGCTGATTCAGCCGGCGAACTGGGATTTTGTTCGCCGCGACATACTCCGAGTCAATGAAGTCAGAAGTCGCCCCACAGTCAACAAGGCCCTCAAGCGCGAGCTTTAAGGCATTGTCGGTGGACTCGATCTCCAGCGGAAGGTGTAGGGAGTTTGGACCAGGAGTAGCCGAGATCATATAGCGCTTGGGAAGTTTGCGCTCCCATGCTGCTTTACGCCGCAGACGATCCCAGGGAAGGTCTCAGGGCAATGAAGTTGTAATCGTCTGCGCCGGGGATTGAACCGCCGGCCCTCGGACCGGAATTACACCAGGAGTTCCCACGCTGTCGCTAGAAGGCAGCTCTGTGGCTGTCCGGGGTGGGTTGGACAGCCACCCAGTGGCTGTGTTGCACAGCATGACATGTGCTCCAAAATATGGTACGGACGCCAATGTACTTTTTTTTGGGGCGCACGTCATCGCTATTTTTAGACCACTTTGGAACTGGTCCGGGGGTGCGTCTATCGTTCCGATGGGTGCAAGAGATGCATTGTCAGACTCATTACACAAAACAGCAAAACGATTAGGGGACGCGACAGAGGGCGCACCGCTCACTCTGCGCGGGGGACAAAACCCTCCTGCTCCACAACTGCTGCATGCTCGGCGGCCACCTCGGCTGAGGCGACACGGGCGATGAGCTCCTCGAGCATGTCAGGCCCAAGCTGTTGGACCACCTCGTCGAGGACGTCAACGTTCCGGACATCCATAGGGGTGGTGCAATCACGGGCAAAGTGGTTGGGGTCCCCGCACCAGAAGCATCCGCGACGAGGAGAGCGGCGGGCGGCCCGTGCACGGTCAACGTCCATGGGGACTGGAGGTGGAAGCGTGGGGGGAGCAGCCCTTTGTGGGGGTGCAGCCACAGCGAGCGCTGGGGTGGGCCGGGGGCGACTTGGAACAACTGAGTGTCGACCAGACGTCCCAGCTGAACCAGTACCCGCGGCCCTTGCCCGGAGAAGCGACTCGTACTGGCGGTATGCACGAAGCCGCCATGCAGCGTAGTCACGCAGGTCAGAGGGGTCGCTCGACCCGGTGATGGCGAGGTTAATGGCCGGGTCGAGTCCAGTCCGGTACTTGGTGACCTTCATGAGAGGGTCTTCAAAGCCAGCAAGGTCGACGAGGTCCTCAAACTCGTCGGTATAGCGGAAGACGTCGCGGGAACCCATGAAGTACGACCTGGACTCGAGTTTTTGCAGGGCATGGTCCTGCTCGTTCTCCTCGACAAATCTGAGCTTGAATTCGGCGGTGAAGGCAGCCCAGGTGGGGAAGGGGAACTCG
This sequence comes from Mycena alexandri, assembly GCA_029233265.1. Classification (NCBI taxonomy): domain Eukaryota; kingdom Fungi; phylum Basidiomycota; class Agaricomycetes; order Agaricales; family Mycenaceae; genus Mycena; species Mycena alexandri. The sequence continues at coordinate 106,921 of JARJCM010000086.1, read as the reverse complement.
TCCTTCTTGGAGTGACGCTCCGCCCAAAGCTGTGCGGAGTCCTTCGCCATAAAGGACATGGCGTACCGAACAACCTTCTCCTCTGAGGGGTGGCCATCCTCAGTGAAGGCCTCAGGGAGGAGGCGGGCGTAGGAGCGGACAGCATGAAGGAATGCCCGACCTTGGGACCGATCACCGTCAAAGACAAACGGGGGATTTGGTCGGAGGACCAATTTTGCACCAGGGGTAATGTTACCAAATATTCCTGGACCCGGGTCCGGAGCCGTGGCAGCAAGGGACGGGGCAGGCGAGGGAACATGTGCTGGTGGTGGGATTGGGTTATCAACTAGGCGAAGAAGCCGTTCGAGGGTGTCCTCGATCCGGGTCAAGCGGTCAGCGTTGGCAGCAGCGGAGTCCGCCATGACGGGATCGGGGGTAGGGGAGGAGGGGTCAAGATTGGAGGAGGGAGAGGTAGGAGCACTAGAGTAGTGGTCCGAGTCTGTGGCGCCAAATTTCCCAATCTTGACCAGTTAATCCCTTAGAGAGTTTCTTCTGCTGTAAGGGCAACCTTGAGGCCCGAGAATACTCAAGAGTCCTAGCGAGGGAGATCCAAAGATATATAAATAAGATATACTAGAGTACAGGAAACTGTAACACACCTAGCGAGGGAGATCCAAAGAGAAGAAACTCTGAGGATTCCCACGCTAGACTGCGGGTATAAAAGCTACTATACAGATGTACGTGACCGGAGTGATTGGCAAAGATCCCGAGCTTGATCGCAGACACGGTGCCATCGGGAGGCATCAGGCCGACCGGACCGGCATAGAATAGGGGTTCCCCTGACAGATATCCTGTCTATGTTGCTAGTAATCAATTCAGAGCTCATCCCGTATAATTATCGCCAATTCCGGGAGGTAAGTAGGTGTCATCAACCTAAAGTCCAAGGTAGAGAAGTCAAATCCAGAGGAGCTCCCAGAGCCCACCATTGAGCTGCTCCTCTCACCCATACCCGACTGCGAGAGCCTGGAAAACAAATCTGTATCACCTTCAAACACCGGCCGCGACAGCGCGGTCGATGGATGGTGCGGTGTGTGAGACCTGACAGGCCTGGGAGACAACACCGAGTTGTATTGCGCCCGGGATTTCGAAGGTGATGGTTAAGGACCCGGGTACCGCAACGTGGGGATTGTGACGTGGCGTGGTGATTGAGACGTGCTCGCTCATTCTGAGCCGTGAGCAGCTTAACCTCATACTTCATGCTCTTGATCTTCATGCGTTCCATCTCCTCTGTGTGCTGAAGCTTCCTTTTCTCTCCCATCCGTGTCGATTCCTACTCCCAGAAGTCACGTGTGGTTGAGGGGCCACTGCGTTGCATGGCAGGTACGAGTCCTGGATGATTGAGGGTCAGCATGTCGTACACTTTTATTGCCGTCTAGGACCGAAATGGTTCATCAATTATATTTAAGGTGGTGAAGATTACAGAGCCGGTGCCAAAAATCCGAGCCAGTAAACATAGAGCAATAGCAAAGTTTATTGAGAGTAGTGGTTATTTAAATACAGTAATACCATTACACTAGAAAAAAGAGCATAATAAAGCAAGTGAGGACCCATAAGTAAAAGCAAATCCGTATGAAAACACCAACACCGCCACCACCTAGCCCAGCACTCACCGTGTGCCTCCTCCACCGCCCGCTCACTACCCCCCACCTTCCTCCCTCCCCCCCACCCCTCCACCCACACACACACACAAGCTGTTCCCATCATCCCTTATTTATAGGGTGTTGTGCCTCTCAACACCTTACTCTGTGCGGGCATACATAAGAACAAGTGCAGTCTTGCCTCTGGCATGAACAAGAGATGCAGCATCCATGGAATCAATGTGTCCTTCTTCAACATAGGACCGAGCAGTCGTCATACCATCATGGAACCAAACTGAACCTTGAGCAGAAATGTATCTAGAAGTGAAGTGAGCATCACCTCCGTATATAATTCCACGTAATCTGGATATTACCATAGCTCCGTCACAGTCGAAATGCAAGGACTTGTTGTACAGCATTCAGCCACATTCAACAGTTACATCAGGAAAAACCAAAGTTGCCCCATAGACCCAGAGAGACCCACATAGACGTCAGAGACGTCATAGACAATGGACTTCTATCATAGACTGGTGGGAGGGGGGGCGGTCAACCTCATAGACACCCATAGACACCCATAAATCCCTACTTTCTATGAAACTAGCCTGCTTTCTATGACAATTGTTGATTTATTTATTTATTTTTCAATGGTCACTCAAAAAACACGTGAAAAGGGGTAAAATATATATATATTGCAGCGCATGGAATATAGATCTACGATAGGAGCAGCGAGGACATGCACTAAAGAGAGAGGCTTGCATTCCATGCATCTGCAGGACTGCCGAGTATTGCGGAATCGAACTTGATGATTTTGGATGAACGAAGACACGGGATGAATTTCGATATTTGATCTCGCCGACGACGGAAGGCTGAAGCCAAAGGAATCGGAGGTTCGAGGATGAGACACAAGAGTGGTCAGATCTTGAATCATTTGGTGAGAAAACCACGGCAGCTCGAGACGATAAGTAGACGAGGCGCAGAAAAGATCCAGATTGTACAGTTGTTGCGCAGAGTTTGAAAACCTTCAAATTCCATCATATGGTGCGCCCTGGAGGTTGAATGATTGACGGCGTAAAGGCATGTTGGCGTTGTCGACTTGTTTGTCGAGCGGCGAGAACTTGTATAACTTGTGGCATTGGGTTCAGCGTGAGTTTGAACGCAGTTGAAACATGTGTGTGTGGGGTGATTGAGGTTCAAGTACTCCACGACATGAGATTTAACGAGTCAACGCGGCGGTGCCATTCGACTCGGAAAGTGACGTCGGATCGCGGCGTCAAGGGACCACCCTTTGCAGCGGCCAATTTGGTGCTTATTGATTGCAGGCCACAAGAGGGAGATGCACGTGCACAGAGCCTCGACTTGCGACCGAGATTGTGCTTGACCGGCTACGCACGCGGCCGTCGGCAGCTTGATTTGAGTCACTAAGAAAAACGATTTAGTGGCAAGTAAACTAAACAAACCGGATTGGAGAAAGAATAAAAGAGAAGGGAGATGGGCAGCAGGGTGTGGGCGAAGTGGGACGTCGGAAGAAGTGGCTAGCGGAAAGCCCCAGGGGAAGATAGTGTGCTGTTGGGGTGAAGTAGGGAAAAGGGGAGTAAAGATGAATGAAGTCGAGGGAGTGGGCGTTGAGCAACACCAGACCCCCGACAGCGACTCCGAGTCAAGATTCAAAAACCAAAATACGCACCTCTAGCCATGCAAACGAAATACACCGATCGAGTAGACGGGCAATGCAGAGTCAGAGCAGAATCCACCAGGAGCCAACGGGGAACGGTGGGGAGAGCTGATGGAAGACGGACGAGAGCAGAGGACGAGCCTTTGCCTTTGTTTGTGTGCGATCAAAACGAACCATTTTCGCGTGCACGTGATGTTCCGGGTGTTCCGGCACGCTTAGTGAGCTCATGACGCATTCTACTTAGCGCGACCTGAGCGCGGACTTCAACTCGAAACCCGTTGAAATTCAGCGCTCAGCAGTGTGCAGCCTCTGAGTCTAAATTTCACCCGTGCAAAACAGCTCGCTGTTGGAACATGTGCCATTCAGTCTTGAATTTCGGCATTTCTTTCAACTGCTGTGTCGTTCCTTCTTTTGATTGAGCCATTTTCAAGATGGCGGCTGCCTTCGGAAAATATTACACTCATGGCAACTCTCAGGGATTGAAGCACACTGGTCTCATGTGACATACTTTCAACTACAACAAAGGCCATGCGGCGCCTTTAGTAAGTAACAAGTCGACGACATCCTGACTTGGTATTCTCGTCTACGTCAGAAAATCGGACCTCGTATCTGACACAGATGAATTCAACACTGAAATTGAATCTCTCTCTGCGGGACCGCTTCAATTTGAGGTGACAATTTTTTGGGAAATTTATAGATTGCCATAGACATCAGCACTGTAAAACCGAAACTGATAGACCCCCAGAGATCTCCATAGACACTCATAGAACCGGGGTTGCCCTCATAGACGCTGATAGACCATCAAAGACCTCCATAAAAGGCGGTGTTCTATCATAGAATTTTTTTCCCTGATGTACAAGTAAAATCGGAGGCACACTTGTCACCTTGTAGCGCATAGACAGTCGAACACGTTGGCTGCTGGGTGCGCAGACTGGACACGACATTTGTGTTCTGGATAGGTAAAGTTTTAGCCATTCCGACACAGGAAAACCACCTGGATATGCAGTCATCTGAGTTCTGCTGAGTGCGGCACACAGATAGGGTTCCAGCAGGTTGTAGTGCTCGGGATCCACCTTCTCTCCTTCTGCATGTGTGGTCTCAGGGAACATAATTCTAGCTATGCGATCTATAGTAGTGCCATTTGGACCATAAGGGAAGTCTTGAGGTCGTGCTAGATGAAGATTGGCCCGCATGAGATCCCTTGCACCTTCCAGGGATAAGTGGCCCTCTGCAGCCCGTTTCATAAGGGAAGTCCAATACTGGAAGTAAGGGCCCAAGGTGCAAAACCGACGAGACCACACATCCATGTTCTGCATCCACATGTTTGCCAGGATACCGAAGGTAGAGTCGTATCCGCAGCTATAGTTGGTTGCATCCCCAACAGGACGAGCAACAGCTGGTGTAAGGGCTCGAGAAGCTGACCCATTGGTGCTTGTGATGGATACCTTTTGCTTCTTCTTGAGCCCAGATGCAGATCCACTGGGTTTGGGATTAGCGGTTGGCGGATTGCCTACATCTTGATCATCTAAACTCCTTTTTACTGAATTCCCAGAAGGCCTCCACTCGGCGTAATCCACTGGAGTCAATGAATCAGAGTCTAGCTTCGAATTGTACTTCATCAGAGGATGATAATGAACCGGGTCCGACACTGGCCCTTTGCATCTAGCAAATGATGCAAGCAGCTGTCTTCTGTATATCCCAGCCACTTGTAGAGGGAGCTTTCCTTCTGCCCGCAGCATTGTAATTTCATCAAGCAACTCTAACTCTCTGAGCTCTTGCCTCAGATGACCTGACAGACCACAGGTAATTTTTTGTTGTTGTGAAATCCTGGAGTATAACAGTTCCCTCTGCAGTGGTTGCCCTGGAAAGAGCGACATAGTAAGCTCTGTGATCCTTGCAGTTGGTGAGATCTACAGGGTTCCTAGGTCTGGACTTACCTTGTGCAGTGTAATCTGTTATGGAGAAATTCAGCAGACTGGTTACCTGTTCTCTAACAATAGACATCAGAGTATCGTCTTCAAGAAGAACAGTGGTGTGAACGGAACCCCTCACAAGAGGCACAACATTTTCGGGGAGTCCAGGAATTTGTATAACTCTAGAGGAGTCATCTAGCACAAGCCGCACAAAAAGTGTGTCCAATACTCTCTGGCCTTGTGGCCCCAACGACTCATCCCAACCCACTACAATAGCTTCTCGGCCCTTGGTCATGCAAAGTTCTGTGGCATCAGTTGACCTGAGTAGCAAGGGCATTCCTACATACAACAACAGTTTACCGGGTAACATTTTGGTGTTTGATGATGGTGGTGCATCCCAAAGTCTCCGTTGAAGACGAGGACCAATAGATCTCAACACAGAGTGCTCACATGTTTTCAACTTGCTCTTGTCAACAGCTCGAGGACTTATCCTATCAATAGAGCAGAAGCTAACAAGTTCCTGCCCAAAATCCGCAGCAAACCTCTTAGCACCCAGACGGTTGATCACATCCTTCTGTGAGTTCCAAGCTATAACTATGGACAAATTATGGAACTGACCACTATCCAACCGCGGGTCGCCTGGTCTGAAACCAGCAACCCTGGACTTTAGAAAAGCAATATCATCTTCCGTGCACGCAGCATACCGCATGTTGGACAAGGCAAGTCATAGCTTGTCATCTGCTTCAGTCTGATCCTTCTGCCTCATGTTTTTTCGAAGCAGAACAACAGTGTTGAATTGATGCCATAAAACCTTGCCCAGAACCGCATTTTGAGCCTTTGTATCAGATGCACCCCGCATGTCTGTACTCACCAAGTTGCTATATAATGATGCTCCCGTGGTGGGAGGGAGCTGTGTAAAGTCACCCGCTGTGATAACACTCAGCCCTCCAAATGTTGTATCATGAATATTTATTGCTTTTGCTGCCTGAGTGGCTAAGACCTGGAGGTCATTGCATGACACCATAGATATCTCATCAAGAATAATATAATCAACACCCTGCAGTCTCTCATTTACTGCAGCCACTGCAGCAGAGTCATTGATAATGCCATCAATATCATCCCTGTTCTTGCTTTTAGTCTCTCTTGGGACCCGGAACACAGAGTGATAGGTAGACCCATTGGGCATGGCAGCCACGGAGCCAGTAGGTCCGAGAACAACAAACCGGTAGGCCTCTTTGCGCCTTAAAAAAAATTCAACCATTGCCTTGATTACCCTGGATTTGCCAGTGCCTCCCATACCACCCATGTACATGTGAAGTGGTATACGCTGGGGTGCTGAGGCATGATCTGCAAGTATGGTGAATGCTCGTGCTTGCTCTTCATTTAGTGCAAAATCTCTGATAATATCAACCTTCATATCCAACAAATAGGTTGCTGATTGGGGAGCTCTGCCAAGGAAGTAACTTGGTGGAAGCTCTTCAACTGTGTCCCAAAGTAGCTTATTTCTCTGTTCGAGGACCATTGAAGTTGGCAGGTCTTCCAGTTTATTTGCTGTAAATTTCAAGCGTTCATTCTTCACCAACGTAGACCATGCTGTTCTGGTGTTGTAAGAAGGCAATATGCGATCCACATTATACGATGGAGGCTGACCAAAGCACTGCTTGCGAAGCCAACCACTGGCTGAAAGAATTGAAGTCATGTCGTCCTCCTGCTTACGAATTCTCGCAGTTCTGGGACCTACGTATACTTCTGATGCAACGTCGTTTTCGTCCTGATTATCATCCAGATCATACAGATATCCGTTCATGTCCTCTTCTAATGGGTCTTTATTGCCAAATATAGAGGGATGTTGAGCTGGTTCACTACTTTGCGCGGCTTGCATCTTGCGCTTCATTTGAGCAAAATGATCATCTCTGGCATCATTGCACTCATATCTCACATTGAAATTGCTGATTAGCTCTAGCTGATGTTTTGTGAATGCATGTTCTCTGAACATCTGGGACCAGGTGGAATCAGTGTCTTTTAAGTCAGCTGGAGATCGCCAAGGCTTGAAGAGTGTGAGCATAGTTTGGCAATAAAAGCTATTGTCCCCTTTATCTGCTCTAGGCAATGCACCTCCAATAAAATTGGGAATGACTGTAAACACCTTGTTAAGGTCACAAGACACCACATGGGTTTCATACCGCGGATGACCGGAAAGGAAAGAGTATTGTACTGGTTTGCTATCTCTATCCCGCTGGCGCTGTTTCGATGCTATAACTGTGTCCTCGTCTTCGGTCTCCCAGTCGCTGTCTGAAAATATATCTTCATCATCATCTGGATCAGGAGACATTGCACCGTGGCTCACATAGTCGTCGTCTTCTTCATCTCCATCGCTATCATTCACAGAGTTTGGCTCCAGGTCTGGTCGAGATTTCAGTCCAGCCAACAACTCCAAATCCTCCTGAAACTCTTGACGTTCTCGATGTGTCGCGTTCCCTCTCCGGCCGGCAGAGTTGGGGCCTGTTAAGTGTAAAGTGCACAAAAACACTCTAATTGGACGCGGTTAACAAGCATCGCAAGACGGACTCAAGTTTAAAAGCACGCAGGAATACCGGCGGTCAAGGGGGTACCGGGATTGAAATTTTATACATGTGGCCGATTTCGGATGAAAATGGGGTCAGAGAATCAAAATTTGAGGTCTAAAAGCTCACCCACTTTATGGTTGCAAAGATATGGCCACTTTGATCACCTGCCTTTTTAGGGTGATGGTATACCTTATATGGGAATTTGATGGCATCATGCTTACGTAGTTAGTCAAAGGTCGCTGAACTTTTTTCCCGAAAGTTGCGCGGATGGAACCGATACATCGAAACAAAATATCACAAAAAAAATCTATTTTTTCGAGACAAAAGTAGCTGTATCTTTTGAACCGCTGACCGCGTCAACTTTTGGAGTTCAAATTCGGATTCCTCGGCCTGTTCCCATCCAAAATCAGCCTTATGTCAAAAATTCCAAAAGACTCAGACAAGTAGACCGGTACTCTCACGTCAATATATACTGTGCTGATGCATATCAATATTCCGCGGACCATCCTTCAAACAGCGGCTGGCGCGTCCGCTGTAAAAGACCTCATGAGAGTACAAATTGAAATTAAAATCGATGTAGAGCATAAAATACTCTGCCCACAATGAAAGCAGCAAAATGCAGAAGAAAATCATGATTCGGAGAGATGGGAACTTGACGAGATGTTGAGATGCTGAGAAACAACTTCAACTACGTCATGGTGAAAAACCCCTTTTTCTATGGTGGAAAAACGATGACAAAGAACGATCCTAATAAATTAGGACTCGTAACTCAGGCGCTCAAGCGCAGTCGGCGGCTTTCTCTTGGCTGGAGCGATGGACTTGGAGGAATTGGCCTTTGCAAGACCAAGATCACGTCCACTGGCAGCGGGTTTGGCCTTCACCCCAACTTGTGATGGCCTCTTTGCGGCGGGAGGAGTTCTTGCACACTTGGGAGGCTTCTCAGGTTATATGCACATCAGCACTACACCTGACGCATGCGGAGACACTCACTGAACCCTCGCTGCCCTCATAGTCCGACGTCGTGTGAGTCTCAGTACCCGTATGGGCCTTCAATGACAATGGTTGATTATTGTCTTCATCCGCTGGCGGGGGTAGCATCGCCGTTTGCACGCAAGGTAGCTGAATTTGCATCCAATGCCTTCATTTGATGTTCTAACACGACAAGATGTAGGTTTGAAGTCAGTTGAACGTCTGTGCAGGGGACTTGGTACTGGAACCGCACAGAAAATAGTGTCTTGCAGTCAATAGATGCACTACTAAAGTAAATAAAGTCTCCAGGGGTCATCTGCACACAAACAAATTCTGGTTTTAACCTTTAGTCAAAAGCTCGGATTGGTGCGGCAGTCACAGCATTTTCTCCTGGCCCGGGATGAGGGGGATCACACAAGTGGTTGAAGGATCAGTTTCCATGGCATAAAACGAAGAATTGAGGCCGGGGGAAAGGGCAACCAGGATATAATGTTTGAAGTGTATATTATTCATTGAGGGCTCTTCACCTGGGTATAACATGTTGCCCAGTCCGGACCATATACAAACTTCTCATATGAGAGCAAGGTCTGTTGTTGGCCAATGACAAGTGTGTTGTGTGGAGACCACAGTCCTGCCCTAAGGGGCAAAGGGAGCCAAAATAGGAGTTCCGATGGGAGACATGAGACCCAACCATTGTGGATTTGCCAATGCAGAGGGGCAGAAGAGGACTTCAGGTGAGGAGACTAAGATAGAACATGAGTCCATACTAAAGGTTTCTATAGAACCGGAACCCACATCAAATAAACTCCATCCACTCACAGATTGGGAAAAGGTGACCAAATTGCTGTGCCCCTCCAGCGGCTCCCTGAGTGCAGCTCCAGTCTCTGCATCCCAAATGCGCACAGTGTTGTCTTCAGAGCCAGACACAATTCTCTTGCCATCGGGTGAGAAGGCCACTGAGGTGACCCAACTGGTGTGCCCCTCCAGCGGCTCCCTGAGTGCAGCTCCAGTCTCTGCATCCCAAATGCGCACAGTCTCATCGTAAGAGCCAGAAACAATTCTCTTGCCATCGGGTGAGAAGGCCACTGAGGTGACCCGATGGGTGTGCCCCTCCAACGGCTCCCTGAGTGCAGCTCCAGTCTCTGCATCCCAAATGCGCACAGTGTTGTCATAAGAGCCAGACACAATTCTCTTGCCATCGGGTGAGAAGGCAACTGAGGCAACTGAATCGGTGTGCCCCTCCAGCGGCTCCCTGAGTGCAGCTCCAGTCTCTGCATCCCAAATGCGCACAGTGTTGTCTTCAGAGCCAGACACAATTCTCTTGCCATCAGGTGAGAAGGAAACTGAGGTGACCCAACTGGTGTGCCCCTCCAGCGGCTCCCTGAGTGCAGCTCCAGTCTCTGCATCCCAAATGCGCACAGTCTCATCGTAAGAGCCAGAAACAATTCTCTTGCCATCGGGTGAGAAGGCCACTGAGGTGACCCGATGGGTGTGCCCCTCCAGCGGCTCCCTGAGGGCAGCTCCAGTCTCTGCATCCCAAATGCGCACAGTGTTGTCATTAGAGCCAGACACAATTCTCTTGCCATCGGGTGAGAAGGCAACTGAGGTGACTGCACTGGTGTGTCCCCCCAACGGCTCCCTGAGTGCAGCTCCAGTCTCTGCATCCCAAATGCGCAAAGTGTTGTCATAAGAGCCAGACACAATTCTCTTGCCATCGGGTGAGAAGGCAACTGAGGTGACCCAATTGGTGTGCCCCTCCAGCGGCTCCCTGAGGGCAGCTCCAGTCTCTGCATCCCAAATGCGCACAGTGTTGTCTTCAGAGCCAGACACAATTCTCTTGCCATCAGGTGAGAAGGAAACTGAGGTGACCCAACTGGTGTGCCCCTCCAGCGGCTCCCTGAGTGCAGCTCCAGTCTCTGCATCCCAAATGCGCACAGTGTTGTTATAAGAGCCAGACACAATTCTCTTGCCATCGGGTGAGAAGGCAACTGAGGTGACCCAATTGGTGTGCCCCTCCAGCGGCTCCCTGAGGGCAGCTCCAGTCTCTGCATCCCAAATGCGCACAGTGTTGTCATAAGAGCCAGACACAATTCTCTTGCCATCGGGTGAGAAGGCAACTGAGGTGACTGCACTGGTGTGTCCCCCCAACGGCTCCCTGAGTGCAGCTCCAGTCTCTGCATCCCAAATGCGCACAGTCTCATCGTAAGAGCCAGAAACAATTCTCTTGCCATCGGGTGAGAAGGCAACTGAGGTGACCCAATTGGTGTGCCCCTCCAGCGGCTCCCTGAGTGCAGCTCCAGTTTCTGCATCCCAAATGCGCACAGTCTCATCGTAAGAGCCAGAAACAATTCTCTTGCCATCGGGTGAGAAGGCAACTGAGGTGACCCAATTGGTGTGCCCCTCCAACGGCTCCCTGAGTGCAGCTCCAGTCTCTGCATCCCAAATGCGCACAGTCTTGTCCCAGGAGCCAGACACAATTCTCTTGCCATCATGTGAGAAGGCAACTGAGGCAACTGAATCGGTGTGCCCCTCCAGCGGCTCCCTGAGTGCAGCTCCAGTCTCTGCATCCCAAATGCGCACAGTCTTGTCCCAGGAGCCAGACACAATTCTCTTGCCATCGTGTGAGAAGGCAACTGAGGCAACTGAATCGGTGTGCCCCTCCAGCGGCTCCCTGAGTGCAGCTCCAGTCTCTGCATCCCAAATGCGCACAGTCTCATCGTAAGAGCCAGAAACAATTCTCTTGCCATCGGGTGAGAAGGCAACTGAGGTGACTGCACTGGTGTGTCCCCCCAACGGCTCCCTGAGTGCAGCTCCAGTCTCTGCATCCCAAATGCGCACAGTCTCATCGTAAGAGCCAGAAACAATTCTCTTGCCATCGGGTGAGAAGGCAACTGAGGTGACCCAATTGGTGTGCCCCTCCAGCGGCTCCCTGAGTGCAGCTCCAGTCTCTGCATCCCAAATGCGCACAGTCTCATCGTAAGAGCCAGAAACAATTCTCTTGCCATCGGGTGAGAAGGCAACTGAGGTGACCCAATTGGTGTGCCCCTCCAACGGCTCCCTGAGTGCAGCTCCAGTCTCTGCATCCCAAATGCGCACAGTCTTGTCCCAGGAGCCAGACACAATTCTCTTGCCATCGTGTGAGAAGGCAACTGAGGCAACTGAATCGGTGTGCCCCTCCAGTACAGCAATTGTATTTGGCCACACTTTCATCCTCCCTCTTGTCATTCTTAGTAGTTGTGGGAATTTGTGTGAGAATATTTCTGTGATTTTAGACTCCTCTGGTGCCAAGGCCAGTGCGGATAGATAAATGTGGGGAGCACTTTGATTGATTGCTTCCGAAAAGAAGTAAACAAATCTTTTGGCATCAGTCACAAATTGGAGAAGGGGTGTGCTCTAATGATCTTTAGTCCTCATAACATCTCATACAATCATTCCTACACATACCTCATTTCCCCAAGCCATCAATTGAGACAGGGCCTCCTGTCCACATCCCACAATCCCAAGTAGACTCAACACCTCCAGCCAAAACAGAAAGTTTTTGAACAACAACTTCTGCACTCCTTGGCCACTGCATAAATCATAGGCTGTGACCACTAGATGATCCACCCAAAATTGAGCAGCATATCGGAGATGCAGGGGAATGTAGTTGTCAAGTCGCCACCCCAAATCTGGTACGTCCATGTTTCGTAGGTATGAGGTTGGTAGTTCACAGATGTTGAATTTCAGTTGCCTCTCCAACACCTTCATCAGAGCAGACACCAGGGCTCCCTGCTGTTTGTCCGTTCCACAGAGGATGTCCGGCCGGTTCACTTCAACATAAGATGTCATAAACTCTCTGAACGAGAGATGTATGATTTGAATGGCTGCCCCTGAATTACCAGAAACGTGGATTACAGCACTCAGAGGGAGTAATATCCCCAGAACAACTGATTTCTCCAGTTCAAGCAAGTCTGCCAAACTCTGGCAATCCAAAGGTTCCAGGAGATGTAAAATTGTACTCAGAACTCTCATGGTTCGGTCATGTGAGTGCTGAGCACGCCGGTCCTTGCGGATCACTGATGGGATGGCGTAATTCATAATTCGGAGGTATAGATCATGCAAGTCAGCGAGAACTTCACCATCCAGGAGGTAATCAACAGATTCTTGTGGGGGAGTCTGTGGCAGTCCTGCAAGAACATAACGAACAGCTGTAGCTGCAAAGATAAAGAGTCCGTTTGCAAGGATTGTTACTTCTTCTGCCTGCCTTTTCTGGATTTTCCAAGGATTACGTGTAATCCAGTTGGCCCCATCAAGTGATTGCTCAACATAGAGGTGTATGTCATGCTGAACTATACTGTGTTCGATTTTGTCGAGGACAACCCTATGCGTCAGAGATAGAAGCTTGTCAAATTCCAGATAAGAAGGGACATCAGGGCGTCCAGTCAGAAAGAATCGGATATGGGCCGGGATATCACCAATGCTATCAGATAGCCACCGCAAGAATTTCTGGCCACGGTCTTCCCCACATTCATCCAGAGCATCAAGACAGATGACCCATGGCTTTGAACAGAGAGGCAGCTTCCCAAGGATTTCTACAACCAGTTTCTGGAACTGCAGGCGTGGTTCTGTGTTGCAAATACCAGTACGATCATTCACCAGTAGCTCAATGAGATGAGCCCGAAAGCCAGGATCATAATCTGCAAGCTGCATGGCAAGTGTCATAGCAAGGTGATTTATCTCCCTGCGATCTGTGTGGTCACGGGAAAAGAAAAAAGATGCTGCAAGCATATGTTCCTTCTCGGCCAAGATAGTTGCAACTGTTTTTGCAATGGTGGATTTGCCCGATCCTGCAACTCCGCTGAGCATGACCACGCGGAATGAATCAGGAGTGCTGGTCAAGGATGCAATGAGGTCCTGGATTACGGCAACCCGTGTACCATCCATGCATTTCTCGGGTGTGTTGACAGCATTATAATGTGCTGCCACTGGTTTGAGATTTGCTAGAATCTCTCTGCCAGTGGTGTTGCCTCTCCCTTGGACTGTGGTGGCAATACTATCAGCTTTTCTGTCAATCTCCAGAACTGTGGTGTCCAACACTTACAATTCATTTGTGTGCCACTACTGTTATTGAGAAACGGTATTTGGGAGAGGATGAATTGACATACACATTATTCACGGTGAAGTGTTCAGTCTCAACATTATAAGACATCCTAGGACCCTCCCCAAGACCTCCATCCCCACTCTGGATGCCACCTCCCCCGCCTGCGCCCCCTACGCCCCCTGGGAAAGATAAGCAATAACGTTGGCTTGACCAATTTTGCCACGCACCATAGATGGTCTGATTAACTGTGTGGAATTCACTAGCCCGGTGAGACATTGTAGGGCTAGCGAGCAAGAACTGGTAGTGATTCTAGGTAGAGTGTGGATCTTGTGTCTGCAGGGCAGTAGACGTGGAGGTGAAAGAACAAGGGCTGACTGACAGCTCACCGCTCACTGACAGACAGCACGCGGCCAACATGTGTCACTTCCTAATTATACGACCCCAAACTTTGGCTCAATTTTTTCATTGGCGGATATTAACGGCTAGAACACATCAATGACATGGACGCAGATTTGTAGCTTACGTAGCGGCCAAGTTGCAGAAGGTAACACAAGGAATAAATACTAACCCTCTGGCACTACTGTAGTATTTCGACCAAATGTTCAAGTGACGGGTGACGGAGGGTCGTGAACTGAACGAATTTAGTGCATGTAACGGTGACATTCCAATTTTTGGGCTCAAATAGGGGTAAAAACCGTCAAAAATTGTCGGCCGGCACTTCCCGGTTGTCCATTTATGGTAGTTTTGGGTGATTGCCGAGAAATGAACCAAGTCAAGTGAACACCTGTACATGGCGTGAACATTTGGTCAAAATACTACAGTAGTCAAAGAAAATAGTCCGGAAAAAGAAGCAAAACTCTTTGCGACTCAGAGTTCAGATGGACTTCCTAAAAGTTATGACAAATAGTGATCTGGATCGCCTATTCAGACGCAGGGAGTCGAACCCCGTTCACCGAACTTGATTGCCATCAAAGAGACCCAAGAGAGCTCGCAATATTCCGTACACCACGTCCCAGTTATTCTACCCAGGAGGAAACCACGGCTGAAAGGTAAAATTTTAAAAAACTTGAAGGCCAGAATTTAAATTGAACCCACCTTCAAAGAACTCGTTGTGCTTGAAATATCGATTTCTCGAGTGCTGTTCATTTGTTGAGCTTTCAATTGCCGCGTGGTGTAGTTGACTGTAGAGATTAATATTGGATGGAAGGAAGCTGAACAAAAAAAAACTCGCGCGCCGTAGCGACACTCCAGACGCGGGGAATCGGACCCCGAGCTGCGAGCTGTAGAGTACACCGCACAAGAATTCGCGATGTTTCGTACACCACGTCCGATGCATTTATCCCTACTAAAGGGCTGGTAAATTAGTGGTTGATTTCGCACCAAGTTCCTGTAATTTGCAAGTGGCCTTGAAATAGGCGAGGTAAGTATGTAAAGTTCAAAAAGATGACGATCCGCAACTCAATTCGGACGCGGGGAGTCGAACCCCGTTCTGCGAGGTGTAGAACATGACAGAAGCAAGAGAGCCTCGCGGTGTACCATACACCACGTCCGACGTGCACCTCTCCTCCAGCGCGGCATAAACAAGCTTAATTTTATTTCTTCCATAGTCGTACTTAAATTGTAATGTGGATGCGCTGGCAGCAGCGTAAATCTTGATTTTACACGGTAGGTCTCACAAATTGAACGTCGCACTACAATGTATACCATCGGCAAGTGGTCTGGGAATGGATGCAGCTGCGGTGTGGTGAGCCAAATTTAAATTCAAATTTTGAACAAAAAATGGATGCAACTTCGAACGGCTATTCAGACGCGGGGAGTCGAACGCCGTCCTCCGAATTCATGACAATTCACCTGAAGTGTTGTGATGTCCCGCATGTGCTCCGTGCATCACGTCCGTTCTGAAAGTGCAGGAAACGGCGGAAAGTAATGCGCATGCAGCTGCGATGCACCTTGATCATGAGTATTACATTTCCTACCGAATCGTATATATGTCGGGGTTGATTCCATATTTATTTGTTCACTAGTCAATTATAAAGCTGGGTGATGCAAAAAAAATCGAGACGTTGTTGTTCGAGTCAAGTTCGGGTGAGGAAGGCGGCTACCCGGCCCGCTCGGTGTGGTGGGCGCTTAAAATTCCGGCCCGAGCACTTTCAGGCCTGGAATTCCATGCGCGTTCAAATCCGCCCCCGAACAAGGCTTGACCGGACTTCTGCGAGGCGACAATATAATTCCGAAGCTCGGCTGCTTCGTCAGCTGAGACTCAGTGAGAGAAAAAAGGTCAGTGGGTTTTTTTTCCGCATATTCCCGGTATATTCGGACGCGTTGTTCGCTATAGCACAGAGGCGTCACCACTGCAAGTTTGCTGCAGTAGATTGATAGGCAGAACAAGCCTCAGTGTTGCCGGCGAATCAGCTGGACCTCGCACGCCGAGCGCTGAGCACGGGATTTATTGCGTTTACTCTGACGTGGAACGACTGGAGGCCTCGCTCCTATTCCGCACCCGCTGAGGTGTGTGCATTGATACTTCCCTTCCCACTACCTTGCTCAGAACCCATTTCTCGTAGAAAGGCCGTCAGGACGTCCTCCCAAACCCGCTTCCCTGAATCAGCAGCCTGGTTCGACGCCGCAAAAACTACGTGTCCGCGCGGCCGCCGCAACGCTCTTATAGACGACACCTTTCGTCTCTGCCCGCGCGCACCCGCACTAGCGCACGCTCCCGAGGAGCGCCACATCCTCATCTCCATACTCCGTACTAACACCACGCCGCCCGCCCACCTTTGCATGCTCGAGCGCCGCCTCACGCACCTCCAACTCGTCTCATACACACATGCCACCGCGCGCTCCCACCTCGTCTCGGCGCCCGCGCGCCCACGACTCGGGAGCGCCGTGCTCCTTCGACCCACTTTTCCGCGCGTGGATTATTTAATGGCTTATTGGACTCAGAGTGGAAGCCTTGCGCGAGTGGGAGGGGAGCGCTGAGAGAAGCGCGTCGAACAGTCTATACCTGCTGTACGTATCTCTTAACAGGGTCGACGGTGGCTCGTGTGCTCATACGTCTACAGCACATCGCGAAGCAGCAGTTCGCCGGAATCCTTCGAGCCCACCCTCGCGCATATCGTCGCCGGACGGTGGGTGCGCGGTGTTGCACCGATCTCAATCCATCCGCGCACGGGCACCGCCCTCCCTCGTTCTCGTCCTTCTCCGTGGAGATGGAGATGTTGACTTGCGCGCTCAACGCCACACTTCCCCTCGCTCCTCACATCGCTTCCCTGCCCTCGTCCTCCGTTTGCCCCGCGCGCTCCCGGGTGCTTGCTCGTCTCATCGTCCGCACACGCACACCCTCCCGGCCGCATATGTCGGCTCACGCGCTGCTCCGGGCGCCGCTCCCTCCGCCCGCATGCTGCTTGCTCTGAAGACCGCGACGGTGCGTCCCGCTTTACGTGGGATGGCGATGGGGATGGGTTGGCGAGGGCGCGGAGCCTCTCCCACCCATACTGCACACGCGCGCGCTCCCTCCCGCGGGCGTACTTTGTCGTGCGTGTGCCCTCGCACGTCGTACGTGCGCGCTTGCTCACGGTGTCCCCGCGCTTCTCCCCCTTTGCTCCCTCGGGACACTCGCCTAGCTCCCTCGCGACCCCCGCGCGCACGAGCCTCGTTTAGCCCGGCCTCCCGATCGCGCGATGTCTTCGTTTCCGACGCTCGAAGGGCGCGGGTGTGAATCCGAAGGCGGGGATGGGGATTGGGATGGGGACGGAGAGGGAGAGGGAGACGAGCGGGTGGGTGAGATGGGCGATGCGCGGACGAAGGGAAGAGAAGGGAGGACGAAGGACGAAGAGGGACGGGGTTGTCGGATGGGGTGGTAGTGTGGCCAGGCCCGGTGCGCGGATACGCGGGTGCTGTGCAAATGCGAGCGCGGGCGCGGGGTGAAGGTGGGGACGGGCAAGGCTGAGAAAGCGGAGGAGGGAGGAGAGTGGAGATGGTGATGGAATGGAAGCCTCAGCGCGCGTCCCTGTTCCTCTTCGGTGCGCGCGCGCAGTTTTGCGCATTCGGCAGCGCCGCGTCCTCCTCGCGCCTCGTTCGCACCCTCGCGTACACCGCCGCATGCGGTGCGCGCCTTCTGCGTCGAGTGCCGAAGGGCGCGCGGGACGGTGTGTCGCAAGTTTTGTGCGCGCGGGGTAAGTGGGCGTCATACGCGCGCCCTCCCTATCGTCCCCTTCATCCACCTTCGCCGTCATCTCTCGTCCTCCTCATCCACCGTCGCCGCCGCTCGTCATCCCACCGGACCCACCCCCGTCGCCCTGTGTATCCCGCCCCACCCGAATCAAGCGCGGCCTCGGACTCGGCGCGGATGCCGCAGCCGTGTGTGCGCGCTCCCTGCACACGCCGACGGTGCCGAACGAATGTGCGGGGGCGTGGTGCGCGGGCCCCGGCCGAGTTTGCTTGCGCGCGGTGCTGGCCGGACACGGCTGCGTTGCCGTGCTGCGTCCGCGCCCCACCTATCTCGAGTCCCGTCCCACCCCGCCCGCGCTGTACCAGTCCCGCCTCCACATACGAGACGTAGGTACTGTGTCCCTATGTAACGTACGTACGTATTCCGTGAAGAAACTACGTTCCAAGATAACTTCTGTGTGTGGGATTCTGGTTAATGAGGACGAAACGAAGCGAACGCGGGCTTGAATCGAATGTCGCTCAATTGATAGAGGTAGAGTACACCGAGCTCAAGACATAAAAGAACGGTGCCCACCTCATGTATGTATCCACACCCTCGATCCCACTCGCCTGACTCTCCCCAAGCTTTCTCGTGCGCGTCCCTGTTGCGTTGGTGTCGAGTGTGGAGTATCGTATCTGTCAGTATCTGTCCTACGTCGATGCGTACCCTACTCGCATTATTGCAGTTTGCATATGAATTGGCACAGCATCAATTTTTGAGGGGATTTTGCGTTGCCCAGTAAATTCTTTCTCACTCAATTCTCAATGGATTTCAATGGCAGCATATGTAAAACTCATGGTTCGAGCAGGCAAACTTTATGGTGATAAACTTACGGAGCATGGTGAAGTTTTGAAAGTCTGATTTTGGGCAGCGCGCGTGAATAGGGGCAGTCAGAGTAGAGGATTAAGAACGGATTATGTGCAAAGATTCTCGTTGGATTATTGAATCGTTTTATCGTGGGACAATCCTCCAAATCCATAATCCTTCATAATCCGATTATGATGGGGATTATAGAGGGAATATGGTTTTTCAAAATTCACAATGCAATGGAGTTCCTACAGCATCCTATCGATATAGACAGATCAGAGACACCATGCACACTTCACAATGTGTGGTTAAACCATGGCAATCATGCGAGCCCTAATTCTTACTCACTGCGTTTACCGGAAAGTTTGGTCACCAGTATTCGTATGAATTCCTTCGTATGCAGGCCGTGCATAGTCAAGGGAGGTTATTTAGCATACTCTAATGATCTGTTACGAATGTTTTCCGAATAGAAAATAACATCTCGTGAATATGCAGATTGCCATCCCCACGGAATGCAAATGGACAAAGCCTACGTGCACCAGAATCCATACGCCGAGGATGTCTAAAGATATATGTTGGCATTCATGTGAATGCCAGAATGCATTCAAGGATATGTGGGAGACTCGGATGTTCAACGGTGTTTCATGAGTACACATTTAAACATTGTTAAAGAATGCCTACTCAGATTCTCTTACATGCCCTTCATTCAGTCGCTCGCATTTCACAGTGGGTGACTTCCCATAACGATTAAAATATCTTTCACTTTTTTTTGAGCTTGTTTGAGAGTGCCAGTGATGGCTGGCCAAGTTTAGAATAATCATCCTGTGCGCCAAAAAATAAGTTTCACGGGAATAAAACCACAACCTGAGTTCAGCCATTTTGGAAGAAGGCCGGCCGGAATGGACTCCGAGATGCGACGAGAGCCCACTGAATTTTTCCTGAGGCAAATCGGCCACTTGGACATTGAAGAGGATCAAGGGGAACTCGGGATTCGAAAGTCGGAAGGGGGGTCGATAAGTTTTTTTCAGCCTGACCTAGACTCCCCCCGCCCCCCCCCCCCCCCCCTACCATATAGGGAAGGTGTTTCCCACCCCTGGCGGCGGGCCGCTACCCCCGGAGTTCCCGCCGCGCACTGAATCTGCTTCAGACCCTAGTACCACCTGATTTTGATGTTTGAGGTACATACCATGGTCTCCAAACCTATCTGCAATGCTGCTAGGGCCCTAAGCAGACCTCCAGAAATTTGTTGAATCTCATTCCAAGACGATGAAACAGTGCACTCGGGTGCAGCCGTGTAATCGATAGATCGGCAGGTCAGACTGGCGCAGCGAGCTATCAACTCAACCAACACCAACCAAAAACCAACCAAATCTAACTAATCTCACAAACTCCAATAACCGAAGCTAATCGTGTGTGTGAGTTCGGGGTAGTGGGACAGGCGTCTCGTCCCTCAGGAGTGTTGCTTTCTTAAGTGTTATCAACAAGTGGACCGCGGACAAGGTTTATATTGAGCGCAAGTTCAATTGGGTTTCAATTCAATTCAATTCAATATCTTTATCTGAAGTCGCGGCCCCCGTAGGAAAGTTTGTATGGTTTGAGAGTACTCGACTCGAGTACAAAATATGGAGATTGTGTACTTGCAACGCTACGGTGACCACTCTTGCCACAGAGTAGCCACGGTAGACCGAAAGGTCGAGCTTTCCTTTATTTCCCAACTATTGCTAGAGCAAAGCTCGATAGCGGCGGCAGAGAGCAAAGCTCAATCGGCGGCTAGTGGATGGAACGTACACACTCGTCCAGGCTTTCCTTTATTCTCACTGACGGTACTCTGTAGCGGCGGGGAGACAAATCCCGTTGGCTAGTTTCCGGTTGGCAACAACGGCTTCTAAGGGCTAGCGGCTGGCTAGGCGGCTGTGCTCAGGCGGCGGTTGCGCGGAGACGTACACACCTCTATCCTATCTTATTGCTTTCTAACAAAATCTAATTTTATATCTTATCTTTCCTCTGAGGTACTAACGGCTGGGGGCCGGATTCACTAGGGTACATTGGTGTAACTCTACTGTATTTATACAAACTGCATAGGCTAAAAGGAAATATTCGGAATGAGTTCGGAATGGCGTGATAGGTCGTGATTGATGAGCCATGTGGGTTGGTGGTTAGCGGTCCAATAGTGGTTGGAGTATTCCTAACCGTGGGTAGTTTTGGTTGCCAACCGCTGGCCCGTGAATATCATATCATGGTCTGGGCCCGGTGACCCCGAAGGTTAGCGGTTACTTGTGATCCTGTTCAGCTGCTGCCGCTGGCAGTCCCTACCGTTGGCCATTAACCAATGTCTTTTATATAGCTTTTTATCTCGAGAGGACTCTGTTGGGTGGCTTACCGCTGGTCCAGGACCGACAGCAGACCTTCTTCAGAGAAGGTTTATCTCTGGCTGGAACATCCGACCGTTAGCCTTCCGCCGTTTCCGGTTGGCATGGTTAGCCATCAGGTGATCTCCCATCAACGGTTAGATCAACCCGTATCGTAGGAGGGAGTCTGACCGTATGAGGTTCTCTACTGTAGAGTCTCATTATCTTGCATCTTGTCTATTTAAAGCCCTACTGTTGGATTGCTCCAACGGTAGAGGCTTTTTCCTGCACTCTTACCATGGGCGGGTCCTTACCGTTGAGTTGCACAGCCACGGCTAACCGTTGGGCCAGTAGGCTATAAATAGACCAACTGGCGGCTGGCTCTAAGGTGGTCCAACCGTAAGAGGTTCGGCCCGTAGGACTTCTGTTATCTTATTCCTGCTCAGAAACTAGTCTTCCCGTTGAAACAGTCCAGCGGGAAGAAGACTTTTCTTTCTGAGTTCATCCCGTAGGCTGGCTTCTACCGCCCGAATTGCACAGCCACAAACGGTCAGCCAGTAGACCACATTTCTATAAATAGTCTGGCCAGCTGCCGGTGCTTCTGGCTCGAACTTGTCAATGTTGGCTTCCGGCTGGAGGTCTTCCAGCCGTACAGTAAGAGTTCAAAGAACAACTCCTTTATCATTAATGAGGCTACCGCTTGTAGCGCTCAGCCGCTAAGACCATAGTAGTTCCTCTTGTTCACCTCGGTACTCAAAGAGTCTGGCAGTAAGCCAACTCCCGGAGCCCAGCGGTAGACTATAAGGCTGAACTAAGACACCCGTTAAGGCTCTTGGTTGGACTTCAAAGTACTTGTTAATTGCCGGCTTTCGACCGTGAGCGGTGTAGAATACCGTTCCGAGGAGAACGTACTCCCTCTAATCTAGTCTCACTTCGCCTCCGTATAGGTCGTAAATCGAAGAAAACTTAGTAGTTTTCATGCATGTTTAGGTACACGCCCTATCATCTCCCCCTTTCTGAAATCCTGACTGTCCGCAGTCAGTCGCACTGACAGTGGTCATTTTTCCGTCTACGGGAAGGGCAAGTTTAGGGCAAACCCCTGAGCTAAGCATCTTCACCTCAGTGGCCGCTAGCAGCTAGCAAGACCCGTGCTGCCAGCTCTGCCTGTCTTAGAGCTCCCCCATTGATATCTTTTTCTCAATCTGTTATCTATATCTGGACTCAAAAAATATGCGGCCTTTTAGCAGGAAAGTTTGATATGCCCAGGGGGCACCAGCGGCCAGAAATGGATTGACCGGTGAATCATCCCACCGGTAGGCCACGGTTACCTCCCCCTTCCTGAAATTTTCACTGTCCGCAGTGATACACAGGTGGTTTAGGGCCCAATTTTTTCTGTCTTGTCCTTCTTACTACATTGATTCGGGTTATGGCAACCACTCAAGTAGATATCATTATCTCATTATTTCGAGTTCAGTTCGAATAAACCTACCGCTGACTTGGAATCCTAGCCAACTGAGATTTATCTTTTCAATCTAGTTCTGAGCCTTCGGTTAAACTTCAATCCCGCACACGGGCACTGGGTAGACCACTGCTGGGTCCTCGGCTTATACCGTTGAAGGCAGTCCAGCCGTTGAGAGGTTCTAACCGTAAAACACCTATTATCATTAATCTTATCTTAATATAGTCTACCGTCAGACTGTTCCAACGGTAGGGACTATTTCTTGGGTTCTTACCGTAGGCGGGTCTACCGTTAGGTTGCATAGCCACCAACCGCCAGCTGTTAGACCAGCTGTCTATAAATAGCTCAGCCCGGCTGCCGGTGCTACGGTTAGGACGGTATGAGTTAAGTCCTACCGTTGGAGATTACAACGGTTGAAGTGCTCAGATTAGGTCCAGCCGTCTCTACCGTTTGGTGTGCTCAACCGCTATGAGTGTCTTGCTGAGGCCAACGGTTGAACGAGTTTCACTTCGCCCAACGGTTGGCGGTACCATTTTTAACTCCTTTCAGTATGGCTGTCAGGGAGATTTGTCTAATATCTGAAGTCAATCCTTTCGAGTTTCTAGGCCCAACCGTGAAGTATCTTCATTTCAGCGTCATTACTGATTTTCCAAGTAAGAGCCGGAAGGCGAAGAACCAGTTCATGTTGAACGATCCTTATCTCATGCTTGTGAGTTTTCAACAGCCGTTCACACACGGTTTGGCCACTCTATTGGGTTTGATCGCCGTCAGCAGTTGTAGCGTCATGATCACGGAAGTTTGAAGCCGCCTGTTTATTCCTTCAGTTTGCACTGACAGAGGACTTTGCCCAAATAGCAGCGAGCGGCTGGACTCGAAGCAACACCCTAGCCTAGCCGCTAGTAAACATGCCCCAGCGGCCGCAGAGATTTTCTGGGGTCCGATTCCGTTCCGGGTTGGAATGAACACAGTACTGACTTTGAAAATTCCTGGGCAACCGAAATTCATCTTATTCAATCTAAATCTGAGACTCTGGTTCAACCTCAATCCTACATATGGCACTGGGTAGACCAGCTGCTACCATAGGAGGCAACTCGACCGTAGAGTCTTATTATCTGATATCTTATCCAAATCTAGCCCTACCGTTGGACTGTTCCAATGGTCTAAGGCCTTCCTGAGTGCTTACTGTAGGTAGGGTTGCTACCGTCCAGTTGCAGTCTTGGCTAACCGTCGGGCCAGTCAACTTCCAGTGTTCAAGGTAGTCCAGCCGGAAAGAGCTTCCGACCGTAGGAAGTCCGGCCGGTGAGAGGTTCTGCCCGTAGGAAGTCCAGCCAGTAAGAGTTTCTGACCATAGGAAGTCCAACCGTAAGAGGTTCTGCCCGTAGGAAGTCCCGCCGGTGAGAGGTTCTTCCCGTAGGAAACCTTTTATCATATATCTTAGCCTAATATAATCCTACCGTCAGACTGCTCCAACGGTAAGGACCATTTTCTGTGTTCCTCCCGTAGGCGGGTTTCTACCGTTAGGTTGTGCACCAACCGCTGGCCGTTAGGCTACTGTGTATAAATAGCTCAGCCCGGCTGAGGGTGCTACGGCTGGGACAGTATGAGTTAAGTCCTACCGTTGGAGGTTCCAACGGTTGGGGTGCCCAAATTAGGTCCAGTCATCTCTACCATTCAGTGTCAACCGCCACGGGTGCCTTACTGAGATCAACGGTTGGACCAGTTTTACCTGTCCAACCGGTTGGCGGTATCATTTCTAACTCCTTTCCGTGCTACCGTCAAGGAGTTTGTCCAATATCTGATGTCACTTCTTCTGGCCCACCCGTGAATTGTCTTACAATTAGCGTCATTACTGATTTTCCGAGTAAGAGCCGCAAGGTGAAGAACAAGTTCATGTTGAATGGCCCTTATCTTATGCTTGTGATTTTTGGTTTGTATCCGGTTTCAGTTTGAAACTGACAGAGGACTTCGCCCAAAAATAGCAGCGGGCGGCTGGACTCGAAGCAACACCCTAGCCGCTAGCAAACATGCCCCGGCAATCACAGAACTTTTCTTTGTTCTGATTTCAACAGGTTGTGCAAGTCTGAGCTGGACTCATTTCTTGTCTTCTCGTGCAAGGACTTTGTTGGTGCCCAGCGGCCAGCAGGCGGATATGTCTAGGCAGATAGTCGCCACAGAAACATGTCCTACCGGCCACGAAGACATCCCGGTTGGACAGGCCATGTTAAACTTCGAATTTTCGTTGAGGGAATACCGAGTTAACAACAGCAGGTTCATTTCTCTGCTTTGGAAACTGCCCAAGGAGATTTATCGCATGCAGGAGTTATCAATCAAACTCTGTGACCGTTAACCGAGATATTGTACCGGCCACGGCTGTATCTCAAGCACCGCTGACTTGGCAAGTGTCTGGCTGGATGCTAAGTTCGAAGCAAGTTGCTTGTTTCTTCTGTTCAGCAGCAACTCAGGGACTTGGTTTAAGGGTCGTAACTAGCGGCTCGCTGCCTAGGACCGTGCAGCCGCTGGTGGACATGACCTTGTAGTCTCAAGAAGATTCAACTTGAGCATGTGTATACTCATGTTTTGAATACTTAGAGTTCCCTGCGCCGGCTGTTTCTTTCTATTCATCTTGCACTAGGAGCTTATGACTTGGACTGAGACATGAAGGGCCAACGGCGGGACCAATTTTAGTCTCCAGCCGCCAGTTGACATGCCTCAGCGGTCATGAGTGCATTTTCCTTGAACATGGAGTGCAAACATTGGGAGTTCTTTCAAGGAACCCAAGAATTCCACAGCGGCCACTCCATTTTCTTTGCAGTTGGGTCCCCACAGGGACTCAGAAAGACGGTAACCCCCAGCGGTTGTGTGCAGCCGCCAGCAGAATTGCCTCTGTGGCCACATAAAATTTCTGCGGTCACTTCTAGCGGGTTTCTTAACTCTGAGCCAGAGTGAATCTGAATTTTCGATGTTTTTCTTTGGTTTGCACCAGGACTTGGGCAGTAGCCAGCAGCAGTTGGTCTGGTGGGACTCATCCGGCGCTACTGGCGACGCTTTAGGTGTCCCGGGCACCTTTTCAGTTGAACAGGATACTAACTCTTTAGGTGAACACCAATTATCAGCTGCCGGCCCATTTTTTTGCGGGTTTTAAACTCCCAGAAGGATTCAGATAGGCGGTAGCGGTTGTTATCTTGGAATCATCTGACCACTACAAATTCAAGTGTCACAGATTACAGGCATTTTTCTGTGCTTGCTGCCGACAAGTTCTGCAAGCGGGAACCAGAAAGTAGGATCCAGTTTTATCTTTATATGTTGTCCTGTTGAACTTGCGAAATAATGCTAGCGGCTGGTCTCATGGGGTATTTAGCCGCTACAGTGCATGTCCAGCCGCAGGAATTTTCCTGTGTTTACTACAGGCATGTCCGGCCAGCAAGAACCAAGAGTAGGACAACTTTCTGTTTCTCTATGCTTTTCATTACCCAGCTCGCAGGATAATGAGAACGGCTGGCGGCCGGTCCTAAGGAGGTCTCTAGCCCCCACGAAACGTGTTCCAGCGGTCATAGAAATTTCCTGTGTCCGTCGCGGCCGGCATTTAACTCGATCAAGCTGAAACAAGGGTTATCATAGTTTTTCTTGTCTGTATCTTTTCATCGCACAATATCGGCAGCGGGGGCAACGGTGGCGGGGTGACCAGCGGTTGAGATCTTAGGATTCTCAAGCCACTTCCCGGAAGGTTGCCCTTATAGCCGCCAGATTTTTATAACTCAACCCGGAAGGAAAAACACAAGTTCATTCCCGGTGGCTAAGTTGGTGAGATCTGGCCGCAAGAACCAATTTTCACGGCCCCCGCCGGTTGTTTTGTTGCCGCTGGCTAAAGGAACTGTCCGCTGCTGACTTTGATTCAAACATTTCAGCCCTTGGTACCAGCGGTGACCGCTAGCAAGTTTTGTGCCAGTTTCAATTTCTTTGAGCCTGTCGGCACTGTGGGTTCATGTACAAACTGAACCCGTACGGCCAGGTATAGGCTATCAGCTGGAGCCGAACCGCCTTATTGGCTGCCAGATTTTCAAGCATGCAGGCCGCGGGGAAATACAAAATTCAACGTTGACTTGACAATTCAATTCAACATGGCTGAACTCTGTACATCCTTGTGTACTACGGTCAACGGTCACCGCAAGCAGTTGCCTAGCTCATTTTCATTCTCTTTGTCATTCTGCTGAGTATGCACCTGGCCCGCAAGCCCGGAAACATGACAGGAGAGCGAAGATTACTGGATGCCCGTTCGGAAGGCATTCAGTAATCTTCGCCTCCTCAGCACAGCTCTTCTATCTTATGCTGGATTGGCAAGAGTGGAGCGCTGCCAACACGTATCTCTTGTACTTCAAATGTAGCTGACCGCTGGCCTTACACCATACCAAGTCATCCGCTGACTTCTGAAGCACATTTCAAATTTTTCGATTGTTGTTGCTCCTGCAGCACCAGATACATTACTGGCCGTGAGGGCAACATTTTCTCATATTCGTGTGCCGGTAGGGCACCGATATCGATATACAGTTCAATCTGAGAAGGCTCGGGCCGAATAATCCAGCCTGGTATCAAAGTTATTTGCAATTTTCCTTGCGGTGCGACTGTACTCGTCAAAGTTGAACTCCAGTTCAGACTCAGAAGCAGCAGCTTCAAGCCGTTGCTCACTCAAGTACTCCTTGACTTTATCTTCGAACTCCAGCTCAAGTTTGCTCAGTAAGCCTTGAATTGCTTCCCGGTGGGATAACCGAGCCGGCGGTACAAGCAATTTCTGGACTTGAACACTTAGTGCCCTTATCAGTTTGAACAGATTATTCCGGTGGGAAATTTCAATGCTTCCGTTGGCATAAGAGTCGAGGGTGGAATGAAATGTGCGTACTGACCCCCGGGATTCTTCCCAAGCGCAA
Source organism: Mycena alexandri (assembly GCA_029233265.1). NCBI lineage: Eukaryota > Fungi > Basidiomycota > Agaricomycetes > Agaricales > Mycenaceae > Mycena > Mycena alexandri. Next base: position 79,358 of record JARJCM010000086.1, on the reverse strand, counting down.
GGATAATTCTGTATCACTTCCTTTCTAAACACCGTGTATGGCTTTAAATAAGAATCAAATGCTCGCCATTGTCTGCCCGTCTCCAGCACAGTATACCTGACAAGAAATTCGTTCTTTTCACCAGCAGGGGTTTTATCTATCTCCATCATCCGTTCAACGTGTTCAAGAAACTCAAGGAACTCCTCCGGGCGGGTATCATCAAAATGCGGAGCATCCCTTTCATACGCCTCCGGTACACGGTTATCATCTGAATCATAGTCGTCCGTCATCCTAGCGGTAGACAGGTTATCAAAGTGAAGGTGTTTTATTTATTTATTTATGGTTTACGGGACAAGTTTCAATAGAGGATTCCAGCGGTAACAGCAGAGAGGGGCCGGAGCAAGGCTCAACGGTAAGGTAAATGAATTTGTTTTAGACTCAAGTCAAGTGCCAGAGTATGAGGTTTGTCGAAACAAGTCCGATGATTCTGAGTTACTACGAGGACAATGTAACGGGTGTTGCACTTTGTGGCGGCAAGACCAAATATGATTCCGGAGCAAGACTCAACGGGGTGTAAGGGTTTTTGGTTTATACTCTGGTTTGGGCTACCGGAGGGGTGAATGAACCACAAAATGGCTTGCACCAACGAAGTAGTGACAATCCACAAGTCTTATTCTTGAGCAACAACTCCTGTCACCCCTCGCGGTGGGCTCCAGATGAAACGGTGCACTCGGGTGCAGCCGTGTAATCGATAGATCGGCAGGTCAGACTGGCACAGCGAGCTATCAACTCAACCAACACCAACCAAAAACCAACCAAATCTAACTAATCTCACAAACTCCAATAACCGAAGCTAATCGTGTGTGTGAGTTCGGGGTAGTGGGACAGGCGTCTCGTCCCTCAGGAGTGTTGCTTTCTTAAGTGTTATCAACAAGTGGACCGCGGACAAGGTTTATATTGAGCGCAAGTTCAATTGGGTTTCAATTCAATTCAATTCAATATCTTTATCTGAAGTCGCGGCCCCCGTAGGAAAGTTTGTATGGTTTGAGAGTACTCGACTCGAGTACAAAATATGGAGATTGTGTACTTGCAACGCTACGGTGACCACTCTTGCCACAGAGTAGCCACGGTAGACCGAAAGGTCGAGCTTTCCTTTATTTCCCAACTTTTGCTAGAGCAAAGCTCGATAGCGGCGGCAGAGAGCAAAGCTCAATCGGCGGCTAGTGGATGGAACGTACACACTCGTCCAGGCTTTCCTTTATAGATGAAACGGTGCACTGGGGTGCAGCCGTGAAATCACCAGATAGGAAGCACTAACGAGCGTAGCGAGTATAACTCAAACCAACACTCTAACTCCCAAAATCTAATCAAATCACTAACTCCAATCTCAATACTCCTGTGTGTGTGTGTTCGGGGAAGTAGGGTACGTATCACCCTTCAAGACAGTAGGTTCGCAGCGGTAAGGGGAGCGGTTGGCTTTGCTTTCACGGTAAGGCAGCGGTATCTCACGGAAGTTGTTCCCGTTGGGATTCGAGCTTCGACTTATAGGCGGCTCGTCTGAGTATAGTTCCAAAAGTAGACCGTGCAACGCTACGGTGAGTACTCCGGCCACAGAATAGTCAACCGTTAGACCGAAAGGTCGAGGTTATCCTTTATTCCCTAGCAGGGGTTATTGTCAGAGCAAAGCTCAATGACGGCGGTAAAGAGCAAAGCTCGATCTACGGCTAACACTGCGGAACGACGGAGTTTCCAACGGGCAGTGGGACTGGCTAGGCTCCTGCACTTATGATGGTCTTAAACGGCGGTGCTCACGGGACGTACACGCCTCGAATCCAATCTTAATTGCAGTTTCTTAAATCTTTTCCTATCTCTTTCTGAGTGCACTATATTCCTCCAAAATGGGGGGGGGTAGTCTACTGAAGTACATTTGGTGAAACTATGTGATATTTATACAAACTGAGGGAGCACGATGGAGATAATGAGAGCTGAAGCAGAATGGCGTGATAAGTCGTCGTTGATGGTTCCATGTGGGCTGACGGTTTTAGCGGTCCAATGGCGGTTAGAGCATTCCCAACCGCGGGCAGTTTTGACCGCGTGCCGTTGGCTCGTGATATCTTTGTCGTGATCTGGACCGAGAAGCCCTGACGGCTAGCGGCTACTCGAAGAGTTGTTCAACCGCTGGCCGCTAGGAGTCCCTCCCGTAGGCCACTATCCCATATATCTATCTCTTATCTGGTGAGGACCTCTTACTGAACGACTTACCGCCACAATTGAGGCGACGGTAGACCACTCTCAAGAGTTTTATCTCCGGGTTGAGCTCCAGCCGTTTAGCCTTCCGTAGTTCCGGTTGCCAACGGTTAGCCGCTAGGTGATTTTCCCGTCAACGGTTAGCTCGGCCATTGATCCCACAACTGCTACCGCTGAAGGTAAGCCAGCCGTTGGAGGCTTTTCCCGTAGAGTCTTATTATCTTTTATCTTGTCCGAATGTAATCCAACCGTTGGAGGTTCTTCTGAGTTCCAACCGCGGGTAGGATCGTTACCGTTGGCAGGCGTATCTGGGGTTATGATACATCACACATCGGTAGAATAGCGATGCGTCGTGATGTATCACTTATGCTAATTAGCGATCCGTCGTGATACATCACCTTACCTGCACTAGGTTTCACGCGTTTTTGGGGCGCGGGGCGCTTTGCGCATTCGGCGGCGTCGTTGATGCGTTCGCTGGCGGATTTTGATGGCGGGGGCGCTGGCCAAAATAGGTGGTATTTACACATGTTATGACCTCATGCCTTCGTCTCCTCCCTACTATTGCGCTGGCTGGCTCCTGCTCCCTCCTCCGTTCCCCCTGCCACCTGTGCACATACCCACTAAACAGCATCGTCCGCATCCAACGCCACCCTCCACGTCGCTTGATTCGACTGCAAACGGGCTCCCTACCGGAAATAAATGCTGCCCGCCGCCCCCCCAGCCCCGGCCCTCCTGGCCCATTCAGCCCCGCAGCGATGGATGCTGACCCTTCTGGCTCGTGGGCTGACTTGATTAATCAACAAACTGGCCTTCTCTGCTGCCTACTGCGTCCCCTGGACCCAAAATACCACCGGCAGCACTACCCGGCGCCCCGGCTCCTGCTGGGCGGCTTCCTGGCGCCTGTACCCCTTGCCGGCTGCTACTGAAGCTTGGGAGTGGCGATTGGGCCCCCCACCCGGCCTTCCCGCTGCCGCAGCACGCCGGCCTCCGCCGCTTTTCGCCGCCCCCGCCCCCCGCCGTCGCGTGCGCCCCGCAGCGCTCCCAGCACTGGATTTGCGGCACACCTGCCGCCACCAAGACCCCATACACGCCCCCGCAACGTCTCCCGCCCTTCCCGCTGCCGTAGCGCGCCGGCCTCCGCCGCTTTTCGCCGCCCCCGCCCCCCGCCGTCGCGTGCGCCCCGCAGCGCTCCCAGCACTGGATTTGCGGCACACCTGCCGCCACCAAGACCCCATACACGCCCCCCCAACGTCTCCCGCCCTTCCCGCTGCCGTAGCGCGCCGGACGCCGCCGCTTTTCGCCGCCCCCGCCCCCCGCCGTCGCGCGCGCCCCGCAGCGCTCCCAGCACTGGATTTGCGGCACACCTGGCGCCACCAAGACCCCATACACGTTTCCCCAACGTCTCCCGCCCTTCCCGCTGCCGTAGCGCCCGGCACCCTGGCCCCACGCACACCTCCACCACCTCATTTTAAAACACCGACCGAATCCTGCCCCCGTCCCTGAAATGAAATTCACACTTTCAAATACAACTTACCCTCTTTTACGCTGCCCGCGACAGTCCTTACTGTAGTACTTAGCACTTTTTTTTTTTTTAATTGATTGGGTTTGCCAAAGTTCCCACCTGTCCCTTCAGAAGGGTGTACTTTTATCGGCCTGGTGGTGTAGTGGTAACACGGCTTGCAGAGTTACGTCCTGGGTTTTTAACTGTCAAGAGGTCCCTCGTTCGAACCGGGGTCAAGCCATCTGTTTTTTTCCACTCTTTTTGATGAGACTTTTTGATCACCGAAAGTCTCCAAGTCCAAAATCATAATTCGCCATTTTTCCGAGGTGTTCTTTTTTCTGTCTTAAGTCATTTCATCCAATCGTTCGAAAGACAAAATCATGTTTTTGTAGCATAAGAAACGATCGAGGTACAAAGTTGACCAAAAAAAAAACTACATATGTAGGCATAACTTGAAGGCATATTCGTAAAATTGTATGAGATGCTAGCGGGGGCGACTAGTTGAATAGTGATAGTGGTGTTTGGGAATTGCGCGTTGACGACTGCACCCGGGCTTCAAGATCGTTGTCTAAATTAAAGGGAACATTACGATCAGCGCTCGGAGTGTACATCCGGACTCACCTTCGCCTTTGGCTTGCAGTCGCGGTCTTCGGCTTCGCAGTGGGCACGGCCTTCGTCTTCGGAGGAGGTCTCTGGGTGTTCGCCCTGCAAAAGAATATAAGGTCAGGCATCAAGATGCTGCAGCAAAAAAAAAAAGTCTCACCCTCTGCCACGCTTGACAAGCTCGACGCCCGCTGGCCCCCGCATGCCACCTAGCTCCCCACGCGTTGTTTTCACCTTTCCGACATACCCCTCGTCCGGACGAGCTGGCACCTTACCATCCCGACCGGAACGACGCAGCGCGGGAACGCACACCAAGTCGTGGTTGCCGTCGGGGTTGTGCATACGGGTCGTGACGCGCTTCCTCTCCGCCTCCATCGCCTGGATGCGCTTCTCCGCCTCCTTCGCCCGCTTCAGCACCGCGCGATTCCCACCCGGCTGCATGACGCAGAGCGTGACGTTCTCTCCAGCGGTCGTGGGTGCGGCGGTGGCGGAGGCGCTACCCCCGGACCCGCGCTCGCGCGCGCTCGCGCTCGGCCTCCCAGTCGAAGCCGTCGTCGCAGCAGGGGAGTCAGCGGCGGGCAGGGGGAGGGAGATGTCGTTGGTGACGTCAGTGAGTACATCCCTCTTCGCCTTTTTGACCTTTTTCTTCGCCGCCGCTGTGACCACTGCGCTCGCGGAATTCCCAGTGACCGCCGCCTTCGCAGCCTTCGCGGCGCTCGCCGCCGCCTTCGTCGGATTCGCCATTGGGCGTGACACGTACACAGGGACAGGGGGCTGGATCGAGGCAGGGGCGGGAGTCAGGACCGAAGTAGGGGTGGGGATCGGGACCGGCACAGGCGCAGGCGGCAGGGCTGCAGATGGCGGTGTTGGCACCGCAAGACCAAAGGCTGCCGGGGTCCCAGGGGATGATGGTGGCGACACAGCAGAGTCCGGCCAAGCACCGAAGATATCAGCTCTGGGGCGGGCGGCGACTTGGTCGCGGTACGCCTGCTGGTCGCGATACGCACGCACTGGGCTCGTCGCCATGATCTTGCGGAAGTCACCGAATAGGCGGGGCAGGCTCGATTGTGAGCTGCTCGCCGTGTTCCTAAAAGGTTCCAGATGTGGGGCACTCGGCCCTCCCCAGCGGAAGCCCCCGGTGTCGGCTGAGGTGGGGGATTCGCCCACGTTGCGATTGGGAGCGAATCCAGCCCCATTGAAGCACGGGCGAGGACGCGATGGTGTGGTGTGCCGCATGAGTGCGGGATCGATGACAGCAGCAGCGTACGTTGCCGTCGCAGTCATCCCACCACGCTCAATAGCTGCGGTGCGTGCTGCAGTCCCTGGGCTAGTCGGCTCAGACATCCCATCCGGCCAGCGATTGTCGACAGGTGCGGAGGCCGACGAGGCAGAAGGTAAGGTGGATGGGGAGCTGGAGGTAAGCGGTTCAGTCGCCGAGCTCGAGATGTTGTCCATGTGCGCGTCAAAGTCTGGGGAGCCAAAGATGTCGTCGCCATGGTCGTCAACGATGATGTCGTCCATGCTGCCGTCTGCGGAGCTCTCGGCAGGAGGTGTGGGGGGTAGCAGAGGGCACGGGGACAGGCGGCGGAACCGCTTTCTTCGGTTTGGACATCCGTTTTGGCGGCTGCTTGGACTTGCTACCATTCGATTTTGCCTTCTTCTTCGTAGGTTTTTCAGCCGGCGGCGTGGTTTCCTCCTGGGGGTCGAGTGGGAGTAGACCGTCCAGGGCACCTACGTCGTCCGTATTCGGCACGGGTAAGATGGGAGGACGAAGAACACCGTTTTCTGAGCAAAACTATGAGCGACAAAAAATTCAAACGAGAAATATGCTGGACATACCGAAACACCGGCGCAAGAACTCTTGGAAAGGGAGCGAGATCGCTTCGTCGAAATTTGCGTGCTGAGCCACGAAGTCGTTTCCCACTGGTGTATTTCCGTAGACCGCACTTGGTGAGGTTAGAGATCAGGATTCGGAACACTGCCACCAGTTTCCTGTTTAGGACTTACCACTTCAAGCTCAACTCGCCGTCATGGCGAGGATTCGGCCCACCCCAAATCGCAAAGCTGAACCAGCCCGTCTTGTGAGCCACCGTCTTCAAAACCTTTTCCATCACGTCGCTCGACTCGTCAATCGCTCTGGAACGAGTAGTCAATAATCATTTCTCAAACATCCATACGACCAAAATGACGAAGCAGTACGTACATCTGGCGCTGCTCAGTCTCGACCTCCGACGCCTCGCGCTCTGCGCTGGCCCCAAGATTCTCCTTCTCCAACCTAATCGCCTCCGCAATCGCCTCGCGCTCAGACTCTGGCGCCGTCTCGTACAACTCCTTGACCACCTCGTTCCGCATGCGAAGCCGTTCGCCGCGAGCCGCCTTCACGCGCGCCTCTTGAACCTCAAGATCTTCTCCGTCGACTGCCATGTGCTCCTCGTTGAGCTCGTTGTGCCCGCGCTGCGCGAGCACCTCGCGAACGTGCTCTAGGTTGCGCTGCTGGAACACCTCCGTGGTGCGGTGAACACGGCGACGTGTGGACTTCGCGGCAAAGAGGGCGTTCCCAATGGTGGACTGGGCGCTGCGGCGAGCAGACGTCGTGCGGGTGGTTTTTTTATGCTGGTAGCGGAACCAGGCTTTGATTTGCTGCGAAGCCACGCATCACAGACATGTCCCGACGCCTTAAGCAAAAAAAAACGCGACTTACGCTCTTCTTGGCCAGGATGGCGTCCTGGAGCTCCTTCCACTGCTCTGGGGTCGCGGTGGTCTTGTCGATTCCCAGCATTCCGTCCACGGGATTCTGGCGGAAGAAATCCTCGAAGATGGTGGGCCACACTTTGTTGACCTTCTTCTGCGCGTGACGGACGACATATTCCGCCATGTGTGAGGTGAGAAGCGTAAACTGGGCGGCGGTGGTCCAAGTATGGGCGGGCATATTTGCTGGGAGGGCAAGGTACGAGTTCAGGCTTGAAACACCTTAAAAGTTTGCTCATAAATTTATAATCGTGCCTTTTTTGCGGTTTTCCTGACCGAATCTGGTAAATACGCTGAGATTTCCTACCAAACATTTAACCCTTGCTTCAGATATTATTCCGGTTTCCAATTCGGTCAACACCGAGCTCAAACAATATCACAATTTGATGCCCACAAGGATGTCGTGTGTTCCATCAGGCAGCACATTGTCAGCTGGCTCACTCGGCAAGCATTTATCCGTCCCTCTTATCCGCAAACTCATCGCTCCTTCTCCGCTTTCGCCGCCTCTAAAACTTTCGCCGCCTCCACAGCATGACCGACAATTCTGCAAATGCAATTAACGCCTCCAAACCCGAGGAGGACTTGCAGGCGTTAATTGCGACGCTTGCAGGCCTGTCGCAAATGGCCCTGGCGATGGCAAAGCACTGCCTCGACGTCCAGAGTGAGTCTTGCTTCGCGTTTAGTGTATGTACTCCCGCGATCTCATTCCGACCTCCTGCAGCGAGACTTCCCGGGATCGTCAACGCCGCCGTTGCTGCGCAGGTGGCGCCCATCTGTAAGTTATCTATTATCCTTCCCAGCACCTTATCTGATCCAATATCAGCATCCATCCTCGCCTGGGTGCCTCTGGTGCCTCGCACCCCGGAGGAGCTTGAGGCCGCTCACCCCCCTCCCTCCGAAGGCTCTATCGAAAGGGCGTACCACGTCGTCACCACCGGGCGCGAGCCCGGCTTATATGACAACGTGTATGTTAAGCCTAACTCCCCTATCTCACAGCTCCTACATTAACTACCCCATGCTTCTCCAGCGAGCAGTCGGACTACCAAGTCCTCGGTGTCCCCAACAGCAAGCGCCGCAAGATCACCGGACTCGCCGCTGCGCTCGCGTACTATCGCGCCAAGTACGCGGCGCAGGAGGTCGCCAAGTGGGGCCCTCAGCCCACCGCCGACGCTGCTCCCACCGCCGAGGCTGCCCACGCCTCATCCTCTGCTGTTTAGTGGGTACGGTCCACACCTTTTTTCTGACTTTACGCCTGACTTCCTCCTGCAGCTCGCGCTCCCAGCTGACGGTTTCGGTGACGATCGGGTAGTCCAGTAGATACATGCCCGGCATCCCGTACAAATAAATGCAATTTTCCCTCGCTCTTTTTCTCTGTGCCCTCAAAACAAAAACAAAAAACAATTCCGCAAACGATGTATTCAAACCTACGTACAGATAATCACAACTCTAAGTGCCATGCGAGTCAAAGGACAATGTATCCGTCCCACGCACGACGTCGTCAAGCGCAGTCCACTGCCGATCCCCGTTAGAGGAAATAAATATGATCCCTGTGAAACCCGCTTACCGGCATGCCATCCAAAATCTCGCCCGCCAACCTTGCCCGTCTTTGCGCCTTCAAAATCCCAGTGCGCCACCGGACTATCTCGAAACCTTGCAAGTGGTCCAAAATACTCCAGTCTGCACAATGGCGCTGCAGCCAACCCGCCGCTTCCTCCGACGTTGGCACTGTGAGATCGCCCGCGTTAAGCGCTGCCACCCGCATCTGCGCCAATTGGACCGGGGTGAGGACGCCGATTGCCCCGGTCGCTCGCAGCGACTCGATTTGGATTGCGGTAAGCGGAGTGACACCCGCCGGCAAATCGGTCAATGTCGCGTCGATGAAGTTGTCTTGAGAAGGACTTGTGTTATATAGCAATAAATTAGTATGGAATGTCACGCCAAATTCAAGACGATGTACCTGGCCCAGCTGGACTGGGCATCGATAGTATTGAGGCGTAGCCCTTGTGCTCCGTTGGCAGTATTTGGGGGAGGTGGGGCAGCTGGCGAGTCGATGCTCTTGCCACCCAGGCGGTGCTCCATGCCCAATGAACTGCTTAAATATCAGGAGGACGACTGAGCGTCAAAACGTTGCAGGACGCACCGGGTGTCGGTGACACCAGCGCCAAGCAATCCGCCATCCGCCAGGGCCGCCAAAGCGTCGCATGCGAGCCATTCGTCGGGAGTCGGGGAGCAGCGACTGCTGCCCGCGCCGGGCAGCTCGGATTCCGCGCGCACCGGCGTGGTCGCGCGGGCATCTTCGAGTATGAGGTAGTCCCTCGCCCGATAGTCCCGAAATGACAAGGTGGACTGAGAAAGGGCTTGACTTGGGCCATTGGGCGCAGCGTCCTCGCTGGGGGGGTTGTGCACTTCGGCGTCGAATCTGTCGATGCTGGGAGTCTGCTTCGGAGGGTCCCTGCGACGTCTCACGGCCTTGGTAGTCGCGCTGGTAGACGATTTAGACCCAGATATGTACACTTCGACTGAATTCCGCATACCGCCTCTGTGCAGACCTCAAGCGCTCCTTTTCACGCATTTCTGGATGCCTGAACGCCCATGCATCAGTTCAATTCCATAGTTTCGCTGAATTCCACGCACCGGGCACGATAGATTGCCTGGTTTTTGGCATGTTGCGCCGCTTTGTCCACCTTGCTCATTCTTTATATTCGGGAGTTTGGTGCGGTTCCGCAGCTTGAGGGAGCATCCTTACCTTGGATGGTACCATAGGTCGTCGTTTGAGCGTTTGTGCCGGGTGGTCTTGGCGGGTTTTGGTAAAACTGACCTTTTGGTCATGGAAGTGGGAAGAGAGATGTGCTTGATGCATTGTGTTTGTCGCCCGCACACAACAATGCCTCGACTCTTTAACGTTCCACAAACCCCCAGGACTAAAACCCAAGCACTGTGGGGGTCGGAGCGACCAGGGTAACATTGTTATATGGATGAAAGAGGTAGGCAAAATCTGCGTGATCTTCAAATCTGCAATTTCGCAAGACCGTGATTTTTGACCCCCTCGGAAATGCAAGTTCTCCGGCGCAGATTCAATCTATAAAATCTTCTGGACGCTACCGCCCACTTGGATTTTTTTCCCCCTTGGTATTTCAAGAGCATTCAGCGGGGACATTCTCTACCCGACCGTTTTGTATAATGGATCCCTCCCCGACGGAACCAAGCATTGCAATTACTCAGGAAGGGTTTGGAGATGTTTAATTCGTCTTTTCTGTGCTGGAAACTGTATACCTAGGCTCACAGTGTCCTCAGCCGGCGCGACCGTGATTTTTCAAAGTGTTGGTATGACGTATATTTTCTCAGAGGGCTGCGGCCAATTGTGCTTATTGGTTTAATTTAGTCAGGACTTCGGAAAGTTGAGGTTTATTACTGCTGTGAATAAACGTCTGGAATTTTGGACATCTCCAAATGAGGAAATGCCGTGGATCTGATGGCATTATTTCCTCTTTTGACTCGTACCACCACCAGCACCAAATTTTTACTTGGCCTCGGTAAGTCGATCCACGTAGCGGCAGCAGAGGGCGCGTCGAGTATCCATGTGGCACCGTGCGCTGGATCTGACCACAGTGTCCTATGGTGGTGCCACATGTATTCTCGACGCGTCACCTGCTGCTGGCGGCCAAACGCCCCAAGTAATAAATTCTGACGCATTTTTTCTTTTTAGGCACGAATCTTATGGCGCCTCGCGCGAGGCGTGCGGCGGCAGCGTGGTGCGTGAATCCGAATCCCCTTCTGTATAGCCCCATCTCTGAATCCCCTCATCCTCAGCTCATCCGCCTCCTCTGCCTCCGCGACGCGTCAAGCGCCTCAGCCACGTCAAACTCGGAGCGGGGCCTACTTCTCTCCCTACGAACTTCTCGATTTTGTTTCCCCCATGGCCCCGCGTCCCTTCGAAACTATTCAGCTAAAGACGCCTCTCGACACACTCCTTCAGCAATCCATCGCAGATGCCGATGTCCACGCCGCCTATCTTGACGGTGTCCGGGACGACGATGATGAGGAGGGCTGGGAGGAGGAGGACGTGGTCTCCCGGCCGCCGTCTCCCTTGACTGAGCCACCCCTCACGCCTCCCACCTCAGTGCCCAATTCGCCCATGCCACTCGCCTCCCGCTCGCCCTCTGGCTCTATCCCACCTTTCGATCTGCCACCCTCCCCTGAATTCGACATCGCTCCCCCCTCGTCTCGCGTATCTACCCCGCCCCGCCCCGCTGGCATCGAGCACCGCCGCAAAAGTGAGCAAAACCGTACTCGACGTGCTCGGCGCCGACAGACCAAGGCCGCCCAGTCTACACCGTACGAACGTGGCCTCAACCCGCGGCACACCCAGGAATACCGCCGGCAATCATCCCACTCTACTGCCTTCGACCTTGCAGACGCCCCTGCTGCGACCGGCGCGTGGATTGGTCGTCGCTCTAAAAAACCCACAGGCCGAGTGCGCACGCTGCCAGAGCTCCTCGAGGACGGCGACGAGCTTGTCGAGTGGAATGGAAGGTGCGCTAATGAGCCCCTTGGCCCGCATCTCCGGACGACTGACGTACATTATAGAGATCCCAAATTGATTCTGGATGCTGAAGGGCGCATCATCGCGATCCTTCTGGGCATGCCTGACGATCCCGAGTGGCCCCATGTCATTCGACAGGCCGCCAAGGCAATGGCTCGCGTACGTCGTATCGCGCGCAATCAGGGAGCCTGGCGCGTCGGTCAAATCCATCGGCGGGGGCGTCACCTCCCCCTTTTTGGGGGCGTCTCCTTCGGCGGTGGGCAGAAGGTAGCTGTCTCCTCCGCCTCCCCCCTACATCTCCGTTTGCTGATATGTACCCTGTACCCTATAGAAGCCCGGCAACCTTCGCAATACGCGACTTTTCAATTTTTTGGTAGGGGAGCTTCTTCGCGACAAGTATATTCGCCGCGTCATTGGGTTCCAATCCAGTAAGCTGCCTCCTTCAATCTTCAATGTCGTTCCACGCTAACACTTTGCAGGTGGGTTTGCCCTCTACGCTCCCAAACTATATCACTACTACTGTCAAATTTTACGCGCCCTCTTCGAACACCACCCCGAACTCATCCACACTTTCGATAATTCAGTGTTCCCCGCTGCCACCTTCAACTGCGGCGACGCTATAACCTTTGACCATTGCGACTTCCTCAACCTTGTCCACGGCTTCTGCCCAGTCACCTCCGCCGGCGTCTTTAATCACAAGCGCGGCGCCCACATCTACTTGAAGCAGCTGCGGCTGGTCATCGAATTCCCCAGCGGCGCAACCATCATCATTCCCTCCGGATGCGTCAACCACGGTAACACCCCCATTCAACCCGACGAAACGAGATTTTCGATCACGCAATTTGCAGCGGGCGGTTTGTTCCGTTGGGTGGAGTACGGGTTTCAAACTGCCAAGTCGCTGCTGGCACAAGTTGGGGGAAAGGCACGGCGCGATGCCTTTGATGGTGTACCGGGGTCGCGTTGGCAGTGGGCTCTCGGCCTGTTTTCCAAGGTCGACGAGCTCACGGCCGACCGCTCCCTTGTCTTTAGTCCCACTAAGGCTGGTATCTAGATATTGCTTGATGGCACCTGATACACTCTCGCTACAGTATACCCATAAATACCGATGTACTTATTATCTTGGCAAATCACTCTTGTCTACAACCACATGGACGCCCGAGTATACCGTGCCTTCAGTGAGATCCATCGGTGCGAACGTCCGCCATAAGGAGTTCCGCTGCTAACAACCTCCTCAGCGAAGAGAATGAATATCTGCAGCAGCAGATCAGGCTGTACACCGACCGCCTCAATGCAGACACTCCCTCTCTTGCGCGGCAAATCAAATACCGGAGGCAGGTCTTCCAATTGCGTCTTCGAATGGAAGCCCGTGTCGAGTCCCGGTTCGTCGGCGTGCTCGACCGCTATGGTAACCGCGGCTAGCTCCATCTCCCAAGTCGAAGCAACTCACCATATGGCAGGTTATGCGTCGGACTCCGGACCATACTACGACCCGAGCCATGGCTATTAGCTGTAGATAATGAATAAACTTTGCTCCTTCCTCTTTCTTCAGTCAAAAATGCCCGACGCGAGCACTCAGACCGATGTCTCGTTGTTCCACTCCATGGAATTGAGGTCCGCGCCACCCACCGCAGAAAAGGCCCTGCATACCGTCGAGCCCAAGGCCGGGGCACCGCCAACTGCAGACAAGAGCCTGGAATACAAACGTGGTTCGTGCAGCCGGAGTTTCTCATGGTACACCCTTAAATTTGAAGCAGAGGCTATCGCGCACGTCAAGGGACAGGCAACGGGGCCGCCTACCGCAGGAATGGTGCACTGGCTCGGGAAGACCATCACTCGGCCTCACATCGCATCTGAATTCGATAATCTCTCACCGGCCGAGCTGCTGGCGCATGAGGAGTTGAGAAAGAAAAAAGTTGCCGAGTTGCTGCGTTTGCGCGAAGGGTACAAAGAGCGCCTCAGAAAAGAGCCTTATTTGCACTGGCGTCCACCCAAGAAGAGCGAAGGAGAGGGGAACTGAATTGAGTTTTGTTTGCACTTTGTACAGTTTTGAATAAAGTCTACTCGGCGGCGACGCGAGCGCAGTGGGCCTTCGCCTCCTCGTACGTATCGGCAACAAAAATGGTGCGGTTATTATCGTTGAACTTGTAGTAGCGTCGCCCGGCGTCGTCTCTGTTATAAAACAATTAAAAGGGAGGAGGGAGAGAAAGGAGGCGGCGACGTACAGCGTATTGAACACACGCGTCGAGCCCTGTACAGCAAAGTAAAGCGGTTCTTTCTGCTCCCACACATTGTGTTCGTTCCGTTGGAATTGCGCCTTGAAGACGAGGGGCAGGAAGGACTGGATGTCGCGCAGCGAGACGGCGGCGTAGGTGCGGTTGTGGCTGCGGTCAAAGGTTTCGGGAGTCCCGGGCGGGGGCGAGTCCCGGTCACCGTACGGGGGGAAGCATTGCATGCTGCGATGGTGACTTCAGACGCAGCAGGTTTGGCGAGTGGTGGCAGGTGGCGTACGGGTCGGTAGACATTACTCCCTCAGTGTTGAGGAACCAAGGTTCAATGGGTTCACCGTCGTCGCTGACGTATGGGGCGCGAGGAGAGCGTGGCGGGCGATGAGGCATGGAGGTCTTGAATTCGTGAACGCGGTTTGGTAGTTTGAGTTAGAGGTGAGATCTGTTTGGTTGTGTTGCGGTTACAAGCCAAAGTCTTCCGCTTGTCCCAATTGGGTCTCTTCTCGCCAACGCCAACGCCAAAGTCCAAGGTCGACGCGATGGACGGTGGCCAGAAGACGCGTGTAGGTGGCTTTTTATTCTCGACCCCTACTAAACTAAACACTCCATAAGCAGGCCGTCATATTTAAAGCCATCCGCGATTCCGAGGCTGAACGCCCCAAGTACTCCGACATACCAGCTCTCTGTGCAACACCACAGTGCGGTCGCCAGAACCCAGAGCTGCGCTGCCTCGACTGCTTTCAGGCCCAATTTATCTGCCCAGGTTGTATGTTCACGACCCACCAACACAATCCCTTGCATCAAATTGAGGTGCGTCTCGTAATTGTAGTATCTAATGCACATTATTGAGCAGCGACTACGGTTAGTGGTGGGACAACAAGCAATTCAGCAAGACCAGTCTTCAGTCCATCGGCATGCGCATCCAGCTTGGGCACAACGGTGGAACGTGCCCCAAACCCATCGAACACGAAAACTTTCGCATTATCGACGGCGCAACCGTGCACAAGGTCTCCCTCGACTACTGTGGCTGCCCTGGTGCCCCCTCCCGAGGCGCTCAACTCCTCGCGGCGCGCCTGTATCCTCAACATCGCGACCCGCCGCAAATTGCTGTCGCTTTCCAAATGGCGTACGCCCGTGATTCATCGGGCACGGCGGGATCGACGATAGCACGCCATCTGCAAAGATTAACGTGAAACTTGATGAATATATCCATTGCGTCCTCCTCGTCGTCTGATCAAAACTGGAATAATTCGGAAGCTGATGCAATGCGGTTTCAGATAACAGGCTTGGCCGCCGAAATGTTTCCCCTTTGGTCTGACGATCTTGGGGTCAAGACCCAGAAAGGTCAATCGCCACCCTCCCTTACCAGTAGTCCCTGACTTGCCAAACAGTCGCGTCGCCCGCATATGCCTGAGCACCTTGAGCCCGACACCGGCGACTCGGACAATGGTGTGCCAGACAGCAGCACCACCTCGACGGATTCCTGGGACACCTTCGCGCAGGCATTAGGCACTGCCTTTGAGCAGTATCTTGCGCACCTGGGGACGCGGTCGTCGATTCCAGATGACTTGATCCCGGTTGGCCCAGCCAGGTCTTGGGGCGATCCATCGTGGTGCGTGTAGCGACTTTTTCGTTTTCGGAAACTAACTGTCGTTCGCGGTGATTTGTAGGCAGGTTGGTCCGACTGACGGCGAAGCGGCTGAGAGAGATTGGGCGTACGCGGGGCTTCTGACCAGCAGTACCAGGTAAATGGGTCCTGGTGCTCGCCGCGATACCCTTGACGACGACTTTAGGTCCTGGGACGGCAGCCGGAGGGCGCCGCAAGGGGTTCCTACCATCGAAATAGTCGCAGATGCGGCGACCGAGTACGTCTCGCTCCTCTTTTTCTTTCGATTTATTCCTTTTCTGAACCAAGTCCAGCGCTGAGGCCGATGCGATCGAGGGGCGCTCAGAACTCCTCAACAATCTATTCTGGGATCCCCTCAACATGCCGGCCCACTTCCGTGAAGCGGTCCAGCTCCAAATGGTGCGCATGGAGCCTCGTCGCCGGTCGAGAGTGGTGAATGCGCTGGTACGTCATTGGGCTCACAAAATTTATGACATTCGTGCTGAGCGACTTCAGAAAATTCCACGCAAAGTCCACCTCTTCGACGAGGAGCTTCAGCAAGAGGGTACTCACGGTGAAGTTGCCCGCGCCTGCCCTGTGGGCGCGGAGCCGGGTTCTGGGACGAGAGATGAGCGCATGGAGCTCGTGTAGGGCATATCTTTCAAATCGCGAATAAAATTCTTGTCTACAATTTTGCGCGAACCTTGCGACCCGCAAGCCCCACCCCCAACGCATTGTCGGCAATGCCCTCGAGCGCGGGGATTTCGTCGTCATCCGACTCATCGTCGGACTGCTTAAAGGCCATGGTGGGAGAGAAGATCAAGGTATTGTTGCAGAATAAATCAATTGCGTCGTAGAACACAATCATTTTGGACCTGCTTGTGATAACTTAAGTGAGAAGGAGCAATAAGTTTTTTAGAAAAAAAATCGCACAATGCATAGTTTATATCGGCGTATCGTTCTCCGATATCAAGGTCGGCTTCGGGCGATTTAAGTTTCGCTTCTGTGGAGTTGTATAAGGCAATGCAAACGAGAGGCGAGGAGGTTTTACCGAGCGACATGGAGGCGGAGGCAGGAGTGCAAGTCGTCCAAATGCAGCTGCGATAACTGATCGATGATCAGCTGCAAGCGAAGGCGGTGCTCACTTGACTGAAACCACAACGACCGTCCCAGCCAGGTGTTTGTCGCCCGGCTGGGACACTCTATTCGTCTCTGCGTCGTCTCTGGGTCTGTGCTCCGTCTCATCTGCACCGAATGGCCCCCCCGAAGAAGCGCAAGTACGATCTCGACCTCCCAAAGGAGAGCTTGGCCTTTGGGTTAACGGTACTCGCCCCGTCGGGCACAAATCGCGGCGCAGGAATCCTTACCGAAATTACACGAATCCGCACCGACGGCTCTGTCCTACACGAGAGTCGGATGGGTGCCGTGCCAGCGTCTCTTCACACCAAGGAAAACGAGCCACCGCTACTCTTGCCCGACGAGCCAGGGCAAGCAAGCACCCACACGGATGCTCCTGTATACGACCTTTATGAGCCCGATCCGAACGACGCCGCACCGTTCATGGATGACGCGCCTAGAGACACGCGCGATTCGGTAGTTTATTCCCGCAAATTTGTTTATTTAATTTCTGATGGAATATCGCAGGATTTCCCACTCGCAGAGTGGGTTAAGGAGGAGCGCGACCATGCTCTCCGTGAAATGCTGCGCGCTGAAGGGCGCGGTGACCACCGCGACTACGCTGTTTGCCCGAATTGCAAGGGTCCGGAGGCAACGCCGACCTATCGGTGCGAGGAATGCGTGCGAGGCGGGGAGATGCTCTGCCATGCGTGCATGGTGGCAACCCATGCCGCGAACCCCCTGCATCATATTGAGGTTAGTCCCTGTCGTCTTCACCATTGGTGTGGTTACTGAGAATTGCGCAGATGTGGACCGGCGAGTTTTTTGAGCGAGCAACGCTGAAGGATCTCGGGCTACGCATCCAGCTGGGCCACTGGGATCCCAGCGACCGACGTTGTGGCGCCCCGGACGCCGCTGCGGGTGAGGCGTTTGTGATCGTGGGCAGCAACGCCGTCCACGAGGTTTTGCTCGACTTCTGTGGGTGTGGGGCGGGGGGGGTCGAAGGTGCGGCAGCTCATGAGGGCGGGCCTGTACCCTGCGACGGAGAATAATCCACGGACGGCGGCGTCGTTCGCTGTGATGCGCCAATTCCACCTGTTGTCGCTGGAGTCCAAAATTTCTGCCTACGAGTTCTTCCACAGTTTGGCGCGCGGCACGAACAACACCGGGTTGGAGCCGCTGGCTAAGGTATGTCGCACTCGATCCGCACGTCTGCCCTGGGAATTAATAGCCTTCAGGATCGTTATCATGAATTCCTGCGCATGACACGGGAATGGCGCGACCTGCAGTTGCTCAAGCGCGCAGGTCGCGGACACGATCCGACTGGGGCGAAGGGAACGGGGCCGGGTGAATGTGCGCTACTGTGCCCTGCATGCCCGCACCCGGGTAAGAATTTACCGGAGAATTGGAAGAACGCACCGGAGAGCAAGCAGTGAGTTCTTTTCGGGAGGGAGTGGATCTCGGCTGACGGCAGTTTTTCGTTAGGTTCCTATACGCCTTGTTTTTGGCAATGGATGCGAATTTCCGGCTGAAGCGGAAAGACGTCTCCAGTGAGGAGGCCGACCCTGGTCTTCACACCGGATGGGCCTTCTTCTGCGAGGTGTCGGCGTATATGGCGCATCTCACGGAAAATTGGGATAAGCCCCAGGAGGTGAGTGCTTGAACGTTTAGCCAGGTGTAGGCGAGAGCTAACTGGGGATGTAGAGAAGCACCTGCGTTGCGCATGATGCAGTGGACCAACCTGACCGGGAGGCGCGGGGTACGGCGTCGTCTGGCATCGGCGCCGTTGACTGCGCTCGCCATAATATGAAGCGCCCGAATGCGGTAGGTGACCTGCAGTTTGGTGAACGGTGCGTTCGAGTATTTATCTACTACCATTTTTATTGACGCTTGATACAGGTACATTAATATGGATTACATGTTCTTCAGGAGTATCGCTGGCACCAACCTCCAGCGATTCTTTGTCTCGTATGACATTGCGTGCCAATGGCACAAAAACATCTGGTCGCGCATGGGGGACTACGAGCCTGAGATCCACTACCTACCCACGGGCAAGTTCATGACGTTTTTGGTCCCCAAGTTCCATCTACCGGCGCATATCGAAGCGTGCAACCTTCGATTCTCATTCAATCTCACTCGGGACGTCGGGCAAACGGATGGCGAAGCGCCAGAGCGAGGATGGGCCAACGCGAACCCCCTTGCGAGCAGTACGAAGGAAATGGGTCCAGGTGCTCGGCGCGATGCGCTCGATGACCACTTTAACGACTGGAATTATAAGAAGATAATCGCCTTTGGTAATTCAATTCATTTGCGATCGATTTAGGGCTTTACTTACCTTTAACAGGACGCGCGATGTTGAAGAAGATGGAGGATGCGGTACCTCAGATGGTGGAGAAAAAGGCGGCGCTGGTGGAGATGGAGCAATCGTTGGAGTTGGCGGCGGGGGATTTGGAGGAGGGCCCAGTGGCGGTGTGGACGAAAATGGCGGAGGAGTGGGAGGAGGATCCGGAGCAGCCGAACCCGTTCGAGACCGTCAACAAGAACGATCACCTCGCAAAGGTTCAGCACGACTTGGCGGTGGAGGCGGCGGAGCGAGAGGCGAGCGGAAAGGACATTGAAGGGGCGGTGATGGAGGACATGCACATCACGGAGATGATTGCCATGGGCCTGCAGCTGGAAGAGCAGCAGTAAGTCGACTTTCTTTGAGGGGGTGAGACGAACACTGACTTTGTATCGTGTAGGAGGACTCTTGCACACGACAGCGCAGCGACAGGGCTCCACCCGACGGTAAATCAGCGCCGCGCGATGGTCGAGCGCACCAGTAAGCTGCGCCGGAAGATCCTGGTCTGGATCGACATCCAGAACGGTTTCTTCCCCTCCCTGAAGGAGCTGCGCGCCAAGGAAGCCCGGGCTCGAGCGACGATTGCGCGCACACAGCCTATACCCGGCCTGCAGGTCCACGAGATTAAACTGTGGCTGCCCTCTGCTATGGTGAAGCGGCCGGGATCGCTCTTGGCAATGTCGGTGTTGCAGAAGGAGGCAGTGAGCTACGAGTATCGGTTGCGCATCGGGCAGGCGACCGAGGCCCTGGATGAGATCCGCGCGCAGCTGCTGGTACGAAGCAGGCTGTACAAGGGCAAGGATGCGAATTCGCGCGGGGTTCGGGATAACATGCGCTCGCAGAGCGCGATCAACGTTCTGGACGATTGCGTCCGGCGGAGGTCGGCACAGTATCGGGTGGCGCGACGAGCGTTGGAGACGTTGGGATCGGTTGTGGGGGAAAGAGGGTGGGAGAAGACGCTACGGCCACTACAGGAGGCCGATGTACGAGGGATGCCTCGGGCGACCTTTGGTGATCCGGAGCGGCAGCGTGGGGGAAAAGGGAAGGGGAAGCCGAAGAAGAAGAGGGCGAAGCGAGATAGGGAGCCAGTCGAAATGTCGTGGATCTGGGTGGTGCAGGTGGACCCGGGAAACCCAGCGGCGGTTAGTGAAGGTGAGGTAATTGCTTAGCGTTGCACGATTGTAATACTGACATGGATTGTAAAGCCCTTCGCATAGAATGGGCCAAGGCGAGGGCCAGAGCGCTCCGTTGGACTGAGGAGGTAGATCTCCTGGAGGAGGAGATGCGCCGAATTCAGCAGTTTTTGACATGGCGTGCGGGCTGGTGGTTGGAGCGGGCAGATGGGCACGGGAGAGAGGATGGGCCGCAGCGCGAGGGGGAGCGAGCGTACGCCTATCGGCAGGCGAGGCTAAAGTCGGATTTGTGTGCAAGCTTTGCAAGCAAGTGGGCGCACCTGCCCGAGCTCGTTAGGAAGGCGAGGGCGGGGGAGCTGGACTCGGTGGTCATGGGGACGGCTGCGGTCACGCCTGACGACGACTCAGATGGCTTAGGCAGTGAGGCCGGGGAGGAGGATGACGACGATAGCGACGACGGCGCACGACCCGTTCCCAGGTCTTCAAAAGTGGTGGTGGACCCGTCATACTTAGATTAGGGCAATGGACTGTTCACCAGCGGTATCGTAGTATTTTTCTTCATTTTATACGCATTTTATACAATTTTTTTGTCTACAATGTCGAGCTCATCGCGGAGGACGACGCCGAGCACTCTTAGGCAGCGTCGTCCAAATTCGGAAAAGAAATGATGGAGTGATGGCAAAGTACTGTGGCTCTGCTCATCGTCGTCCACAACGATGACACTCGTTGGCCACTGCCTGGGACCAAACCTGAGTTAGGTTAGGTGATGTATCAGAACGGATCGTCAATTGACGATCCTGATACATCACGACTTATCGTTGCTTGACGATTGGTGATGTATCATACCCCCAGACTGTGGTGCCGTTGGGCTGCACAGCCACCAGTGTCTAGCCGTTGGATCAGTTGTCAGGAACCTAACCGGCGGCCGATGCTCCGGTTAGTACCGTTCGGGTCAAACTTTAACCGTTGGAGGTTCCAACCGCTGGAGTGACAAGGACGGGCCCAGCCGTCTCTACCGTTGAGAGTGCCCAACCGTCGTAGGTACTTTGTCGAAGCCAACGGTTGGTCGAGTAAAACTCGCCCAACGGTTGGCCGTATCATTTCCTAGCTCCCTTTGGTCTTACCGTTGGGGAGATTTGTATCAAATCTTTGATGTTACTCCTTTCGAGTTTATAGGTCCAACCGTTGGCCGGATCCTAACCCTAAGGTAGGGTTTGTGGTTCAAATTCCGTATCTCAATGAGGCTACCGCTGGTAGCGCTCAGCCGCTAAGACTGTTGTAGTTCCTCTTGTTCACCTCGGTACTCCAGGAGTCTGGCGGTAAGCCAACTCCCAGAGCCCAGCGGTAGACCGTGAAGCTGAACCAAGCCACCCGTTAAGGCTCTTGGTTGGACTTCAAGTACTTGTTAATTGCCGGCTTTCGACCGTGAGCGGTGTAGAATACCGTTCCGAGGAGAACGTACTCCCTCAGTTCTAGTCTCACTTCGCCTTAGTATAGGTCAATAATCGAAGAAAACTTGGTAGTTTTCATGCGTGTTTGGTTACACGCCCTATCAACGACTTGAAGGCACCTTTTAGTTGAACTTGGGTGGAAATATTGTCTTGGTACATTCTGAAGCAAGTAGAAAGCAGAATTCGGAATTTCTGACCTACTAGAGGCTGTACAATACTTCTGCCAGCCCTTTTCTCCCCTCCCATAACCTATAGTGAGAAGTTTTTTTCGGCCTCGGCCAGACCCCCCCCCCCCCCCCCCCCCCCCTCCCCCCTTCCGATATTTTAATCCCGAGTTCCCCTTGAAGAGGATGGCGGGAAGCATCGTCACTCTGCCAAACATTTTATTCAGCTTTATTATAATCTGAAGAGGGGGTACCCCCCCCCTCTTCAGATTTTAGTAGATTCGAATAAATTCCTGCCCCTTTGGGGCCTCCGAACTGCATCAGCAAAATAACATTTGACGCGCGTACTTTTGATCTTGTGATGCGCGTCCCGCCAAATTTTGATTTTCCTTTGGGCTTTCCAGGGTGCATATACTTGCCTGACGGGCACCTTTCCCTTTCAATAAGCTCTCATTTACCCCCTTTACCTTTCCTACTGCCTCAATGTTCCAGGCTGGGCTTAGTTTCCAAGAAAATTCCGCGCTCGCGTGATATTTCGGACATAGCTCGTAGCCGCGTGGTCGCGCGATCTTGTAATGTCTTGTACGCGCGCGTACAAGAGCTCACGCGAGCCCACGCGCAGATTGTTAAAAACGCGATGTGATGGGGTCCCGACAGCTGTCGCGGAGTTTGGTCGGAAAGCTTCAAAATATGCTGAAAACATTTTTTAATCGTTATGGGAAGTCACCCAGTACCGTATTTGTTTCAAAATTCGCATCCAATTCTCAGTAAATACACCGGCAAGCGTCATAAAATACACAATGATCACTCCCGCCCTTAATCCCGCCGTGCACGCCATCCTCTGACGTGGTGCATTACATCAATACTCATGGGTCCTAAATCCGAGTCCGGCACATACCGACCAAACTTGAAAGCAATATTCAAGTGATAATGGAGAAAGGGGTGATATAGGACTGTAACCTGCGCGGAAAGTTTTAGAATAATTTCAAAGGCGACGCAATACTGACCAGGTTTGTAGTGGGTATTGCATGGCAGAAGTTACGCCGGGGGCAAAGACCCGGGCACATAAACATCATGTGCCTTAAATGCACATGCATCGCACATGCGCCACAGACGGTGCACAAAGAAAAGAAAAAATTGGTCCCCTTTGTTTTCCTTTGTGTGCCCCTCTGCGTCGCATGTGCGACAGATGTGCATTTAAGGCACATGGAAATCATGTGCCTGGGTCTTTGCCCCCGGTGTTAATGTCGAGGGCTAAGCAATATGTCACCTTGTTAGTTTTAGTGTAAGGTTGCGCGCTACCTCAATGAATTGAAATTGCAGACCTTGAAAGTTGAGGGTGAAGATATCTCGACGGCAAGGAAGGATCAGTGGTGGAAGACCATATTTATAGTGTCAGCGTCAAGTATGCCTGGAGGGCAAACACTGCATACACCACAGTCAGCACACATGCAAATCACGAATTGCATTCTCACCGTTTTTCCAAATACTCTTTTGCATTCTAATAAAACACTTATAGTGTCAACTCAATCTGCCTTCGTGCGACACATGGAGTCAAGACCTCACTCAAGCTCAACCTAGGTCCGAGGCAATGGGCTCCAAAGCAGTAAATACACTCCTTTAGTAGTGGCGGTCAGAGTAGACGATTCTGACCGATTCTGACACCGATTATGACACCATTCTGAGAACGATTCTCGAAAATGATTTTGGCCAGAATCGTGAGAGAATCGCGCCAGTTCTGACCGCCCAATTTAGGTTCCGATTCTCATTCCGATTCTGACTCCGATTCTGGGGGTGAAATGCCACAGAAAATGCAAGAAGACCCTCCCCAAAATTGTTTGAAACAAACAGTGTATGGCGAAGTAGGGTTCTGTTTATAAGTCCGGTTAATAAACATGTTTTTAAACACTGGTTTATAAACCCGGTTTATAATGGTTGGCCAAAAAGGACCGGTTTTTAATTTGCACAGCTACAGGGCGGTGATCTCCAGAAAGTTGGTGGTATGCCGGCCGGGTGTGAAATTGGGCTTGCCAAGGTGAACAGCACCGACCGAGCACAACTGTGCTTGTCCTCGGCACCTGGTGCAACATTGTTTGACTCGCATCGGGATGGCGCAGTGGACATTACAGTCTACAGACTCAGTTCCATTTTTCCGATATTTACTAGCGGACAAGGCCATCCCGGGTGCGGATCAGATTAGAAGTCTCGGTAAGTGATCGCAGAGGAGTGCGGGAGCCGTAGAAGGGGGCAGCAAAGGCTCACAGAGGAAGCGGTGGGAGGGGGAAGTCGAAAAACTCGAAATTTAGCCGATTTTAGGGGCGGTGTTTATAAACGGCCTGTTTATAAACCAAAAATTATAAACTGTTTATAATTGCCCCGGGAATTATAAACAGAACCCTATGGCGAAGAAACACAATTCAAGGCAAGCAGCACTTGAGACAGTTAGTAATAATTTGTAATGAAACCACAGTTTGTGATGAGATGTTGGATCTCAAACCCAGGTCCAAACCGGACAAGAATTTCAGAATTCAGACCAAGTCCCGCCCAAAAACGTGCGGTGCGAGGAAATTTTGTGTTTTTGAGGCCGTGAGAATGCAAAATTGCCGTTTTCGGACGGTTACGGCAGCCCTAGGCTAGGTCCAAACCGGACAAAAACTGAGAAGTCTCGCCAAAATCTGACCGGACAAAAATGCCCGGGTTCCGGTTTTTTGGGACCTGGCCTCGAACTTTATTATCAGAGGTCCTCTAGTTCTTCAGCCCAAATAATATTACAGTTTAAAGGTAGAAAATAATACTCCAGGTCCCCGCCCGTAAGCGAACCAACCCATACAGTGCTCAGCTTAGGATATTATGTGTTGCACCTGCTGACCGCTGGCACCCAGGCATCATAATATTCATGCCACTGGTTGGCTGATGGCAAGCTCAATAGATGTAAGAATATTAAACTCAGTGAAAACACCAATAAGCCGACCCTCACCATCTTGGGCTCAAATATTATGAGCTACATCGGCCAACCACATGTTGCCAGGTGCAATAAGATGTTTGTCACTGGTTAGCTGATGGTAAGCTTGCTAGGGTAATATATTATGGTCAGTGAAAATGATGATGGGCCCAATCCTGCTGTGCTGGGCTCAAAATATTATGAGCTGCATCAGCCGACAACAGGTCCCCAGGTATAATATTATTATTGTTGCTGGTCGGCCGATGGCAAGCCTACTAGGTATGATAATATTATGGTCAAGAAAAATGCCAATGGGCCCAATGCTCTTGTGCTGGGCTCAAAATCGAGAAGCCGGGCCATCATGGAGAGGTATATTTTGACCGCAAGAGCAACTACTCCCTTGATGTGCAGGTAAGATGTCCTCTTCTAGATGCCCATGCTTTTTCTGACGGCGCAATAGTTGGTAACCTTACCAAATCTTCGCGTTATCAACTACGTTGTAGGCCACTGTGGTAGCACCCACGATTCTATGGCATTCAGTGACTCTCGCACGTTCAAGGAACATCACTCGTTATTCGAGAAGCGGGCTGACTCTGCGTACAGCTTGGACTGGTGGTGTGTGACCCCGTACAAGAGGCCGGCATCACAGGAGCCAAATAATAAAACCTTTAATTATCACCTGTCACGGGTACGTGAATCTATTGTCGTGTTGCTGTGATGTTGTTTCCTGACTTCAGGATGAATCCCACAAGTCCATATCAAATCAGAGCACACAATGGGATACATCAAGGGTTGATTTCAGTCTCTCAGGACTCAGACAACAAATAGACGACAGCAAGGACCACGAGCGCCCGCTGGCGTGGGTCAAGGCCTGCATCATCATCCACACACTTGTCAGGCTGATTGAGGATGGGACGGAGGATGATGAATACCTGGAGGAGCTTGTTCAAGAGGGGCTCGCAAATCAGGCACCGGCTCCTGCACCTACTATCGACACAGAGGCAGCTGCCGCGACAAGGAATTCACGCAGTCAAAGGAAGTGCATTGACTTGAAGACTAAATTATTTGCCAGCAGTGCTGCAGAAGATAGAGAATAAAATGTAGTGCTCGTTTTATGAGGTCGGATGTATTGAATCCCTACAAAGATATCCTGTCTATGTTGCTAGTAATCAATTCAGAGCTCATCCCGTATAATTGTCCATTATCGCCAATTCCGGGAGGTAAATAGGTGTCATCGACCTAAAGTCCAAGGTAGAGAAGTCAAATCCAGAGGAGCTCCCAGAGCCCACCATTGAGCTGCTCCCCTCGCCCATACCCAACTGCGAGAGCCCGGAAAACAAATCTGTATCACCTTCAAACACCGGCCGCGACAGCGCGCTGGATGGATGGTGCGGTGTGTGAGACCTGACAGGCCTGGGAGACAACACCGAGTTGTATCGCGCCCGGGATTTTGAAGGTGATGGTTAAGGGCCCGGGTACCACAACGTGGGGATTGTGACGTGGCGTGGTGATTGAGACGTGCTTGCTCATTCTGAGCCGTGAGCAGCTTAACCTCATACTTCATCCTCTTGATCTTCATGTGTTCCATCTCCTCTGTGTGCTGAAGCTTCCTTTTCTCTCCCATCCGCGTCAATTTCAGGAGCTCTCGCCAGAATCCATAGAGCACATCCCACCAGGGGAAGCCATTTTGGACCTCATCTGCAAAGAAGAAATCAGAAACAGAATAAAATGACGCATAACTGGGACTGACCTATCAAGCTCGCAAGCGCAGTGCCCTCCTTGACACTTGTTGGATCGAGGCCCGCACCTGTGGCACCGATGCGCTGAACACATTTTTGGTAATCCCTTTTGAGTCTATTGAACACCGTAAGTCCAGTCCTGGGTGAGTAGCAACAAAGATACCTTGGAACACGTGTTTCTACCGATGTAGCATACTTCCCGGGGTCATTGGTATAGCGTGCCTGCTCCTGCGGATCATCCTCGAATATGTGCTTTGCTAGGACACCGTACTGGGCGCTTTTGCCGTCTTTCGTGGTGGATTTGGTGTGGCCTTCTCTTTTGGCCTCAGCAGTCAAGTTGGAGAGGAGTTTCCTGCAAAATTCAGAATTGTCTGTGAGATATTCGACGAGATGGTCCGTCCAATCAGTGTTTTTGAGCCAGTTGCCCTGCGGGTGTTTGGTCCTGACTGTCACCTCTGGCAAGACCTTGACCTCAGAGGAGGAGTCCTCGACCTTTTTCTTTGCCCTGCTCTTTCACAGCCACTTGGGTTCTGGAGCGGCGGCAGCCATTGTGGCGACTCTCTTCGCCAGCATGGAGGAGCACAATGTGGAACTTATTGATGAGATTGATAACGAGTGTGGAAGAGCGGCAATAGAATATATTCCTAATTACATAACAAACGGCGGGATGATGGACGAGAGAAGCCCAGAGTAGTCGGAGTTGAGGCAAGAAGTTGGGGCTGCAAGTTGTGCTGCAACACACAATTTCAGCCCCAACTTTTGACAAGTTGAGGCACAAGTTGGGGCATAAGTTGCGGTCGAAATCTAATTATGAAACACCCTATTGCAATTGGCTAACGACTCACCGCCTCTTTGAGGTGTGTGTCCGCTACTCGGGGTGTTTGTCTAACTCTTCTCTCTCTCCCTTGTCCGGTGCGAACTTCCGCAGCACTCTTTCTGCAGTGCCTGTGGCATCGCAAACACATTCCCTTTTGAGCTTCATCCCCTTCTCACCTGCTCCTTCCCCTGTCTTGTAGGGTTAACATGCCACACTGTACACCTCATCACGAGTCTTTCATCAGTGCATGTTGCAATGGATTCTGGGCAAAGGTGAGCTTCTTCATCATTTCTTACTTTCACTAACACATTCCAGCACGGCAGGTCGGATAGCCTAATCCTCGCAGTCGATGGGTAAGTACCTTACTGCCTTTTCAGATCACCCCTGTACTCAACTGTTTATACCTCCGTTTCCACTTCTCTCATCCTCCTTCTATTTAGATATTTGCAATCAAGTCACTTTCTGACCGCAAGTATTGAGATTAATGCTTTGTGAATGTACGTGAGGGGACAACCCCCTCGCGAATCAATGTCATTTGTACATTGTTCTCTGTTCTATCTACTCTCTCATTCCAAACACATGTATCATCTCGGAAGCAAGGTATGTTTGTGTTGATGCCTTGCTTTCAATGTCATCTCGTAATAATTTCTTGTGTTGCCCCACAGTTGTGTTCGTGCTCTGAGAACTTCAAGGTACATTTTTATTCCTTATTGTCCAATGGCATGGGCTGAACCATTATTCCGCACAGATTGATTTGGTTGCACTGAGAGGTTTGTCATGGGTGGGGTTTAGTTAGTAACTTTTACGATGTACATATATGCATTGTTAGGCTTTTGGTGTATGTACTTTGAAATGGATTACATTTTCCCCTACTGTTTGTGTGTTGCAAGTGAATTGTCAACCCAGGAATTACCTGAATGACTGGATAATGGTGGGGTAATGCACGGTAATGCACAGTAATTTCCCCCTAATTTGGGGGAATCGGAAAGGACTGTTGTAAGATGGGTAATTGTGGTAATCAAAGGTAATGTTGGCAAACTGGTCAAATTCGGGGTAAATTCGGGGTAAATGGGATAAATTACCAATGGAGGGTTTTGCTGATGTACCATTTTAGGGATATAGGTACCCTCCTGTGCATTGACTTCCATTGATGTGCAGTAATGCGCACTGACACGGCATTAGCACGCACTGGTGCACACCTTGACACGGCACTGGCACGGCAACATTGTCATTAATAATGTTCTCTACTGACTGGAAACATTGCTAGATACTTAGTTACAGCTCTTACACCAACTACAGAGTAGCAAATCTTGATTTCAACTATAATAGCCCAAATTCAACATCTGACCAATGTAGTTCAAGTACAATCCAGGTATATAAACACTGAAGAAGCATGCTGGATTCACCCAACAGTGTTTTAGAGGTAATTGAAACACTAAGGAAGGCATTCAGTAACTTCCCGGGGTGCCGTGACCTCCAATTTGCATCCAATGCCTTCATTTGATGTTCTAACACGACAAGATGTAGGTTTGAAGTCAGTTGAACGTCTGTGCAGGGGACTTGGTACTGGAACCGCATAGAAAATAGTGTCTTGCAGTCAATAGATGCACTACTAAAGTAAATAAAGTCTCCAGGGGTCATCTGCACACAAACAAATTCTGGTTTTAACCTTTAGTCAAAAGCTCGGATTGGTGCGGCAGTCACCGCATTTTCTCCTGGCCCGGGATGAGGGGGATCACACAAGCGGTTGAAGGATCAGTTTCCATGGCATAAAACAAAGAATTGAGCCCGGGGGAAAGGGCAACCAAGATATAATGGTCAAAATGTATATTATTCATTGAGGGCTCTCCACCTGGGTATAACATATTGCCCAGTCTGGACCATATACAAACTTGTCATATGAGAGCAAGGTCTGTTGTTGGCCAATGACAAGTGTGTTGTGTGGAGACCACAGTCCGGCCCTAAGAGGCATGGGGAGCCAAAATAGGAGTTCTGAGGGGAGACAAGAGACCCAACCATTGTGGATTTGCGAATGCAGAGGGGCAGAAGAGGACTTCAGGTGAGGAGACTAAGATAGAACATGAGTCCATACCAAAGGTTTCCATAGAACCGGAACCCACATCAAATAAACTCCATCCACTCACAGATTGGGAAAAGGTGACCAAATTGCTGTGCCCCTCCAGCGGCTCCCTGAGTGCAGCTCCAGTCTCTGCATCCCAAATGCGCACAGTTGCTGCATCCCAAATGCGCACAGTCGTGTCTTCAGAGCCAGACACAATTCTCTTGCCATTGGGTGAGAAGGCCACTGAGGTGACCCTATGGGTGTGCCCCTCCAGCGGTTCCCTGAGTGCAGCTCCAGTCTCTACATCCCAAATGTGCACAGTCGTGTCTTCAGAGCCAGACACAATTCTCTTGCCATCGGGTGAGAGAGCCACTGAGGTGACCCAATCAGTGTGCCCCTCCAGCGGTTCCCTGAGTGCAGCTCCAGTCTCTGCATCCCAAATGCGCACAGTCATGTCTTCAGAGCCAGACACAATTCTCTTGCCATCAGGTGAGAAGGCAACTGAGGTGACCGGATTGGTGTGCCCCTCCAGCGGCTCCCTGAGTGCAGCTCCAGTCTCTGCATCCCAAATGCGCACAGTCGTGTCTTCAGAGCCAGACACAATTCTCTTGCCATCGGGTGAGAAGGCCACTGAGATGACCCAATCGGTGTGCCCCTCCAGCGGTTCCCTGAGTGCAGCTCCAGTCTCTGCATCCCAAATGTGCACAGTGTTGTCATAAGAGCCAGACACAATTCTCTTGCCATCAGGTGAGAAGGCAACTGAGATGACCGGATTGGTGTGCCCCTCCAGCGGCTCCCTGAGTGCAGCTCCAGTCTCTGCATCCCAAATGTGCACAGTCTTGTCATGAGAGCCGGAGACAATTCTCTTGCCATCGGGTGAGAAGGCAACTGAGGTGACCCAATGAGTGTGCCCCTCCAGCGGCTCCCTGAGTGCAGCTCCAGTCTCTGCATCCCAAATGCGCACCATGTTGTCACAAGAGCCAGAGACAATTCTCTTGCCATCGGGTGAAAAGGCAACTGAGGTGACCAAACTGGTGTGCCCCTCCAGTGGCTCTCTGAGTGCAGTTCCAGTCTTTGCATCCCAAATGTGCACAGTCTTGTCATCAGAGCCAGACACAATTCTCTTGCCATCGGGTGAGAAGGCAACTGAGGTGACCAAATTGGTGTGCCCCTCCAGCGGCTCCCTGAGTGCAGCTCCAGTCTCTGCATCCCAAATGCGCACAGTCTTGTCCCAGGAGCCAGACACAATTCTCTTGCCATTGGGTGAGGAAGCAACTGAGGTGACCCAATGAGTGTGCCCCTCCAGCGGCTCCCTGAGTGCAGCTCCAGTCTCTGCATCCCAAATGCGCACCATGTTGTCACAAGAGCCAGAGACAATTCTCTTGCCATCGGGTGAAAAGGCAACTGAGGTGACCAAACTGGTGTGCCCCTCCAGTGGCTCTCTGAGTGCAGTTCCAGTCTTTGCATCCCAAATGTGCACAGTCTTGTCATCAGAGCCAGACACAATTCTCTTGCCATCGGGTGAGAAGGCAACTGAGGTGACCAAATTGGTGTGCCCCTCCAGCGGCTCCCTGAGTGCAGCTCCAGTCTCTGCATCCCAAATGCACACAGTCTTGTCATGAGAGCCGGAGACAATTCTCTTGCCATCGGGTGAGAAGGCAACTGAGGTGACCGCACTAGTGTGCCCCTCCAACGGCTCCCTGAGTGCAGCTCCAGTCTCTGCATCCCAAATGTGCACAGTCTCGTCCCAGGAGCCAGACACAATTCTCTTGCCATCAGGTGAGAAGGAAACTGAGGTGACCCAATTGGTGTGCCCCTCCAATGGCTCCCTGAGTGCAGCTCCAGTCTCTGCATCCCAAATGCGCACAGTGTCGTCCCAGGAGCCAGACACAATCCTCTTGCCATCAGGTCAGAAGGCAACTGAGGTGACTCTACTGGTGTGCCCCTCCAGCGGGTCCCTGAGTACAGCTCCAGTTTCTGCATCCCAAATGCGCACAGTCTTGTCATCAGAGCTGGAGACAATTCTCTTGCCATCGGGTGAGAAGGCAACTGAGGTGACTGAATTGGTGTGCCCCTCCAGTACAGCAATTGTATTTGGCCACACTTTCATCCTCCCTCTTGTCATTCCTAGTAGTTGTGGGAATTTGTGTGAGAATATTTCTGTGATCTTAGACTCCTCTGGTGCCAAGGCCAGTGCGGATAGATAAATGTGGGGAGCACTTTGATTGATTGCTTCCGAAAAGAAGTAAACAAATCTTTTGGCATCGGTCACAAATTGCAGAAGGGGTGTGCTCTAATGATCTTTAGTCCTCATAACATCTCATACAATCATTCCTACACATACCTCATTTCCCCAAGCTATCAATTGAGACAGGGCCTCCTGTCCACATCCCACAATCCCAAGTAGACTCAACACCTCCAGCCAAAACAGAAAGTTTTTGAACAACAACTTCTGCACTCCTTGGCCACTGCATAAATCATAGGCTGTGACCACTAGATGATCCACCCAAAATTGAGCAGCATATCGGAGATGCAGGGGAATGTAGTTGTCAAGTCGCCACCCCAAATCTGGTACGTCCATGTTTCGTAGGTATGAGGTTGGTAGTTCACAGATGTTGAATTTCAGTTGCCTCTCCAACACCTTCATCAGAGCAGACACCAGTGCTCGCTGCTGTTTGTCCGTTCCACAGAGGATGTCCGGCCGGTTCACTTCAACATAAGATGTCATAAACTCTCTGAATGAGAGATGTATGATTCTAATTGCTGCCCCTGGAATACCAGAAACATGGATTACAGCACTCAGAGGGAGTAGTATCCCCAGAACAACTGATTTATCCAGTTCAAGCAAGTCTGCCAAACTCTGGCAATCCAAAGGTTCCAGGAGATGTAAAATTGTACTCAGAACTCTCATGGTTCGGTCATGTGAGTGCTGAGCACGCCGGTCTTTGCGGATCACTGATGGGATGGCGTAATTCATAATTCGGAGGTATAGATCATGCAAGTCAGTGAGAACTTCACCATCCAGGAGGTAATCAACAGATTCTTGTGGAGGTGTCTGTGGCAGTCCTGCAAGAACATAACAAACAGCTGTAGCTGCAAAGACAAAGAGTCCGTTTGCAAGGATTGTTACTTCTTCTGCCTGCCTTCTCTGGATTTTCCAAGGATTACGTGGAATCCAGTTGGCCCCATCAAGTGATTGCTCAACATAGAGGTGTATGTCATGCTGAACTATACTGTGTTCAATTTTGTCGAGGACAACCCTCTGCGTCAGAGAAAGAAGTTTGTCAAATTCCAGATAGGAGGGGACATCAGGCCGTCCAGTCAGAAAGAATCGGATATGGGCCGGGATGTCAGCAATGCTATCAGATAGCCACCGCAAGAATTTCTGGCCACGGTCTTCCCCACATTCATCCAGAGCATCAAGACAGATGACCCATGGTTTGGAACAAGGAGCTAGCTTCCCAAGAATTTCTACAACCAGTTTCTGGAACTGCAGGTGTGGTTCTGTGTTGCAAATACCAGTACGACCGTTCTCCAGTAGCTCGATGAGATGAGAACCAAAGCCAGGATCATAATCTGCAAGCTGCATGGCAAGTGTCATAGCAAGGTGATTTATCTCCCTGCGATCTGTGTGGTCACGGGAAAAGAAAAAAGATGCTGCAAGCATATTTTCCTTCTTGGCCAATATAGTTGCAACTGTTTTTGCAATTGTGGATTTGCCCGATCCTGCAACTCCGCTGAGCATGACCACACGGAATGAATCAGGAGTGCTGGTCAAGGATGTAACAAGGTCCTGGATTACGGCAACTCGTGTACCATCCATGCATTTCTCGGGTGTGTTGACAGCATTATAATGTGCTGCCACAGGTTTGAGATTTGCTAGAATCTCTCTGCCAGTGGTTTTGCCTCTTCCTTGGACTGTGGTGGCAATACTATCAGCTTTTCTGTCAATCTCCAGAACTGTGGTGTCCAACACTTACAATTCATTTGTGTGCCACTACTGTTATTGAGAAACGGTATTTGGGAGAGGATGAATTGACATACATATTATTCACGGTGAAGTGTTCAGTCTCGACAGCATAAGACATCCTGGGACCCTCCCCAAGACCTCCATCCCCACCCTGGATGCCACCTCCCCCACCTGCGCCCCCTACGCCCCCTGGGAAAGATAAGCACCAACATTGGCTTAACCAATTTTGCGACGCACCATAGATGCTCTGATTAACTGTGTGGAATTCACTAGCCTGGTGAGACATTGTAGGGCTAGTGAGCAAGCACTGGTAGTGATTCCAGATAGACTGTGGATCTTGTGTCTGCAGTGCAATAGAGGTGGAGGTAAAAGAACAAGGGCTGACTGACAGCTCACCGCTCACCGACAGACGACAGCACACGGCCAACATGTGTCACTTTCTAATTATATGACCCCAAACTTTGGCTCAATTCTTTCATTGGCGGACATTAACGGCTAGAACACGCCGATGACATGGACGCAGATTAAGCGGGGGTTCATGACTGATTTGTAGCCTTAAAACTCTTTGCGACCCGGAGTTCAGACTGACTTCCTAGGGCTAGATGGGAAAAAAAAAGTTATGACACAAGAGTAATCTGAATCGTCTATTCAGACACGGGGAGTCGAACCCCGTTCAGCGAGCTTGATTGCAATCAAAGAGACCCAAGAGAGCTCGCGGTGTACCGTACAGCACGCCCGAGCCATTCTACCCTGGAGGAAACCGCGGTTGAAAGAAAACAAAACTTGAAGGCCAGAAATTAAATCGAACACACCTTCAAACTCCTTGCACTGGTTGGGAGATTCAAATTTTTCACCTCAATTTACGGTGAAAAATGTCGTTTGTTTTTCAGACATTTTTCACCGAGAAAAGAGGTGAAAAATTTAA
Source organism: Mycena alexandri (assembly GCA_029233265.1). Classification (NCBI taxonomy): domain Eukaryota; kingdom Fungi; phylum Basidiomycota; class Agaricomycetes; order Agaricales; family Mycenaceae; genus Mycena; species Mycena alexandri. The sequence continues at coordinate 45,247 of JARJCM010000086.1, read as the reverse complement.
AACTTTTTCACCACTATTTCAAGTGGAATTCAAGGTGAAAAACTTGAAATAAAATTCATAATGTTTTACACCAACTATTTACCCAAAATTCAGCGGGATTTTTACGCATTTTTCACTGAGAAAAGAGGTGAAAAATTTAAAAACTTTTTCAGCACTATTTGAAGTGGAATTCATAGTGGAAAACTTGAAACAAAATTCATAATGTTTTACACCAACTATTCACCCAGAATTCAGTGAGATTTTTATGCATTTTTCACTGAGAAAAGAGGTGAAAATTTTAAAACTTTTTTCACCACTATTTCAAGTGGAATTCAAGGTGAAAAACTTGAAACAAAATTCATGAGTTTTACACCTCAAAATTCACCTCTATTACCACCCGGAAATTGGGGTGGAAAATGTAAAACATTTTTCACGACAATGTTCAGCGGGAAAAGTGCTGAAAAAATTGTGAAAAAAGCGATAAAGAAATGTGGTGAAAAATTTGTGAAAAATTTGAAACTGGGGTTCACATTTTTCACATATTTTTCACATTGTTTTCTACTGTAGTTTTTGGTGAAAAATGTAATGAAATATACATGTTCTTTTTCAGCCCATTTTACACCAAGAATACAACCGAAAAAGTTAAAACATTTTTCAGACATTTTTCACTTGGAACTGAGGTGAAAAACTTGAAATATTTGAATTCAAGTTTTTCAGTGAAAAATGTGAATTTTTTTATTTTGAATTTTCCAGCTCAAAATTCACCAGTTTTTCAGGTGAAAATATTGGTGAAAAACTTGAAACCTAGTCGTCTGAAAATGTCATTCCCTTTTCTCTTCTCCAGTTATCCTTTGAGTGCGTGACAGGGTTTGAGAGGTTGTGCATGTAACTGAAGCATTGAGTTAGAACAGCACATGCATGTTGGTGGTCAGCGGCCGTATGTTTCTGTTTATGACATATACCTGTCCTAGTAGCTGCAGCTCTTCTTGTGGAGGCAAATAGAAAGGGTTTTAAACTGTTTCAAAAGTACAACATATCAAGGGGACAAACTTGGAGAGGTTTTTTCTACCGTGGGTCAGATATCACAAGGAGGGGCATTGATAGGTTCCTAGGGAGCATGGCAATGCGGGTGCCATGTTGGCAGAAAAATCGGTGCGGGATTGCCGCTCATGCGGGCAAAACAATCTCCTCATGCAGGGAGAACAAGCTAATATGGGCAGTTTTCGTCGTTTGGCCCGCGGATTTTCTACCATAGGTCAGACATCGCAAAGAGGGGCACTGATGGATCCCTGGGGAGTGTAGCAATGTGTGTGGTATGTTGGCAGAAAAATCGGTGCGGAACTGCCCCTCACACGGGCAAAACAACCTAATACGGGCAGTTTTCGTAGTTTGGACTGCGGATTTTCTACCGTGGGTCAGATATTGCAAAGAGGGGCACTGATGGATCCCTGGGGAGTGTCGCAATGCTCGTGTCATCTTGGCACAAAAATCAGTGCGGAATTGCCGCTCATGCGGGCAAAACAATCTCCTCATGCAGGGAGAACAAGCTAATATGGGCAGTTTTCGTAGTTTGGCCCGCGGATTTTCTACCATAGGTCAGACATCGCAAAGAGGGGCACTGATGGATCCCTGGGGAGTGTAGCAATGTGTGTGGTATGTTGGCAGAAAAATCGGTGCGGAACTGCCCCTCACACGGGCAAAACAACCTAATACGGGCAGTTTTCGTAGTTTGGACTGCGGATTTTCTACCGTGGGTCAGATATTGCAAAGAGGGGCACTGATGGATCCCTGGGGAGTGTCGCAATGCTCGTGTCATCTTGGCACAAAAATCAGTGCGGAATTGCCGCTCATGCGGGCAAAACAATCTCCTCATGCAGGGAGAACAAGCTAATATGGGCAGTTTTCGTAGTTTGGCCCGCGGATTTTCTACCATAGGTCAGACATCGCAAAGAGGGGCACTGATGGATCCCTGGGGAGTGTAGCAATGTGTGTGGTATGTTGGCAGAAAAATCGGTGCGGAACTGCCCCTCACACGGGCAAAACAACCTAATACGGGCAGTTTTCGTAGTTTGGACTGCAGATTTTCTACTGTGGGTCAGATATTGCAAAGAGGGGCACTGATGGATCCCTGGGGAGTGTCGCAATGCTCGTGTCATCTTGGCACAAAAATCAGTGCGGAATTGCCGCTCATGCGGGCAAAACAATCTCCTCATGCAGGGAGAACAAGCTAATATGGGCAGTTTTCGTAGTTTGGCCCGCAGATTTTCTACCCTGGGTCAGATATTGCAAAGGGGGGCACTGATGGGTCCCTGGGGAGCATAGCAATGCGCGTGCCATCTTGGCACAAAAATCAGTGCGGAACTGCCTCTCACGTGGGCAAAATATTCTCCTCATGCTGGGAGAACAAGCTAATATGGACAGTTTTTGTAGTTTGGCCCGCAGATTTTCTACCGTGGGTCGGATATTGCAAAGAGGGGCACTGATGGATCCCTGGGGAGTGTTGCAATGCTCGTGTCATCTTGGCACAAAAATCAGTGCGGAATTGCCGCTCATGCGGGCAAAACAATCTCCTCATGCAGGGAGAACAAGCTAATATGGGCAGTTTTCGTAGTTTGGCCCGCAGATTTTCTACCATAGGTCAGACATCGCAAAGAGGGGCACTGATGGATCCCTGGGGAGTGTAGAAATGCTCGTGTCATCTTGGCACAAAAATCAGTGTGGAACTAACAGCCTCTCACACGGGCAAAATAATCTCCTCATGCAGCTAATATGGACAGTTTTTGTAGTTTGGCCCGCAGATTTTCTACCCTGGGTCAGATATTGCAAAGGGGGGCACTGATGGGTCCCTGGGGAGCATAGCAATGCGCGTGCCATCTTGGCACAAAAATCAGTGCGGAACTGCCTCTCACGTGGGCAAAATATTCTCCTCATGCTGGGAGAACAAGCTAATATGGACAGTTTTGTAGTTTGGCCCGCAGATTTTCTACCGTGGGTCAGATATCGCAAGGAGGGGCATTGATAGGTTCCTAGGGAGCATGGCAATGCGGGTGCCATGTTGGCAGAAAAATCGGTGCGGAATTGCCGCTCATGCGGGCAAAACAATCTCCTCATGCAGGGAGAACAAGCTAATATGGGCAGTTTTCGTAGTTTGGCCCGCAGATTTTCTACCATAGGTCAGACATCGCAAAGAGGGGCACTGATGGATCCCTGGGGAGTGTAGAAATGCTCGTGTCATCTTGGCACAAAAATCAGTGTGGAACTAACAGCCTCTCACACGGGCAAAATAATCTCCTCATGCAGCTAATATGGACAGTTTTTGTAGTTTGGCCCGCAGATTTTGATATCGCAAAAAGGGGCACTGATAGATCCCTGGGGAGTGTAGCAATGCTCGCGCCATCTTGGCACAAAAATCAGTGCGGAACTGCCTCTAATGCGGGCAAAATAATCTCTGGGAATTGGGCATTTGGCAGGCGAATTTTCTGCTGTAAATCCGCAGCAAGCCAAACGTCCTGGGTTAGCATGTGCCTGGATCTGGAGAAGGTGCAGTGGCAAGGGTGCCATATCTGAAAAAAAAAAATCGGTCTGCAAATGCTTCAGACGCAGGCAAAACCATCTGAGGGACCCAGAATCGAGCATTCAGCCAGCAAACCTTCAGTTGTGGATAGGAACTAAGTCAAATGTCTTGGGCGAGAATCTCCCTGTGTTCAGAGGAGGTGCTGAATGTCTTGGGCAAAGATCTCCTGGGGTCGGGAGGAGGTGTAGTGGCATCAAATGACCGAAACTGGGCACTTCAGATTGTTCAGCCCGCGTCAGAAGCAGTTGGCCACCAAATTTTCTCCCAACATGCCACCCGCATCACTGCGCTTCCTGCGGACCTAGAGACACCTTTGACCAAGAGATTTGACTCGCTGCGCATCCACAGCAGAAAACTCACCCACCCGAATGCCTGAATCTGGGCAGGTGCTGGGAATAGTGGGTTTGGTTTGCAGATCAGACACCTCTTGCAGGAACTCTTCACCCGAAACATTTGACTCACTGCCCATCCACACCAGAAAATTCACCTGCCGAATGACTGAATCTCAGCATTTCAGATTGTTTTGCCTGCATCAGAAGCACTTGGGCACCAATGTCTCTGCACTTCTTGCAGACCCAGAGAGACCTTTGTCTGCAATATTTGACCTGCAGCAGGAAATTCACATGCTGAATGACCGTAACTGGGTACTTTGGATTGTTCGGCCTCCGTCAGAAGCACTTGGGCACCAAATTTCCTTCTGAGATCCAACCATCGTTACTCTGCTTCCTGCAGACCTAGGGACATTTTCACTGAGACATTAGACCTTCCGGGATCCATAGGAGAAAATTTGCAGAAAGTTTGCCAGCACAATAACAAAATCGACCACTTCAGATTGTTTGGCCTGTGTCAGAAGCAATTAAGCGCTGATTTTTCTGCCAGCATACCACCTGCATCATTACGCTTCCTGCGGACCCACAGACATCTTCTTCCAAGATATTTGACCTGCAGTAGAAGATCTGCCCGCCAAATGACCGAAACTGGGCATTTCAGATTGTTTGGCCTGCGGCAGAAGCAATTGGGGACCGATTTTTCTGCTGACATGCCACCCACATTACCATAATTCCCGCGGACCTAGGGACATCTTCATCCAAGATATTGGACCTGCAGCAGAAAATCTGCCTGCCAAATGACTGAAACTGGGCACTTCAGGCTGTTCGGCCTGAATCGGAAGCACTTGGGCACCAATTTTTTTTGATATCCCAGTGTGGTTCCTACACTTCCTACAAACCCAGCGACACTTTCGGCCAAAGACATGTGACCTGCCGCGCGATTTTTCTTCGGATATGGCACCTTTGCCACTACACCTCCTGCGGACTCAGGGAAATCTTTGTCAAAGCCATTTGCCTCGCTATAAATTTCTGGCAGAAAATTTGCCCACCGAATGCCCAATTTTGGGCACCTCAAATGGTTTCGCCTCACGGCTGTGGCCGCTTTGTCTTACTGCAAGAAAAACAGCCTGTAATAAATACGTGATGTTCAGTGAGTTTCCCAACGGGTTTTCCTCACCGGTAAAAACGGGCCAAGTTTTTCCTTTGTCATGACGAACCGTCTTTGTTGGGTTAAAAGCTTTCTCTAACCACATGCTTGGTGGGAGAAAGCTTTTACTGCAACAAAGAGGGTTAGTCTTAACAAAGGTAAAACAAAGCCGGGTTTTCCATTGAGTAATAGACACAGGTAAAACTCACTGAACAAGATGTATCTATTACAAGGCTGTTTTTCTTCCAGTAAGACAAAGCGGCCACAGCCGTGCGGCACGGCTGTGCCCGCATCTGAAGCATTTGTGCACCAATTTTTCTTCGGATATGGTACCCTTGCTACTACGCCTCCGCCATACCCACTGAGATCTTCGCCCAAGACATTTGCCTCACTACAAATTTTTGGCAGAAAATTCGCCTGCTGAATGCCCGATTCCCAGAGATTATTTTGTCCGCATTAGAAACAATTCCACACTGACTTTTCTGCCAACATGGCACCCGCATTAATATTCTCCCCAGGGATCCATCAGTGCCCCTCTTTGCGATGTCTGACCTACAGTAGAAAAATCCGCAGGCCAAACTACGAAAACTGCCCATATTGGCTTGTTTTGCCCGTGTGAGGGGCAGTTCCGCACCGATTTTTCTGCCAACATACCACACACATTGCTACACTCCCCAGGGATCCATCAGTGCCCCTTCTTGCGATATCTGACCCACGGTAGAAAATCCGCGGGCCAAACTACAAAAACTGTCCATATTAGCTGTATGAGGAGATTATTTTGCCCGTGTGAGAGGCAGTTCCGCACTGATTTTTCTGCCAACATACCACACACATTGCTATGCTCCCCAGGGATCCATCAGTGCCCCCCTTTGCGATGTCTGACCTACGGTAGAAAATCCGCGGGCCAAACTACAAAAACTGTCCATATTAGCTGCATGAGGAGATTATTTTGCCCGTGTGAGAGGCCGTTAGTTCCACACTGATTTTTGTGCCAAGATGGCGCGAGCATTGCTACACTCCCCAGGGATCTATCAGTGCCCCTCTTTGCGATATCTGACCCACGGTAGAAAATCCGTGGGCCAAACTACAAAAACTGTCCATATTAGCTTGTTCTCCCAGCATGAGGAGATTGTTTTGCCCGCGTGAGAGGCAGTTCTGCACTGATTTTTGTGCCAAGATGACACGAGCATTGCGAGACTCCCCAGGGATCCATCAGTACCCCTCTTTGCAATATCTGACCCACGGTAGAAAATCCGCAGTCCAAACTACGAAAACTGCCCATATTAGCTTGTCTTGCCCGTGTGAGGGGCAGTTCCGCACCGATTTTGCTGCCAGCATACCACACACATTGATATGCTCCCCAGGGATCTATCAGTGGCTTTCTTTGCGATATCTGACCCACGGTAGAAAATCCGCGGGCCAAACCACAAAAACTGTCCATATTAGCTGTATGAGGAGATTATTGTGCCCGTGTGAGAGGCAGTTCCGCACTGATTTTTCTGCCAACATACCACACACATTGCTATGCTCCCCAGGGATCCATCAGTGCCCCCTTTGCGATGTCTGACCTACGGTAGAAAATCTGCGGGCCAAACTACAAAAACTGTCCATATTAGCTGCATGAGGAGATTATTTTGCCCGTGTGAGAGGCTGTTAGTTCCACACTGATTTTTGTGCCAAGATGACACGAGCATTTCTACACTCCCCAGGGATCCATCAGTGCCCCTCTTTGCGATGTCTGACCTATGGTAGAAAATCTGCGGGCCAAACTACGAAAACTGCCCATATTAGCTTGTTCTCCCTGCATGAGGAGATTGTTTTGCCCGCATGAGCGGCAATTCCGCACTGATTTTTGTGCCAAGATGACACGAGCATTGCGACACTCCCCAGGGATCCATCAGTGCCCCTCTTTGCAATATCTGACCCACGGTAGAAAATCTGCGGGCCAAACTACAAAAACTGTCCATATTAGCTTGTTCTCCCAGCATGAGGAGAATATTTTGCCCACGTGAGAGGCAGTTCCGCACTGATTTTTGTGCCAAGATGGCGCGCGCATTGCTATGCTCCCCAGGGACCCATCAGTGCCCCCCTTTGCAATATCTGACCCAGGGTAGAAAATCTGCGGGCCAAACTACGAAAACTGCCCATATTAGCTTGTTCTCCCTGCATGAGGAGATTGTTTTGCCCGCATGAGCGGCAATTCCGCACTGATTTTTGTGCCAAGATGACACGAGCATTGCAACACTCCCCAGGGATCTATCAGTGCCCCTCTTTGCGATATCTGACCCACGGTAGAAAATCCGTGGGCCAAACTACAAAAACTGTCCATATTAGCTTGTTCTCCCAGCATGAGGAGATTGTTTTGCCCGCGTGAGAGGCAGTTCTGCACTGATTTTTGTGCCAAGATGACACGAGCATTGCGAGACTCCCCAGGGATCCATCAGTACCCCTCTTTGCAATATCTGACCCACGGTAGAAAATCCGCAGTCCAAACTACGAAAACTGCTCATATTAGCTTGTCTTGCCCGTGTGAGGGGCAGTTCCGCACCGATTTTGCTGCCAGCATACCACACACATTGCTATGCTCCCCAGGGATCTATCAGTGGCTTTCTTTGCGATATCTGACCCACGGTAGAAAATCCGCGGGCCAAACCACAAAAACTGTCCATATTAGCTGTATGAGGAGATTATTTTGCCCGTGTGAGAGGCAGTTCCGCACTGATTTTTCTGCCAACATACCACACACATTGCTATGCTCCCCAGGGATCCATCAGTGCCCCTCTTTGCGATGTCTGACCTATGGTAGAAAATCTGCGGGCCAAACTACGAAAACTGCCCATATTAGCTTGTTCTCCCTGCATGAGGAGATTGTTTTGCCCGCATGAGCGGCAATTCCGCACTGATTTTTGTGCCAAGATGACACGAGCATTGCAACACTCCCCAGGGATCCATCAGTGCCCCTCTTTGCAATATCCGACCCACGGTAGAAAATCTGCGGGCCAAACTACAAAAACTGTCCATATTAGCTTGTTCTCCCAGCATGAGGAGAATATTTTGCCCACGTGAGAGGCAGTTCCGCACTGATTTTTGTGCCAAGATGGCACGCGCATTGCTATGCTCCCCAGGGACCCATCAGTGCCCCCCTTTGCAATATCTGACCCAGGGTAGAAAATCTGCGGGCCAAACTACGAAAACTGCCCATATTAGCTTGTTCTCCCTGCATGAGGAGATTGTTTTGCCCGCATGAGCGGCAATTCCGCACTGATTTTTGTGCCAAGATGACACGAGCATTGCGACACTCCCCAGGGATCCATCAGTGCCCCTCTTTGCAATATCTGACCCACAGTAGAAAATCTGCAGTCCAAACTACGAAAACTGCCCGTATTAGGTTGTTTTGCCCGTGTGAGGGGCAGTTCCGCACCGATTTTTCTGCCAACATACCACACACATTGCTACACTCCCCAGGGATCCATCAGTGCCCCTCTTTGCGATGTCTGACCTATGGTAGAAAATCCGCGGGCCAAACTACGAAAACTGCCCATATTAGCTTGTTCTCCCTGCATGAGGAGATTGTTTTGCCCGCATGAGCGGCAATTCCGCACTGATTTTTGTGCCAAGATGACACGAGCATTGCGACACTCCCCAGGGATCCATCAGTGCCCCTCTTTGCAATATCTGACCCACGGTAGAAAATCCGCAGTCCAAACTACGAAAACTGCCCGTATTAGGTTGTTTTGCCCGTGTGAGGGGCAGTTCCGCACCGATTTTTCTGCCAACATACCACACACATTGCTACACTCCCCAGGGATCCATCAGTGCCCCTCTTTGCGATGTCTGACCTATGGTAGAAAATCCGCGGGCCAAACTACGAAAACTGCCCATATTAGCTTGTTCTCCCTGCATGAGGAGATTGTTTTGCCCGCATGAGCGGCAATTCCGCACTGATTTTTGTGCCAAGATGACACGAGCATTGCGACACTCCCCAGGGATCCATCAGTGCCCCTCTTTGCAATATCTGACCCACGGTAGAAAATCCGCAGTCCAAACTACGAAAACTGCCCGTATTAGGTTGTTTTGCCCGTGTGAGGGGCAGTTCCGCACCGATTTTTCTGCCAACATACCACACACATTGCTACACTCCCCAGGGATCCATCAGTGCCCCTCTTTGCGATGTCTGACCTATGGTAGAAAATCCGCGGGCCAAACGACGAAAACTGCCCATATTAGCTTGTTCTCCCTGCATGAGGAGATTGTTTTGCCCGCATGAGCGGCAATCCCGCACCGATTTTTCTGCCAACATGGCACCCGCATTGCCATGCTCCCTAGGAACCTATCAATGCCCCTCCTTGTGATATCTGACCCACGGTAGAAAAACCTCTCCAAGTTTGTCCCCTTGATATGTTGTACTTTTGAAACAGTTTAAAACCCTTTCTATTTGCCTCCACAAGAAGAGCTGCAGCTACTAGGACAGGTATATGTCATAAACAGAAACATACGGCCGCTGACCACCAACATGCATGTGCTGTTCTAACTCAATGCTTCAGTTACATGCACAACCTCTCAAACCCTGTCACGCACTCAAAGGATAACTGGAGAAGAGAAAAGGGAATGACATTTTCAGACGACTAGGTTTCAAGTTTTTCACCAATATTTTCACCTGAAAAACTGGTGAATTTTGAGCTGGAAAATTCAAAATAAAAAAATTCACATTTTTCACTGAAAAACTTGAATTCAAATATTTCAAGTTTTTCACCTCAGTTCCAAGTGAAAAATGTCTGAAAAATGTTTTAACTTTTTCGGTTGTATTCTTGGTGTAAAATGGGCTGAAAAAGAACATGTATATTTCATTACATTTTTCACCAAAAACTACAGTAGAAAACAATGTGAAAAATATGTGAAAAATGTGAACCCCAGTTTCAAATTTTTCACAAATTTTTCACCACATTTCTTTATCGCTTTTTTCACAATTTTTTCAGCACTTTTCCCGCTGAACATTGTCGTGAAAAATGTTTTACATTTTCCACCCCAATTTCCGGGTGGTAATAGAGGTGAATTTTGAGGTGTAAAACTCATGAATTTTGTTTCAAGTTTTTCACCTTGAATTCCACTTGAAATAGTGGTGAAAAAAGTTTTAAAATTTTCACCTCTTTTCTCAGTGAAAAATGCGTAAAAATCCCGCTGAATTTTGGGTGAATAGTTGGTGTAAAACATTATGAATTTTATTTCAAGTTTTTCACCTTGAATTCCACTTGAAATAGTGGTGAAAAAGTTTTAAATTTTTCACCTCTTTTCTCGGTGAAAAATGTCTGAAAAACAAACGACATTTTTCACCGTAAATTGAGGTGAAAAATTTGAATCTCCCAACCAGTGTTGTGCTTGAAATATCAATTTCCCGTGCTAACGATTTTTCTTCGGGGGAACTATGGACAGATCAATATTAGATGGAAGGAAACTGAGCAAGAAATCCCTCTTGAAGACTGGTTCAGACGCGGGGAGTTGAACCCCGTTCCGCGAGCTGTAGATCATAATCGAGGCTCCTCAGAGAGCCTCGTGGTGTGCCGTACACCACGTCCAATGTAAACTTCTCCTTCAGCGCTGGGTGATCGAGCTTGATTTTATTTATTAGAACGACGACGTGTGCATGCACGGGTAGGCAGTTGAATCTGGATTTTGCCTAACACTCTCAGGGGTAGCACGAATCGTGTGTTGGAAAACTCATACTATTAACAGCAAGCGGGTCTGAGAAAGGATGCAGCTGCGATGTGGTGAGCCAAATTTAAATTCAAATTTTGAACCAAAAATGGATGCAACTTAGAGCGGCTATTCGGACGCGGGGAGTCGAGCCCCGTCCTCCGAATTTATGACTCACCTGATGTCTCGCATGCGCTCCGTGCATCACGTCCGTTCTGAAAGCGCTGGAAACGGCAGAAATTAAGGTAAGAAAAAGTTGCATGCACCTTGAATATTCCATTTCCTCCGGAATGCTCCTGCCAGTTGGATTCCTATTTCATGTTTCACTTGAAATCCGTTGCTCAGAGTCGAGGCAAAACGATAGAGGTTGGTGAACGTTGCGGTTCGGGTAAGGAGGCCCCGTGAAGCTCCCGCCAAGGGTTGTCCGCCCAAAACCTCGAATTTTGGCCTCAAATATCCAATTTTTTTCAGGTTTTGGGCCTCAAATATCCAAAATCGGACAGGGGTGGTCACGTGAATGATCAAAAAATCGAATTTTTCGCGCGTTAAATTGTATTTTTCGCTCCCGGGCAGCGGTATAAGTATAATAGTATCTATTTAGCCTTGGGCTTGGGAAGCTTTATTGTGAGCTTTTTTACTTCCTTTTGTACGGCGGGCTTCGTGAATGCCAGCCATTTTAAGGCCGCGAGGGAAGTAATTAGTACACCGACAAAAATTCCCCAGGTGGCAGCAACCTGAAATCCACACCTCTGAGGCATGAAAGACCCACCTGGATACCAGCTGCCAGGACCCTGGGAGCCAGACTTCATATTGTATGGTCCCATAATGGCCCAGTTCGGGCTGGAGATCAGCTGGCTTGGCACCCATCAGACGGCGGCAACAATGACTGGGAGAACAATGGGTTGAATTTCCCCAATCGGGATAGCTGCAGGTTTCAAACTTGAAGGTAATAATCGGACTCGGGTCGAGAAAAGGTGGATTTGGGCTCCAAAAGATTGCACACAGGAATACAGTCGTTAACCGGGAAGCGCAACAACACCACGTAGCGCAACATCGCCAAACAAACAGCTTACAAGCACGGCTGGACCGTCCTCGGACCGTACACCCCTGTTTTTGAGGTCGCTGAGCACGATAGGACACATCCCGAGGGTCAAAACATTTGCGATGACCCAGAAATACGAGTTTTATTGAGCAAATACGGGGAAAATGGTCAAATTTCAAGGTTTTTCAAGTCCTTTGACACCACCTGGTGGTGCCGCTGGGCTAAAAACTCCCGAGGACGTGGTAGGGCATCATATCACATGGCATAAAAAATATCTAGCCAAGCAATCCAAGTATAGCTCCATAACGAGCCATGTAAAATTGACCATCTAACAAGCACCAATTGCGGTGATGGCGCCCGAGTGCTAGAAGCCAGAAATATACAACTCTGAGTGAGTTAAGATGTTTGTGGGGTTGGTGACAATGCTCATGAATTTTCTTGGCTGAAAATATGTACTGCATTGGCATCAACGATTGACCATAACTTGTTGCGCTTCCACGTTATTTGGCCAAATTTGGCCTCCCGGAAAGATCGACGCCGTATGGGCCCGTCAAGTGCTCAAACCCCGAGAAGTAAATTGGAGGTTGGAATTCATAACCTTATGAGTCACTTGGCCCTTTGGAGCGCATAATTTGGTCTAGAAATGGACGACATATAGGCGGCGCAAACTAAAAGTTGCGCTTCCCGGTTAACGACTGTAATTACAAGCAATGGTACTAGAATACATATATATATAGTGCGACTCGACGAGAATCCCGAGTTCATCAGGAGAAATATCTTGAAGACTCCAGACTTTGAGGAAATTGAGCTTGGTCTTCATTGTTTTCAAGGCTAGTTTGAACCATTTTGAAGGGGGGGTATCTTCAGACTCCGAGGAGTGAAGTTGATCCCAGGAATATTTGTCACTTGCTCGAGACACGGCGGGAGGAAGGTCTTGATGGCAGAGAGGACTCCAAGTTTGAGTGGCAGGCAGAGATCCACGGGGGCGGAAACAAAAGTCGTGCAAGCCAAGCGATGCTCGCTGGAACTTTATACAATGCCAGAGCCATGTATTGCCTATTCGGGAATTTCAACCGACATTGTTCTCAAACAATGGGAGTTCGTGAACGCAGGATGCAACGGACTTAGCGAGAACTCGAGGGCAAAGTGGTATCAAGTAGAGCCAGTACAGCCAGAATATCTCACAGAAGGGAAATTCTTCTGAGGTTTGAACTTGAACCTGATTCAACGTTCAAAATTGATTCCAGGTGCATGGAAAATAAGACCCGATGTTGTGCGGAAGTCTTTCTTTGCAGTCAGTTGGAACCAGGTTAAGTGTGAAAAAATAGCCACAAAATAGATACAAGCTGAATTCGCGGGATGGTCGACAGCCGAGTGGACTCTGGTGGCCAGCTGATATGACAGATTTGTACTCCGGGTGGTGGCCATGCCGAGGAAGGATGAATGACGGCTGGAGAATTTGATGGCTGAACAATGGTGCGGCCACCTGGTTGCCTGATTCAGGCCAGTTGGCGGTGTAAGGGTTCTACCAACAACTACAATGTCTGCCCTAAACAAACCTCGCGATACGGCGTCGGCCGGACTTGCAGTAGCCATTTTATCTCTTGACAACTGTTAGACAATAAATTTGGAAGTGCAAGAATGAAAAGCGTGAGAATTATGAAATCTCAAAAAAAAAAAAAAAAAAAAAATTGAGCAAGAGGTTCGAACCAGCGATCACAGAAAACTAGATTAGAGAACACGAACACAGAAAGCCGTTCGGCCACAGCGACATTTCCAAGACCTGCAACATAAAGTACTAGGCAGGTGACAAGACTTTCCTGGAATTTGGCCCAAAGTTTGGCTTCCGACCCTCAAATATCCAATTTGCGGACAAGGTTTTGAGATTTTGGCCCTCAAATATCCAATTTTCGGACAAGGAAAATCGAAAATTTGGGCCTCAAATATCCAATTTTCCGGACAACCCTTGGCAGGAGCTTCACGGGGCCTGGGTAAGGAAGGCGGCTGTCCGGCCCGTTCGTGTGTCGACATCTTTGTCGGGCGCTTAAAGTTCCGGCCCGGGCACTTTCTTGCTCTAAGTACCGTCCACTTCAATCTGCCTTGGAATCAAATTCGCCAGCTGCAAAAGGCCTGACTGGACTTTTGCGAGGCGACGGTTATACTTGCGAAGCTCGACTGCTTCACCATGAGACTCAGTGCGACAAAAGGTCAGCGGGTTTGTTTTTCGCATATTCCAGCTTATTCTGACGCGTTGTTCGCTTCTCGCACAAAGGCTTCGCCCATGCGACTTTGCTGCAGTAGATTGATAGCAGAACAAGCCTCAGTGCTGCCCGGCGCTCGTGACTAGTTCCTCTCAACTCTGGCACATCACGGCAACCGCACTCCTCGCCCGAATGTCGACGGGTTACAGCCTACGCGGTGGGCTACGGCGAATCAGCTGCATCCCGCACGCTGGGCGCTGAGCACGGGGTCTTCATTGAATTTATTCTGACGTGGAACGACTGGAGGCCTCGCTCCAATTCCTACCCCCGAGGTGTGTGTATTGATACTTCCTAACCCACTGATTTGCTCATAACCTTTTACTCGTAGAACGAGTCATGATTCCATCCCAAGCTCTCTTCCGCGAATCAAGCCTCCTTTCACGCCGCAAAAACTCTCCATGTCCGCGCGGCCGCCAGGACACTCTTATAGACGACACCCTCTCTGCCCGTGCGCACCAGCACTAGTGCGCGCTCCCGAGAAGCGCCACGTCTCCGTCTCCACACCCGTACTAACACCACGCTGCCCACCCACCTTTGCATCCTCGAGCGCCACCCGCGCACCTCCAAATCGTCTCATACACACCACCTCGCGCTCCCGCCTCCTCTCCGGCACCCGCGCGCCCACGACCCGGGTGCCGTGCTCCTTCGACCCCCTTTTCCGAAGCGAGGGTTAGTTATTGCGGAGTGGAACTCTTGGACGAGTGGGAGGGCGTTGAGACAAGTGCAGCGAGTGCGAACAGCCTAGACTTGGGCTTGAGGTACGTATCTCTAACAAGGTCGACGGTTGGCTCGTGTGCTCATACATGTACAGTACGTCGTGCGCTGGGAATCCCTCGAGCCCACCCGCGACACATATCGCCGCCGGGACGGTGCGGTGTTACACCGATATCAATCCATCGGTGCACGACCCCGCGCTCCCCCGTTCTCGTCCTTTTCCGTGGAGATGGAGATGTCGACCTTCGCGCCGACGATGATACACTTCCTTTCCCTATCGCATCGCATCGCTTCCCGGCCCTCAGCTCCTCTGTTTACGCCGCGCGCTCGCGGGTGCTTACTCACCTCCCCACCGGCACACCGACACTCCCCTGGCCGCATATCTCAAGCACCATCATGGTCCCGACATGCTGCTCCGGGCGCCGCTCCCTCGACCCGCATGCTACTTGCTTTGGAGACCGCGACGCGCGTGCTCTCTCTAGGTGGGATAGCGATGGGGATGGGTTGGCGAAGGCGCGGAGCCTCTCCCACCCATACCGCACGCCCGCGCGCTCCCTCCCTCTGGCGTACTTTCTCTACGGTGCCCTCGCACGTCGTACTCGCCCGCTTTCTTCGCCGGTAATCACGCACGTATTCGCATTTCACCTCCCTCGGGACACACGTGCCTCCCTCCGCCCCTCCCACGCGCGCGCGAGCCTCGTGTACCCCGGTCTCCTGAGCCCGCGATATCTTCGTTCCCGCGCCTTGAAAGTGGGACAGGAACGGGGCGCGGGTGTGAATGCGAAGGTGGGGATGGGGATGGGGACGGAGATAGGACCGGCGATGGAGAGGGGGAGGGAGGGAGACGAGCAGGTGGGTGGGAATGTGGGAACGGAGCTGCGCGGACGAAGGGAAGGGAAGGCGAAGGGAGGACGATGGGAGAAGGGAAGACGAAGGACGAAAGGGACGGGGTTGTCGGATGGGGTGGTGTGGCTCGGTGTGCGGGTACAGTGTAAATGCGGGCGCGGGCGCAAGTACGCGGGTGTTGTGCAAACGCGCGCGCGGGCGCGGGGTGTGAGATGGGACGGCGGGGATGGGCAAGGCAGGGACGGAGATGGGAATGGGAATGAAGACGAGCGGGTGGGACGACGCGCGATCCCCCGCTCCTCCTTGGTCTTTGACATGCGCCCACAGTTAATCATCCTCGCATGCGCAGTTTCGCGCATTTGGCGGGGCTCTGTCCTCCTCGCGCTTCGTTCGCGCCTCATGCGGTGGCCTCGACGCGCGTCCCCCTGTTCCTCCTCGGTGCGCCCGCGCAGCATCCTTGCATGCGCGGTTTCGGGCCTTTGGCAGCGTCGCGTCTTCCTCGCGCCCCGTTCGAGCCCCCGCGTACACCGCCGCATGCGGTGCTCGCCATCTGCATCGAGTGCCGAGGGGCGGACGGGACGGTCCTGCGTGCGCGGGGCAAGTGGGCCTCGGACGCGCGCCCTCCCTCTCGTCACTTTCATCTTCGTCCACCCGCGCCCCCGCCTCTGGTCCTCCTCATCCACCGTCGCCCCCGCTCGTCATCCCAGTGTTTGCGTGTGCGCTCCATCGCCCGCACACATCGAGGGGTGCCGACTTTCTGTGTCGAATGCCGAATGTGCGCAGACGCGCAACCTCTCGTCCTCCTTATCCTCGTTCACCCGCGCCTTCGCCTCTCGCCCCTCATCCATCCTCCCGCCTCCCTCGTCCCCCTCGTCGCCCCCGTATACCCCGCCCCACCCGAATCAAGTGCGGCCTCGGACTCGGCGCAGATGCCGTGGCCGTGTGTGCGCGCTCCTTGCACACGCCGACGGTGATGAACCAATTTGCGGGGGCGCGGTGCGCGGGCCCCGGCCGAGTTTGCTTGCGCGCGCGCCGTGCTGGGCGGACACGGCTGCATTGCCGTGCTGCATCCGCGCCTCACCCATCTCGAGTCTCGTACTCACCGTGTTCCTGTGTACGTACTTATTGCGTGAATAAATCTATTCCAAGATAACTTCTCTGTGGGATTCTGGTTGATGAGGACGAAATGAAGCGAACGCGGGCTTGAATCGAATGTACATAGCTCAATTGATAGAGGTAAAGTACAACCGAATAAAGGACCGGTGCCCGCTGCATGTATCCACACCCTCGATCCCGCTCGCCTGACTCTCGGCAAGCTCTCTCGTGCGCGCCCCTGTTGCGTTGGTGTTGACTGTGGAGTATCTGTCAGTATCTGTCCTACGTCGATGCGCACCTACTCACAATTTTTGAGGGGATTTTGCGTGCCCAGTGAATAAATTCTTTCTCACTCAATTCTCAACGGATTTCAATGACAGCATATGCAAAATTCATGGTTCGAGCAGGCACACTTTATGGTGATAAACTTACGGAGCACGGTGAAGTTTTGAAAGACCTGATTTTAGGCAGCGCGCGTGAATCTTACACGCTGAGTTCTACATGGTTTAACCTGAAACAACGCGGTCATTCCATGGTCATTATGGCCAGGAACACCCTCCGGAAATTATAGAGTGCCCGCGCAATTAACGCGCACCCGGCGACGCGACGAATCAGACGGAAGACGGATCAATATAAGCTGAATATAAGCAATTGTTGTGGCGATTGATCTGGTTCGACATTGCGGAAGAATCTGCCGGTGTTGATGGCGCACATCAGACTTGAACCCAGATTCAGATTCGATTTAAGTGGACCTACACCATTGTCGGCCTGCCTGTGAAGAACAATGTGAGTTCTGACTGAACCAAAATTTATTGCAACTCAGCCCTGTCAAATTGAGCTCAGCGCAGCGCCATCATATGGTGGGTTAGGAACAAATTGCTGTCAGGATCTGTGGGGAGTTGAGAGGTCATTAAGGATGAGAGAATGCAGGGAAAAAAATGAAGGACAGATGAAAAATTGTATGTACAGTACATGGAGAGTAATCTGCCAGTGAGGCGGTGAGTAAAGCTATTGCGGGGAATGGGCCACAAACCGAGGCAAGGGTGAATAGCTCAAGGTTGGCGAAGCAAAGCAACCAAAACCTGGAAGGAGAGCTAGAAAAAGTTGACGTGAACATATGAACATGAGAAATACTGTTTGAGATGGATGAGGTTTAAAAAGGCACACACACCGTAAATAAGACTACCCTGGCAGGTGTTCTTACCTACGGTATTTTGACTCCGAGCAAGAGGTACTCAACCTCTAGATCACTCAATAATCCCACCTCGAGCTCCCTGTAAAGATAATCAGAGGATACTTAGAAGTAACTTGGGGCAAATGGCTCGTCTGTATTTGGGGTCTCATACAATGGGCTTCGAGTAGTGTCGAAGGTACTATTCCTGTAGGGAGGGCCTAGTGCTCAACTTCCACGATTCCAAACATCTGGGAAAAAAGTTTGCACCGGAGAGAATGCGCCCCGGGGCGCATTGACACTGCATGTTGTAGTGCATTCCTTGTAAGGCTCCAACCATTTAGTTTAGATTTAAAGATTTTAGTAAACTAAACCTAGTAAACCATTTAAAAAGGGTTTAAAACCGTTTATAAAGGGTATTTTTGCAGATAATTGAGCTCACCACCATCTACGATGTGGTGACTCGGATGGAGAGGCAGGTCAGAAAAAAATGTGGTTTATTCAAACCAAACTCCAAACGATGCTCTCATAGACATTGGAGCCAACAGGGACTCCTCTCCGGCTGCCTGCAGAAGCACATCAAACAGATTTGATGGTTCAACTGCCTTCCAGATCAGGAAATAACCCCCTAACCTTCTGCAACTTGAATTGGTATCTGGCGGTAAGAGTCTTCAGGTGGCTCAAAATAATTTCTTCGGGCTTACTGTGGGATGATAATTACCTGGTTGCAAGCAGCAAACCAGCTGCAGGTATGAGGTGCGAGGCAAATCATAACAGTTCGTTTAAAGCATGTACTCGTTATGGACAAAAGTGATGGACGGTGGTCGTTCTCACTATTCTGACCACCGACGCACTCCAAACAACTTGTTGAGCAAAAATTTGAGTGAATAGAAGATATTTGGTTGTGTTAATAGAATGCCAAAAAAGGAAATTCACAAAATATAGTACATCTTTGCTCAGAATTTGAAACTGACTTTTTAGGGAGGGCTGTTATGTAAGATCTGGTTCCATAGTCGAAAAGTGCTCGTTAAGTAGTGTAAAATACCACTTTGAATCATATTAATACCATGTGATTTGAGCTCACAATCTCCGCCAAAAGATGGTCATTTTCAGTGAAAATAGGCAAATTTGAGCAAAAGATGGTGAAAATGACCATTTTCTGGCGGAGATTGTGAGCTCAAATCACATGGTCAAAATTACTGAAAAAATAAAATTGTAGGTGATATTCTTTTTTCTTATCTTTGATCCCCCTTGATGTACACGTGATTGTTTGGTTACACCTTTTGAGCAAAACAAAACAACTACCTTGGATCAGTAACGCGGAATTCAGCCAGGGAACTCAACACGCTTTCCTCAAGCACAGCAACTGTCTGCACACGCAGTGAACCGACCCAGTGCCAGTACAGAGTCACCAAGTTCAACCATGTTGGGAACTCGACGTGATCAACATGTACTGCTCGGCCTTCTCCGAAAGCTCTAACTTCACGCAACACTGGTATTACATTCATGAAATTTCATTGAGCAGAAGGAGTACCGTACAAGAAGTGTATGCCCCAATTCACACCGCGTAGTCCCGTGCCTGGTCAGGGGCTTGGAAAATGGGTACAGTAAGTGTTTATGTGTGCCCTTTCCATTCAAGGAAGTTTGTGGCATCCTGTGCTCGATGAACAGACCAGGTAACTTCTTATATTCTCGGTTTGAGTGAAGGAAGAATTAATTTGAAGGCTATATAGTTTTTCCAAAATCCGAAGACATGCGACACCACATTCGGGTCGCGCGCGGGGCGTGTCGAGGATTGAGAAAGAAGAGACTTCAAGATTCAATGCAAATTGTTCGTGTACGCTTCAAGAGTATCACACTTGTTCTCTTTGAGGGGAAACACCTAGTGTAGCTGGTTTGAAGTATGTTGGGGATCAACAGTTCGGGGAGCTACCCTTGCTTTAAACTCCAGAGCAACCCAGCGTAAATCAGATGGATGCTAGTCATACGGCTCCCACACTGAAATATAGGTGATCTCGACGGTTGTAGGTTCCAGAGCACTGTCAATTTGACAGTGTGAACATTGAATGTTCAGCCCTTGACCATTCACCGTCGAAGATATCTTGTAGGACACATTCTGGATATCCTTACTGAAAAGTCATGGAGTTGAATGGTGCAGGAGCGAGTGATCAAATTGAACCTCACTTCAAGAACAAGTCAGTTTAGTTTGGTAATTCTTGCCCTTTCTCAATGTTCCATGTCAGAAAATAACATTAGTTGTATTTGCGGGGATGCTGTGCCTCACGCAGCATTGCCGCACGGTAATGCGACCAACACTATTAAGATGAGTGTTTCCTGAGACCTCCAATCTGCATCCAATGCCTTCATTTGATGTTCTGACATGACAAGAAAGTCAGGTAAACCGCTGTGCAGGGGACTTGGTACTGAAACCACATAGAAAATAGTGTCTTTCAGTCAATAGATGCACTACTAAAGTATAAAGTCTCCAGGGGTCATCTGCACACAAACAAACTCTAGTTTTAGCCTTTAGTCCGAAGCTGGGATTGGTGTGGCAGTCACGGCATTTTCTCCTGGCCCGGGGATGAGGGGGATCACACAAGTGGTTGAAGAAGTTTCCATGGCATAAGACAAAGAATTGAGCCTGGGGAAAGGGCAACCAAGATATAATATTTGACATGTATATTATTCATTGAGGGCTCTCCACCTGGGTATAACATGTTGCCCAGTCTGGACCATATACAAACTTGTCATATGAGAGCAAGGTCTGTTGTTGACCAATGTCAAGTGTGTTGTGTGGAGACCACAGTCCTGCTCTAAGGGGCATAGGGAGCCAAAATAGGAGTTCTGAGGGGAGACAAGAGACCCAACCATTGTGGATTTGCCAATGCAGGGGGGCAGAAGAGGACTTCAGGAGGAGACTAGGATAGAAAATGAGTCCATACGAAAAGGTATCTATAGACACGGAACCCACATTAAATAAACTCCATCCACTCACAGATTGGGAAAAGGTGAGCGAATTGGTGTGCCCCTCTGGAGGTTCATTAAGTGCAGCTCCAGTCTCTGCATCCCAAATGCGCACAGTCTTGTCCCAGGAGCCACAGACAATTCTCTTGCCATTGGGTGAGGAAGCAACTGAGGTGACCAAATGAGTGTGCCCCTCTGGAGGTTCATTAAGTGCAGCTCCAGTCTCTGCATCCCAAATGCGCACAGTCTTGTCCCAGGAGCCACAGATAATTCTCTTGCCATCAGGTGAGAAAGCAACTGAGGTGACCGAATCAGTGTGCCCCTCCAGTGGTTCCCTGAGTGCAGCTCCAGTCTCTGCATCCCAAATGTGCACATTCTTGTCACCAGAGCCAGACACAATTCTCTTGCCATCAGGCAAGAAAGCAACTGAGGTGACCCAACTGGTGTGCCCCTCCAGCGGCTCCCTCAGTGCGGCTCCAGTCTCTGCATCCCAAATGCGCACAGTGTTGTCATAAGAGCCAGAGGCAATTCCCTTGCAATCAGGGGAGAAGGCAACTGAGGCGACCCAATGAGTGTGCCCCTCCAGCGGCTCCCTGAGTGCAGCTCCAGTCTCTGCATCCCAAATGCGCACAGTCTTGTCCCAGGAGCCAGACACAATTCTCTTGCCATTGGGTGAGGAAGCAACTGAGGTGACCCAATGAGTGTGCCCCTCCAGCGGCTCCCTGAGTGCAGCTCCAGTCTCTGCATCCCAAATGCGCACCATGTTGTCACAAGAGCCAGAGACAATTCTCTTGCCATCGGGTGAAAAGGCAACTGAGGTGACCAAACTGGTGTGCCCCTCCAGTGGCTCTCTGAGTGCAGTTCCAGTCTTTGCATCCCAAATGTGCACAGTCTTGTCATCAGAGCCAGAGACAATTCTCTTGCCATCGGGTGAAACGCAACTGAGGTGACCCAATCAGTGTGCCCCTCCAGGGGCTCCCTGAGTGCAGCTCCAGTCTCTGCATCCCAAATGCGCACAGTCTTGTCATGAGAGCCAGACACAATTCTCTTGCCATCGGGTGAGAAGGCAACTGAGGTGACTCTACTGGTGTGCCCCTCCAGCAGCTCTCTGAGTGTAGCTCCAGTCTCTGCATCCCAAATGTGCACAGTGTTGTCATAAGAGCCAGACACAATTCTCTTGCCATCGGGTGAGAAGGCAACTGAGGTGACTGAACCGGTGTGCTCCTCCAATGGCTCTCTGAGTGCAGCTCCAGTCTCTGCATCCCAAATGCGCACAGTGTTGTCCTCAGAGCCAGACACAATTCTCTTGCCATCAGGTGAGAAGGCAACTGAGGTGACCCAATGAGTGTGCCCCTCCAGCGGCTCCCCAAGTGCAGCTCCAGTCTCTGCATCCCAAATGCTCACGGTTTTGTCATCAGAGCCAGACACAATCCTCTTGCCATCAGGTGAGAAGGCAACTGAGTTGACCGAATTGGTGTGCCCCTCCAGTGGCGCCATGAGTGCACCTCCAGTCTCTGCATCCCAAACGCGCACAGTGTTGTCCCCAGAGCCAGACACAATTCTCTTGCCATCGTGTGAGAAGGCAACTGAGTTGACCGAATTGGTCTGCCCCTCCAGTGGCGCCATGAGTGCAGCTCCAGTCTCTGCATCCCAAATGCGCACAGTGTTGTCCCCAGAGCCAGACACAATTCTCTTGCCATCGTGTGAGAAGGCAACTGAGGCGACTGAATCGGTGTGCCCCTCCAGTGGTTCCCTGAGTGCAGCTCCAGTCTCTGCATCCCAAATGCGCACAGTCTCGTCCAAGGAGCCAGACACAACTCTCTTGCCATCAGGTGAAAAGGCAACTGAGGCGACCCCATCAGTGTGCCCCTCCAGTACAGCAATTGTATTTGGCCACATCTTCATCCTCCCCCTTGTCACTGTTAGTAGTTGTGGGAATTTGTGTGAGAATATTTCTGTGAATTTAGACTCCTCTGGTGCCAAGGCCAGTGCTGATAGATAAATGTGGGGAGCTCTTTGACTGATTGCTTCCAAAAAGAAGTAAATAAATCTTTTGGCATCGGTCAAAAACTGGAGAAGGGGCATGCTCTAATAATCTTTAGTCCTCATGACACCCCATAAGTGCATTCTTAAACATACCTCACTTCCCCAAGCTATCAATTTAGACAAGGCCTCCTGCCCACAGTGCACAATCCCAAGCAAACTCAACACCTCCAGCCAAAATAGAAAGTTTGTGAACAGCAGGTTCTGCACTCTGAGGCCCCTCCATGAATCATACACTATCTCCACTACATGATTCACCCAAAATTGAGCAGCATATCGGAGATGCAGGGGAATGTAATTGTCAAGTCGCCACTGCAGATCTGGCATGTCCATGTTTCGTAGGTATGAGGTTGGTAGTTCACAGATATTGAATTTTAGTTGTCTGTCCAATGCCTTTATAAGAGCAGACACCAGGGCTCGCTGCTGATTTTCTGTGCCACAGAGGATGTCTGGCCGGTTCACTTGAACATAAGATGTCATAAACTCTCTGAACGAGAGATGTATGATTCGAATGGCTCCCCCTGGAATAGCAGAAACATGGATTACAGCACTCAGAGGGAGTAGTATCCCCAGTACAACTGATTTATCCAGTTCAAGCAAGTCTGACAAACTCTGGCAGTCCAAAGGTTCCAGGAGATGTAAAATTGTACTCAGAACTCTCATGGTTCGGTCATGTGAGTGCTGAGCACGCCGGTCTTTGCGGGTCACTGATGGGATGGCATAATTCACAATTCGGAGGTATAGATCATGCAGGTCAGTGAGAACTTCACCATTCAGGAGGTAATCAACAGATTCTTGTGGGGGTGTCTGTGGCAGTCCTGCAAGAACATAACGAACAGCTGTAGCTGCAAAGACAAAAAGTCCATTTGCAAGGATTGTCACTTCTTCTGCTTGCTTTTTCTGGATCTTCCAGGGATTACGTGTAATCCAGTTGGCCCCATCAAGTGATTGCTCAACATAGAGGTGTATGTCATGCTGAACTATACTGTGTTCAACTTTGTCGAGGACAACCCTATGTGTCCGAGGAAGAAGTTTGTCAAACTCCAGATAGGAAGGGACATCAGGGCGTCCAGTCAGAAAGAATCGGATATGGGCCGGGATGTCAGCAATGCTATCCAATAGCCACCGCAGGAATTTCTGGCCACGGTCTTCCCCACATTCATCCAGAGCATCAAGACAGATGACCCATGGTTTTGAACAAGGAGGTAGCTTCACAAGAATTTCTACAACCAGTTTGTTGAACTGCAGGCGTGGTTCTGTGTTGCAAATGCGAGTACAATCTGTCTCCAGTAGCTCAATGAGATGAGCCCGAAAGCCAGAATCATAATCTGCAAGCTGCATGGCAAGTGTCATAGCAAGGTGATTTATCTCCCTGCGGTCTGTATGGTCACGGGAAAAGAAAAAAGATGCTGCAAGCATATTTTCCTTCTCAGCCCAGATAGTTGCAACTGTTTTTGCAATGGTGGATTTGCCCGATCCTGCAACTCCACTGAGCATGACCACGCGGAATGAATCAGGAGTGCTGGTCAAGCGTGTAACAAGGTCCTGGATTACGGCAACTCGTGTACCATCCATGCATTTCTCGGGTGTGTTGACAGCATTATAATGTGCTGCCACCGGTTTGAGATTTGCTAAAATCTCTCTGCCATTGTTGTTGCCTCTCCCATGGACTGCGGTGGCAATACTATCAGCTTTTCTGTCAATCCCCTGAGCTGTGGTGTCCAACACTTACAATTCATTTGTGTGCCACTACTGTTATTGAGAAACGGTGTTTGGGAGAGGATGAATTGACATACATATTATTATTCACAATGAAGTGTTCAGCCTCAACAGCATAAGACATCCTGGGACCCTCCCCAGGACCTCCATCCCCACCCAGGATGCCACCTCCCCCGCCTGCGCCCCCTACGCCCCCTGGGAAAGATAAGCAATAACATTGGCTTCACCAATTTTGCGACGCACCATAGATGCTCTGATTAACTGTGTGGAATTCACTAGCCCGGTGAGACATTGTAGGGCTAGTGAGCAAGGATTGGTATTGATTACAGGTGGATCTTGTGTCTACAGTGCAATGGAGGTGGAGGTGAAAGAACAAGGGCTGACTGACAGCTCACCGCTCACTGACACACAGCACGCGACCAACATGTGTCATTTACGACCCCAAACTTTGGCTCAATTTTTTCATTGGTGGATATTAACGGCTAGAACACATCGATGACATGGACGCAGATTGGGCGGGGGTTCTTATTTGTACCCTTAAACAAGGGGGGTCAAGTCTGGGGTAATCTGAATCACGTCCTAACTTGACGTAGTTTTACTCACTGAAACCGAATATCACTGTCCCGAAGCATGAATGTAAGTCGTTGTAGAGTTTAAGACGAAAACATTATTCCTATATCGGGCCTGATAAGACATTTGATGTGTCCAAATACAGTAATTTATCATGTGACCAGCCAAATGGGCTAGACTTTACCCAAAGTCTTTTCCTTCCACAACTCCGTTTACTCTAGTTTAAGCCTCGGAATACATCCCGACGACCTCCAGGAAGGCATCCAGCAAAAAAAATCAGTGAAAATTGACATTTTGGCGGTGATATAAGCCACTTTCCCACGGGCGGGGGAGGGGGGGTAAGGCCAAAACCTTTGAAAAAATAAAATTGTAGGTGATATCCTTTTTTGTAATCTTTGATTCCCCTTGCCCTTAAAACTCTTTGCGACTCGGAGTTCAGACTGACTTCCTAGGGCTACACCACCGTTTCGCTGGCTACCTTGAATGAGGTCGCAGTCGGCAACGTTGCTCCGTGGGAAAATCAATGTTAGATCTACGCCCCCCGACCAACGTTGTTTCGACGTTGCGAGTGCCCCACGTCGGATTCACGTCGATTCCCAAAGGGGCAAGGCTCTCCTTGGGCCTCTTTGTGGCGCCATTTTTTTTTCCTTGGGGATTTTTTACCACTCGCTTTCCTTTGGGGCCAACTTTTGTGTTTGCTATACAATATGTAGAAAGAGGTAGAGGTACACTATAATTGTGATATAATTGTGATATATGCTCCGTAAGTATGGGGGACAGCGTTGGGCAAGGAATGATGACTAGAGGACGAAAATTGCAACAAGTCACCTCGGTCTCAAATGGCAGAGAAGACTGGCAGTGCAGTGGAGTGAAAGTAAGGTAGTATGGAAATACTGGGCCAGAGAAGGAGGAGAACAAGCATTAGGGGGGAGGGTCAGTGGAAGGCGGGAACACAGCAGGAGGGCTAAAGTAGTGTGAAGGGTGAGGGTGAGAGGGGAAGCGGACTTAGAAATTTTTCCATGCTTGCCCTGTGCACTGATCTGCCCTCGAGCCGAATTGTTGGCTACGCTGGGAGTATTTTGGGTTCAACGTTGATTTGAAGTGGAGGAATGAAGGTTGATTCAATGTCGTAACGGGCATATATTGACATCGGTCCAACGCCGAAATTCTGCCAAATGATTCAACCGCCTCTGAGCGTCGTTTCAAGCATGGATGAGGATCTAAAGCCTCCGCATCGGTACAAGGCGGCAACTGCGCCATCTTCTCGTGAATATGGGCATTGAAAACTTGTTGGTCGGAGGACGTGCGGTTCACCTCAGGTCGCTAAACGGTGGTGTAGATGGGGGAAAAAAGTTATGACACAATAGCAATCTGAATTGCCTATTTAGACGCGGGGCGTCGAACCCCGTTCGGCGAGCTTAATTGCAATCAAAGAGGCCCAAGAAAGCCCGCGGTGTTCCGTACACCACGTCCGAGTTATTCTACCCTGGAGGAAACCGCGGTTGAAAGAAAACTTGAAGGCCAGAAATTAAATCGAACACACCCCCCAAACTCCTTGTGCTTGAAATATCAATTTCCCGAGTGCTAACGATTTTTCTTCCGGGGAACTATAGACAGATTGATGTTAGATGGAAGGAAACTGAGCAAGAAATTCCTCTTGAAGACTTTTTCAGACGCGGGGAGTTGAACCCCGTTCCGCGAGCTGTGGATCATAATCGGGGCTCCTCAGAGAGCCTCGTGGTGTGCCGTACACCACGTCCAATGTAAACTTCTCCTTCAGCGCTGGATAAGCGAGCTCGATTTTATTTATCAGACGAACGACCTGTGTGTGACTGGCAGGAACTTGAATCTTGATTTTGCCTAACACTCCCAGGGGTAGCACGAATCGTGTGGCGTAAATTCATACCATTGACAGCAAGCGGGTCTGAGAAAGCATGCAGCCGGTGTGGTGAGCGAAATTTAAGTTCAAATTTTCAACTTCGAACGGCTATTCGGGCGCGGGGCAAACGCGGGACTCGAACCCCGTCCTCCGAATCAATTGATAATTCAGCAGCAATTTCAGCTCGATGTCTTGCATGTTCACCGAGCGCTGTCCGATTGTTCTGCTCCTTGCAAACCTAGTGTAACAGACTCCAGAGAACTCCAGAGCAAGTGAGCCAAAAACTATCGCAGACGGCGCAACGACGACTCCGCTACTGTACTATTTCGACCATAGATTCAGCCGTTGTGACCTGTGACCCATTAGATTCAACTTTGATAGGATTCAAGGTGGGCCAGGACCTGTGACCACAATTTTTATCATTCAAACATCCAACTGAATCTTGGTGCAGATTCTGCCCATAGCCCGGAGTGAGCTTCTGAGGGCCAACTTTTCAACCAGCAAATGCGCAAGAGGAGGCAACCCTGCGAGGATTTACAATGGATGAGAGATTTTTCACAACAGAGGAATTTTTGGATTTTTGCACCCGGGGGAGGGCAAAACGATCACTAATTCAAGCTCCCCGGTGACCTGTAACCTTTATTAAATAGGTTCAATTCACCAAGGGCTGTGACCCGTGACTTGAATCTGTGGTCGAAATGGTACAGTATTCCCATCGAGTGCTCACATTGGCGGGTTTGAGCCGGCAGACTCCATATTTATTCGGTATCCTGAACCCGCAGTCGTCAAAGCGAGAGCAATAGAGCTCGGTGACGTAGAAAACAGATGTTGTGGTTGTGTGAGGAAGGCGGCTATTCGGCCCGCTTGGCGCGTCAATTTGTTTATTTTGTTGGGCGCTTATGCCCCGGCCCGGGTACTTTCTTCACACCGCCAGCCTCAAGGCCTAACTAGACGCGATGAATACCGTTGCGACGCTCAACTGCTTCACACCGCTAGCTAAGGCTCGGCTTCAGTGAGAGAACAGGTCAGCGTGTTTTTCCCGCTATCTTTAGATAGTGGGTCTTGGGGGTACTGTAGTGTTTCGACCAAGTGTTCACGTCACTGGTCACAGAGGTTTGTGAATTGAACACTTTTGTACATCGTAACACGTCACAGCCCTCAAAATCGCCGAATTCGGGGGAAATTAATGGCAAAAAATTCAATTTTCACGGCCCAGACTACCATTTATGGTAATTTCCCACGCTATGAACACCTGGTTTTCTGAACACTTGAGGTCACGCATCACAACCTGTGAACAGTTGGTAGTAGATCGAAAACGTTCCCAAAAGTCAAAAACACGATTTTGACCGCATCAAATTTGATTTCGTGATTAATTGTGATGATATTGATTGGTTTTCGCTGGGCGCCGTTCCATCTGCTGAAACTCCGCTGATGATGCTTGATGTGCATCAGCCGGCGCCTCAGGTGATCCATCCGCCTGTGCGGGTGATTGATGCGTTTGGTAACTTGACAACTTCTGTACCCATTTGGTTTCATTGCGCGATTACACTCCTATATGTCTCCCTACCTGCTTTGAAGCTCGTTCCCTGTTGCAACCTTCACCCGCCATGTCTCTCTTCGTCGAAGGAATCCTTGCTTCGTCTGTGGCTTTCTCTCGTGTACCTCGAACCTCTGTCTCCGCTGCGTTCCATTCTCGGTTACCCCCGAGCGGTCGTCTTGGTCTTTTGTTCACAACTGGCGCTGGCCCCTATGGATCTTTATCCACCGTCCTTAACTGTGAGGTCGTCGTCGGTGCACATTCAGATGTTGTGCTCGGTCTCGATTGGGCCGCTATGATTCGCGAGACCCTTGTTCGCGATGGGCATCGACTGGACGACACCTTTAGCGCTTGGGATTTCTTTACTTTTGGTAAAACTCTAAAGTCTCTGTTGCACCTGACACCGTCACACATCACTCGCATAGTTGGCAACAACGTCGTCCCCGCTTCTGCTCTTACGACTGCATACTACATCCCGCCCACATCTTATTTTACCCTTCACCTTCCCTTTACACTTCAATCAGAGCCCGCTTTCTCTTTCCTTGGTCCACCTGGTTTTCCATCCCGGTGGGCAATTTTTTACCCTTGTATGGTGAACATTCACTAATTTTATTTCCTTCTTTCTTCCAAATGGATTCAAGGCCCCTCTCACCAGTCTGTGCTTGCCCCTCTGGCACCTTTCGTCCCACTTTATCCTTGTAAGTTGTCTTTCCGCGTAAAACCTCGGTACCTAATCTTTCCGCAACTGCAGCACATTATTATCCTGTTCTTAGTGGAAACACCATTTGTCGCCCCTGGGTCATTTGTACACCCTTCTTATTTTTTGAGTTTCCTTTGCTCATACGGCCCCTAGACCCGGCACCTATTAATTTCGCTTCAGGAGTGTTTCCCCCCCGCCTCGTACGTCGTTAGTGATTCCAGCGTCTCCTATGACCGAATGTGATGCAGACCCTGCCATGTTTCCCCCGCCGCCGTTCGTCGGTTACTCACCATGTACGGCTTCGTTCCTCTGCTGCCGTTTCTTTTCATGACAAGCTCTGAAACTTGTTTGGCTGGACCGGCTGCTAAATGCCGCAGCAGGCCATAAACTGCTCCGATGGCTGGGCTTGCCGTTTGTGATCCTTTCTTTATCTGTCTTAATAAAAAATTGGTTATCACTTTTTTCTTCCTGCAACGTCGCAGACTGTGAACCACTGTCTCCCTCTATGCCCAACTGTCGAAGGCCTATTGGCTTCCTTGTAGCGTGACTGAGCCGACAGTCGAGCGAGGTTGCGCCGCCCAAAACTCCTCGGACCTCGGACCATTGATAGTAGGGGTCAGGCTTCTCGGGCCCAGGTCCAACCCTCGATGTTTCCCATAGTGTAACCAATTGTTGCTGGGCTGCAGAGACCACCCTTTGAGGCTCGCTCAGTGCCGACCTTGAACCATGTGTAACACAAATTTCAGCAAAGCACCAACTCAATTCCATGTTCACACTGGTTGAAAGATTCAAGTTTTTCAGTAGAATTTTTGGTGAAAAATGTTGTTTGTTTTTCAGACATTTTTCACTGAAAAAGTAACTGAAAAACTTGAAACATTTTCACCATTTCTTCAGCCCAAGGTGAAAAAGTTGAAAGAAAGTTTGAAAGTGGTGAAAAAGTTTGAATTTTTCACCACTATTTTCAGGAAAAAATGTCTGAAAAACAAACAACATTTTTCACCAAAAATTTTACTCAAAAACTTGAATTTCCCAACCAGTGTCAACCATGATTCATCCGGAATCCTCGCCCAAGCTTTGTGCTCCAGAGTTATTCAACCTTGGTCTTCGCAAAAATCATTGGGATTGAAAAGGAAGCGATAAAATCTCATAATTTTAGAGACACGAGACATATTGAGGATAATCCTAGCATTTACCTGCCATGATTTTTGGCATCCTCCATGCGCCTTCAGTCACAGTGCTGGCCCCTCAATTTAAGGGTCCATAAGTTGCGCGTTTTTACGCATGGTAGAAAAAATAAAGAGGTTCTAAAGATTAGATTTAGATGAGTCTGAAATGAGATGTATCAAATTCCGTTTTAAACCCATTGATTTTTTTCACAAAGCGCAACTAAATGTCTCGAAACCTGCCTGCAGAAGGGAGACATTCTGACTTGGAATCAGAACTGACTCTTTGCAAATATATTGTGTATGTCCTGGTGGTCAATAGTAATTTCCAAAAGACCCTGTGGTGTTGTTGAACTCAAGATAGCGGGCTCTGCCGCAGCACGCGGGCCTACTTCAATTATTTCACGTATTCCAGGTGTATTCTGATAGCACGCTGCACAATGACTTGGTGGTGGGCAATCCGCGATGCCATCAATTTAGTCGTCCCACGGTCAAGATGCCGAGTTGCCGAGCATTTGACTGACCCAGATTCCGTGGACGCGTTTTGGTGAGTTAAACCTCCTCAAATCTCCTAGACCACAAGGAAAATAATATTCAGGATCTCTCTGGGGATGTTGCCTTGAGAGTGATTTTTTTGATTTCAAGAATGTTGCCTGTCGGAACGTAATGATGTCGGTGAATTTTCACCCTACAGAGGGGGCAGGGAGAAATCACAAGATCCATTCTCAAGGCAACATGCCCCAGGGTCCTAGGCATAATTTTGTCTTTTGACCGAAGTGAAAACTTGGGGGATAAAGGCGAAAATAATTTGTTGCTGATCGAGGTGCCATCAATTTGGCCTGTATTTGAACGCTGTTCGAACACCGTGTTAATACATAAATCAACTGTCCGCTGGCTCCAAGCTCTAAAACAGAATTGGATGGGCTCTGGACCCCAATGCAGCACCCCAGACCTTCAAAAAAGTGCTGAATTATCTGTGCATGGGTTATTCAATGCACCTTCAGCTGAAGCAGTGATCTGAAGTCGCCGCAGAAATTGATGCTTTTTACATGCACTTCGCAGCAGAAAATTCTGAAACTCGGCCATATTCTCCAAAGATAGGTACATTCCAAATGATCCACTAAATTTGAGGTGCCTGTGGAGTAATGCGCCCACATCGCGACCGCGACGCGTGGGTCAACCAACTTTTGATGACGCCTACTAAAGTGTGGCGGTGTTCGTCACGGATCAAGAACCGCTGTTGCCCACCACCATGCACATAGGCTTCGCCAATTTGCTGTGGTATTCTTAACCCCAACATTGTCTTCGATCGATATCAACAACTTGCGGCCTGTGCGGTATCTTCTGAGGGCAGGATCGAGGCGGGCTACCCCGAGTCGGCTGGACCCCGCACGCTGAGCGCTGAGCGCTGAGCACGGGGTCTTCATTGAAATTATTCTGCCGTGGAACGACTGGATACTTCACTCTAAGGTCTGTGTATTGACAATCCCCTTCTGGTAACTTGCTCATAACCCATTGCTCGTAGAGTGAGCCCGGACGTTCTCCTCAGGACGCCTCCCCAGGTCCCCAACTCTCGTCCGCCAACGCGCAGCTGCTATGTGTCCGCGCGGCTGCCGCGGCGCTCTTATGGACGACACCCTTCGTATCTGCCCGCGCGCACCAGCACTAGCGCACGCGCCCGAGAAGCGCCACGTTCTCGTCTCCATAGTACCCGTACTAACAGCACGCCCCCCGCCCACCTTTTCATCCTCGAGCGGCGCCTCGCGCAGCTCCAACTCGTCTCATGTACACACACCGCCTCGCGCTCCGCCTCCTCTCCGGCGCCCACGCGCCCACGACCCAGGAGCGCCGTGCTCCTTCGACCCACTTTTCCGAGGTAGTTATTGATGCGGAGTGGAACTCTTGGACGAGTGGGAGGGCGCTGAGAGTGCGCAGCTGTCGGCCGAGGTACGTATCTCTAACAAGGTCGACGGTTGGTTCGTGTGCTCATCATACATGTACAGTACTCCGCGAAGCAGCAGATCGCCGGGAGATCGTTGAGCTCAGCACTCCCCCGCGACGCATATCGCCGCCAGGACGGTTGGTGTGCTGGGCGTGCAGTGGGTCAATCCATCCGTGCACGACCCGCGCGCCCTCACTCTCTTTCTCTGCGCACATGGAGATGTGGACTTGTGCGCCGACAACAACACACTTCCCTTCCCTCCTCGCGTCCCCTCCCTGCCCTCGCTTCCTCCGTTTGCCCCGCGCGCTCCCAGGGTACTTGCCTGTTCCCCAACCACCCACACGCTCCCGGCCGCATATCTCGACTCACATGCTGCTCCGCGCGCCGCTCCCCCGACCCGCGTGCTGCTTACTCTGAAGACGGTGACACTGCGTCCCCGCTTTACGTGGGATGGCGATGGTGATGGGTTAGCGAGGGCGCGAAGCCTCTCCCACCCATACCGCGCGCTCCCTTCCGTGGGCGTACTTTCTCGCGCGCGCGCTTGCGCTTCTCCCTTCCGGGACACGTACCGGTACTCGAGGTACTCGCGCCTACCCCCGCCCCTCCCACGCGCGCGCAAGCCTCGTTTACCCCGGCCTCCCGATCCCGCGATGTCTTCATTTCCGCAGCTCGAAAGTGGGATAGGAACGGGGCGGGGGTGTGAATTCAAAGGCGGGGATGGGGATGGGGACCGAGAAGGGGAGGGAGCCGAGTGGGTGGGTGGAATGGCGATGCGCGAACGATGGGAAGGGAAGACGGTGGGTGGGTTGTGAGATGAGGTGGTGTGTGGCCAGGCCCCGTGCCCGGGTACACGGGTGTTGTACAAATGCGGGGGAGGGGGCGGGTGTGAGATGGGAAGGCGGGGACGGAGATAGGAATGGGAATGGACGAGCGGGTGGGACACACGCGATCCCCCGCTCCTCCTCGGTCTTTGACATGCGCCCACGGTTAATCATACTCACATGCCCAGCTTCGGCCATTCGGCAGCGCTGCGTCCTCCTCGCCCCTCGTTCGCCCCTCGCGCACACCGCCGCATGCGGTGCTCGCCTTCTGCATCGAGTGCCGAAGGGCGCGCGGGACGGTCCTGCGTAATGTTGCCGCGACTCGCGACTCCGAGGCTCCGAGTCGACTTCGCAAGTCGACGTAAGTCGAGTCGAGTCGAGTCACGGATGTGACTTCATGCGACTCGCAAGTCGAACAAAGTCGACTTGCCCCGACTTCGGGTGACTCGGAGTCGATCTCAAATATTAATCAGCTAGGTTTCGTCCGATACTGCTCAGAAAAGTCGAGAAAAGTCGGATAATACTCAGAAATCACATTGAACGCTCACTTCTCTTGCAACTGGTATGAAGCGGCCTTGGTAAGGATCAATGTACCTCAAAAATGGTCGAGAGGGCTTGGGGAAAGGTATGAAGTATTGTAAAACTCACCGGTTGAAGTGAAACACCCTGAACTTGACAAAATGCGGTGTTGAAGCCAAACGATCCAATGTTTGACGTCCCATCATTTTAATCGTGACGTGCCGGTAATAGTTCACATACCTCAGAAATGGCTAAGAAGGCTTTAGGGGAGCTACATAGGTCGCCCACAGCGATGTGCAACAGGCATTGAACCTTCTGCAAAAATGTTCATAAAATTCCGACTTCGCCGACTCGAGTCGACTCGAGTCGACTTGGAGTGACTCCTTGACCGAAAGTCGAGTCGAGTCGAGTCGGCCCGCTTCTGGAGTCGACTTCCTGAGTCGTGACTCGACTTTTGGAGTCACGGCAACATTAGTCCTGCGTGCGCGGGGCAAGTGGGCCTCTACGCACGCCCTCCCCTCTCGTCCCCTTCATCCTCGTGCACCCGCGCCTTCGGCTCTCGTCCTCCTCGTCCACCCTCCCGCGTCCCTTGTCCCCTTCGTCGCCCCCGTATACCCCGCCCACCCGAGTCAAGCGCGGGCCTCGGACTCGGCGCGGATGCCGTGGCCGTATGTGCACTCGATCTGCGTCGCGTCCCCGCACACATCGAGGGGTGCCGACTTTCTGTATCGAGTGCCGAATGCGCGCGGAGGGTGTGTCACGTACGCAAAACCTCTTGTCGCCTTCATCCTTATCCACCCCCGCCTCTCGCCCCGGGATACCCCAGTCACCCCCCCGCACCGTACCGGTGCCGTCTCGAGTCTGATACATACGAGATACGCCGCAGCCGCAGCTTGGGTGTGTCCCGCCTATGAGCCCGCACAACATGCGACAACTATCCCTCCCTCTACTCCCGCACCCTACACGCGCCCTTCCTCCGTGCCCTCCCTCAGCCCCATCGATGATCGTCCTTCCCTGCCTCTTCCTCTTCCCGCACCCCTCCACACCGCGCTAACGAGCCCAGGTCCGTGTCGCATTCGGCATCCGCGGTCGCAGCGTCGTGCACGCGAATCAGACTGCACCCCCAGTGAGGAAGCCCCGTCTACGAGCGGAACACAAATCGTCCCGAGGCTCACTCGCGCGCGGGCTCGTAACCGAAATCGGTGCCGCGAGCGAGAGTCTGGGGGCGCCTTCGACTTGCGCGCGATGGGGAGACGAGTTTGGCGCAACTCGAATTTGGCACGCAGGTGGGGTCGTATGTCTTGTGTGTGAACGCCACGCTTGCGCGGCGTGGGTGCGCCGGCGCGAGCACCAGTGCAAGTCGGCTCGAATTCGGTCTGCGAGTGCGAGTCGAGTCGAAAGGTGGGTGTGCAGTGTACGTACATAGCACCGTGTCGTACATAGTCGCATTAACTCGTGTTATGGATTTTTTTTCTCATCTGTGTCACTGCCACCAATCGGTGGGTCAGTCAGCAACAAAAAACAAGTGGGATCTACGGAGGACGTACTTGGAGTTTGGAGACGAGTGTTGGCATACCCGGCACAACAACGCCCTCTTAAAATGATTGAACGAGCTTGAACGAACGAAGACTTGAAATTGAAGCCCTTGAACGAAGGTCAGTTCAAGAATAAATCCTCAAACAACAGCGCGGACCTACCTGCTTTTAAATGGCCATGGGTTCAGTCTCCCGTAACGCGACGAACAGCATAGGACTGTGAAATACTATTAGTAGGAACAAGTGCACGCACCGTTAACCAGTCAGAACTTTGAATTGAAATACAGGGTTCAGGTCAAGCTGGGTGAAGGAGTGGACTGTTAGTGTTGGACTACGAAATGAAACTAGTGAAGCACCTGGGTCCAGTGAATAAGCCAGAATTTGTCATTTCAACTTCCACTGTTAGGGAAAATATGGAATCTGACATTCGCAAATGATTCTCAACGAATGTCGGAGGTATTTGCAGGCTTTCGTTCAAACAGCTCCGCAGACCGAACAGTATTTTCAACAAATGATGAAATCGGCATTCTTGAGGTGTGCCGCAAACATTCCTAAGGACGCACGGCCCACCCACGCATAGCGCCCGATTTGGACATCACGTGCAACAACGGCCCGAGGCGGCCATCGAACGGCAAAGTTTTGACAGCTCCATCATTGTCTTCTTTCTCTGCCACGAAAGTCCAAGGCGCTTTACGAGGAATGGAATCCAATGCATTCAAGTTGAAACAGAAGACTACGAGTGAACTAAAAGGCAGCATACGACTGATGACGTTTGGAGCCCCGTTTCTCCGGTGAAGGAGGTAATAGTAAGTTTCTCATAAGCGATCGTTGAGCACCTGCAGCAGCTTGAGTCGCGGGGACTGGGATGGGTCATGGGGCTGATGCTGGGGGACTGAGCATCAAGCGGTCGATTTGCGCCACCATCGCGGCTAAAGGACCCCTCCCTTCAGAGAGCGCCTCTCGCTGAGTGGCCGACAGGGGGCCCACCACCTTCTCCATGAACTCCGCGGTATCCCAGCAGCGCGTAAATAAATTGCGCGAGCCAACGCTTACTCTCCAAGAGCCTCAAGGTTTGTTGAGGTTCGTTGGCTGGGGGCGGACTCGTCGTCATCCTCGTCGCCAGAATCCGAGGAGGCATCGGTGTCGACGTCCTCTTCGAAGTCTGCCGGCGCCGCATCGTCGCTATCGTCGTCTGATTCTGGATCCACCGGGCCCGCAGTATCTTCGCGTAAAAGATCGGCAACGGCGGTGGCCGCCCGAATTGTGGGGCGCTCAGTTGACTCTGGTCCTGCCGTCTTCTCTGCGCGGCTGATCGCGGTTTTAGTTTGAAGTGCGTGGGCGTCGGTAAGTGATGTCGGGATTGGGATGGCGGGTATAGGCATTCCGCTCGCGCGAAGTCTCTCCAGCATAAGTAAAGCACCACGGATGTGCTTACATGCACCACCGTGTTTTTCGAAGTCCAGGCAGGTACAGGTTACAACGCCGTCGAGACCAACGCTGATCGTGTACTTCATAGGGTCGGATTCTATTTCCAGCGCCTCCGAAGAATAACAGACGAACTTGAAGGAGTTCTCTGCCTGTTCGAAGGTTGGCACACCAATCTGTCCCGCAGAACGCATCGTATTGGCGCGCGCCGTTTGCTCCGCATCCGGTAGGAGGTATGCAATCTTCGGAATCACCAGCCCTTTCTGCCGATTCTGGAGGAGTGATGCGCCACCCGGGAGTCGTCGATCCTGCGCCGCAATACGGAGCTCTTGATCACGGTACAGCCGACGCTCTTGGAAAATCGAAGGGAGAATGTGGATAATGAGGACTTGGATGAGAATATCAACGCGGATGCGGCGGCCTCCGTTCTGCCACCGCCGCAGATGCTTCCGCTTAAGAACCCCGTTAAACGACTCGAGGTGGTTAGTGGTCGGAATGACGCCGTCCATTTCGCATCCGAGCAGCGACGCCGCGACTTTCCGGCCAAAATCGGACCAGCTTTTCCACAGATTGTCGGTCGTCCAATAGCTGTCAAGGTAATCGATGTGCTCGATAGCCTTTAGAACGCCTTTCCCCATCTCAAACTCCATAAGAAGCGCCCTCTCCTTTGACAACAAGGTGCGTGCTTCCTCGATGGTTTGAGTTGCAACAAGGGAATCCTCGACGCGCTTCAGCCGATGCTTGAGGTCAATCTTCAGCCTACTCTTCCCCTTTAACAATTTGTTTCGGTGGTTTTTCCAGCATTGGCGAAGATGGAAGCGGCAAATTAATAGCCAAATCGTGGGGATGACAACGACTAGGGCCCCGCGCTCCTTGGGATCGGTGTCCGTGATGCAGGTATATGGGCAGAAGACGACGCCGGGGGAGCTATGGCGATGGCCGCAGTTGGTTAGAGAATTTTTCCACTCTCAAAGAAGCTTCGTCAGAATCTCGGTGTTGTAACCTGAAGACGACAGCTTGTTCCCGGACGGTGCAGAAAACATTAAAAATGCGACAGGGACCCCCTTCCGATCTTCGTCATACTCGTCTTGTTTTACTAACATATTTCTCGGACTTTGCAGAGTTGCGGCTCCACTGGTGAGACCAGCGATTATCCAACCGCTCACGAGCATCGATGTCGAAGCCCTGCTGCGCCATTATAGCGCTGGCAGCGAGCTGATCATCATCATTTGTGCTGTACACGAGATCTACGGGGCCGTCGACGGCGGTGGCATCCCGTCGATAAATTTCCTGTATCTGGTGGAGCTGTTCCGCAGAGACCTTCAAGTGATCTAGGGGAATGCTAGAGGCGAAGGTACGCTGGTGAGGCATTGGTTTCTTTCCTGCTGCCTGCTCTGGGGTGTACTGCGACCATTTGAGATTGTTCTCGTAGCTGTTGCCTCCGGATAGGGGTTGTGCGCCGTGCTCGGCCTCGTAGGGGACAAACTCGAAGTTCATAGGGAGGGAAAGATGCAGGATGATACAGGGATAGTAGCAGTAGCAAAACGAGAGGTTTGACGAGTAAAAACGCGTCCATTGTGCCCCGCAATCCGTAGGAGGTGGCCTGAGCTCACAGCTGACTGATCAACGACTGATCTGCGGCACGATGGCCGAATTCCACGTGACTTCCCAATTGGGGTGATGCGTGGGGCGGCTTACATTCCCATTCCTAATGATTGGAAGTGGCCGGCAAGCGGCGGGCACAAACAGGGTTTTCGTCGCTGGGCTATGAAGTCGACGCCGCTGGCATAGTACAAGACAACGAGAGCTTCCGAGAGCTTCCGAGAGCACAGAGTCAGCAGGAATGACAAGTGATCACGTTGTGTGCAAGTCACGTGTCGTTTTTCGCAGACATTTTCGGCCTCTGAGCACAAACCGTCACTTCGTTCCTGTTTGTGAATCGTACGATGAGTTCGCCAAGAAAGATTCCTGTTTATTTGTTCATTTCCCGCCAAATCCTACCTGGGCATTTGTTTAATATCCTTTGGATTATTTTTTGAATTTACATTAGGGTGTTTCAGAATTAGAATTTGCGCCCAATTTCTGCCTCAACTTGTGCCTCAACTTGCCAGAAGTTGAGGCACAAGTTGAGGCAGATTTGAGGCAAATTGGATGTCAAATGGTGGGGTGGGGCACCATCTGACATCCATCCAATTTGTCAAGTTGGGGTGCAAGTTGAGGCACAAATTGGGGCATCAATTGTGAACGACCTCAGTCGTAGATTACGCCAAGTTGAGGCATCAGATATCAATCATGACCGAGAAGGCAGCTAGCCGAAGTTGGGGCATCAAATTGAGGCACAAATTGAGGCAAATTGTCAAGTTGAGGCACAAGTTGAGGCAGAAATTGGGTGCGAATTCAAATTCTGAAACACCCTATTGTGGCATACAGAGCGCATTCTCAGAGAATCTTTCGGCAGACCTTGAAAATGCTGTTCGGGTTGTGGCTCCAAGTTCCGCTGTCATTGCACGTGATCGCGTTGCAGAGTCGTTCATTTTGTGAGGAAGGTTGCGCGGCACGCGTTTTTCATCGAAATATGTGTCAGGAAAGCCACAGGCCATAGTGGGAGACGGGTAACATGGCACCAATAGCAAAGCAGGAACACAATCACTTAGTCCCTTCGTTGAAGTTCAACTTCGAGCACAAAGAAAATCGAGGAAGGCTCTATACTATAGGAGTGTATTTACCGCTTGGGAGCCCATTGCCTCGGACCTATGTTGAGCTTGAGTGAGGTCTTGACTCCATGTGTCGCGCGAAGGCAGATTGAGTTGACACTATAAATATTAGTAAGTGTTTTATTAGAATGCAAAAGAGTATTTGGAAAAACGGTGAGAATGCAATTTGTGATTTGCATGTGTGCTGGCTTTGGTGTATGCAGTGTTTGCCCTCCAGGCATACTTGACGCCGACACTATAAATATGGTCTTCCACCACTGATCCTTCCCTGCCGTCGAGATATCTTCACCCACAACTTTCAAGGTTTGCAATTTCAATTCATTGAGGTAGCGCGCAACCTAACACTAAAACTAACACAGGTGACATATTGCTTAGCCCTCGACATTACCTTCTGCCGTGAAATACCCACTACCAACCTGGTGAGTATTGCGTTGCCTTTGAAATTATTCTGAAACTTTCCTTGCAGGTTACAGTCCTCTTTCTCCAATATCGCTTGAATATTGTTTTCAAGTTTGC
This sequence comes from Mycena alexandri, assembly GCA_029233265.1. Lineage (NCBI taxonomy): Eukaryota > Fungi > Basidiomycota > Agaricomycetes > Agaricales > Mycenaceae > Mycena > Mycena alexandri. The sequence continues at coordinate 5,351 of JARJCM010000086.1, read as the reverse complement.
GGGTCGATATGTGCCGGACTCGGATTTAGGACCCGTGAGTATCGATGTAATGCACCACGTCAAAGGAGGGCGTCAGCGGGATGCGCGACGGGATTAAGGGCAGGAGTGATTGTTGTGTATTTTATGACGCTTGCCAGTGTATTTACTGAGAATTGGATGCGAATTTTGAAACAAATACGGTACTGTGAAATGCGAGCAACCAAATGAAGGGCATGTAACATCGTAAGAGAATCTGAGTAGGCATTCTTTAACATTGTTAAATGTGTACTCATGAAACGCCGTTGAACATCAGTCACATATCCTTGAATGCATTCTGGCATTCACATAAATGCCAACATATATCTTTAGACATCCTTGGTGTATGGATTCTGGTGCAAGTAAGCTTTGTCCGTTTGCATTCCGTGGGGATGGCAATCTGCATATTCACGAGATGTTATTTTCTATTCGGAAAACATTCGTAACACATCATTAGAGTATGCTAAATAACCTCCCTTGACTATGCACGGCCTACATACGAAGGAATTCATACGAATACTGGCGACCAAACTTTCCGGTAAACGCAGTGACTCCAACTATTACTGGAAGCTCGGTTAGTCAAGATTGAACCCAGATTCAGATTCAATTTAAGTGTACACCATTGTCGGCCTGCCTGTATGGCGGTCAGGGTGCCCCTTTAATAAAACAGGGGTAAACATTATGTTTTCAAGTAAATTTTAACGTACCAAAACATGAATTTCTGCTAGATGAAAACAAACTTCTTGCCTAGTTAACCTCAGTTTCTTTTTTGGCCAGAGGTGAAACAACTTGTACACTAAAAACTTTGGTTTCTGGTTCATCGAACAAAGACTTCCAGTTCACACTGAAATTTTGAGGTTGAGATAAAAAAAGTTTAGACTCAAGAAAAAAAAAATCTAGTAAAGACAAAAAAAAAAGGTCCAAAGTCAAAACATAGTAAAAGTTTTCTGAGTCAACCACAAACTTCGGACATAGGTAGGGGTGCTAACCCTAGTTTGATGCATTGATCTGCTGATGCTGTGACTAGTCCCCCTTAATCTGGGCCTTCTCGTCACAATATCACTGGATCAAGCCATCAAACTAGGGTTAGGACCCCCACCTACCTCCGAAAGTTTGTGGTTGCGCAGGAAAACTTTTGTGCATTGGTGAAAAAAAAAAAACTATATTTTGATTTTGGACTTTTTTTCTCTAGTTTTTTTTTTGTGGGTCTAAACATTTTTATGAGTATGCAAGAAGAAGAAAAAGGCAATTGAGATTCAACAGGGAAGAAGTTTGTTTTATCAGCGGAAAATCATCTTTTAATATGTCAAAATTAGGGTGAAAACAGACAGTTTACCCCGGTTTTATTAAAGGGGCACTCTGACCGGCATATGCCTGTGAAGAACAATGTGAGTTCTGACTGAACCAAAATTTATCGCAACTCAGCCCCGTCACATTGAGCTCAGCGCAGCGCTATCATATATGTAGTGGGTTAGAAACAAATTGCTGTCAGGATCTGGGGAGTTGAGGGGTCATTAAGGATGAGAGAATGGAGGCGAAAAACTGAAGGACAAACACAAAATTGTATGTAAAGTACATGGAGAGTAATCTGCCAGTGAGGCGGCGAGTAAAGCTATTGCGGGGAATTGGCCACAAATAGAGGCAAGGGTGAATAGCTTAAGTTTGGTGAAGCAAAGCAACCAAAACCAGGAAGGAGACTAGAAAAAGTTGACGTGAACATATGAACATGAGAAATACTGTTTGAGATGGATGAGGTTTATAAAGGCACATGCACCGTAAATAGGACTACCCTGGCAGGTGTTCTTACCTACGGTATTTTGACTCCGAGCAAGAGGTACTCAACCTCTAAGGTGCACCCCATCCACCCTCGACGAACATCACGTGTAATTTCCTTATTGGGCACGTCGGTGGTAAATGATGAATATCAGAGGAACAAGGGGAGATATGGAGAATCACCTCGACCGGATTGTGTATATGCGTCCAATGCATCTGGAGGAATAAATCTGGGAATTTTAGACGCTCTTGTGTTCACTAGTTAACCTGTTTCAACACGCATCTCAAGTGACATCAATTACTGATGGGATCGGGACTTTGGACAGTTGTGTTAACTAGATATTCCTCAGATGTCTTTCAAAGCGACAAAATTTTCAACAATTCATATACGGCGGGAATGCTCAATCTGGTCGAAGGGATTGGCTAAATTTAAGCTGCTTGTCATGTTACAAGGCTTTTCGCCGAAAGAGGAAATATCACGTGATGTTCGTCGAGGGTGGATGGGGTGCACCTTAGATCACTCAATAATCCCACCTCGAGCTCCCTGTAAAGACAATCAGAGGATAAAAGTAACTTGGAGCAAATGGCTCGTCTGTATTTGAGGTCTCATACAATGGGCTTCGAGTAGTGTGTTGAAGGTACTATTCCTGTAGGGAGGGCCTAGTGTTCAACTTCCACGAAAACATCTGGGAAAAAAGTTTGCGCCGGAGAGAATGCACCCCGGGGCGCATTGACACTGCAAGTTGTACAGTAGTGCACTCCTTGTAAGGCTCCAATCATTTAGTTTAGGTTTAAAGATTTTAGTAAAATAAACCTAAATGGTATCTAAACCATTTAAAAAGGGTTTAAGACCGTCTATAAGGGGTATTTTTGCGGATAATTGAGCTCACCATTTACGATGTGGTGATGGAGAGGCAGGTCAGAGAAAAATGTGGTTTATTCAAACCAAACTCCAAACAATGCTCTTGTAGACATTGGAGCTAACAGGGACTCCTTTCCGGCTGGCCAAGCACATCAAACAGATTTGATGGTTCAACTGCCTTCCAGATCAGGAAATAATCCCTAACCTTCTGCAACTTGAATTGGCATATGGCGGTAAGAGTCTGCAGTTGGCTCAAAATAAATTCCTCCGCCTTACTGTGAATCAATAGTTACCGAAGCATTTATAAAGCTGTTTGTTTACTGTTTGCCCAGAACCCCAAACTAAACCTAAATAAAAAACAGTTTTAACAGTTTTAAACCGTTTATAAACCAAAACCGTTGGAGTCTTAATTCCTTGCATTCTAAAACAGTGCATTCATCTTTGGAACGGTTCAAGACACCTGTTAGGGTCTGTGAGTGCAGGACTATGAATACCATGTTATGGGTGGGGCCAACTGGTGTGAAATAATATTAAGCCGGCCGACATCGGCTCTGCAAGTGTCGGAGGACATCTCATAGGTGATGGTAACATGTCACAGCCATGATCATGCGTGTCAGCTTTGCGTCCACAAATTTCAGTATGGAATGCGCGGGTCGGAGGAGAAGGAGGAGTGAGTGACGATGACAGCCAGATGCTGATATACCAGAGAGAAAGGCAAGGCGGGGACCCATTACGTTTGGGTGCAATGTTTCGTTGCAAAGACTCATCAGGTGGCTGTGTTCCCGATATACACATGATTGGTAGAGGCCGGCAAGCGGCGGGGCAAAAATAGAACGCAGAATTGCCCGACCGAGGAACGAGGTCGGCGCGATCCCCTCGCACAAAGGTCGAAGAACTAGTTGAGAAGTATTCAAGAAATATTTCTCGTTGAATTTTTCGGGTACCTTTTGGCCTGAGCCGGTCAGCTTATATAAGCCATTTGCGGACATTTTTGCTACTGTAGAGTAAAAATAAGAACTACGTTCTATTTTGGAACCTTTTGAGCAAAACAAAACAACTACCTTGGATCAGTAATGTGGAATTGAGCCGGGGAACTCAATGTGCTTTCCTCACCCGTAGCAACTGTCTGCATACCCAGTGAAACAACCCAGTGCCAGTACGGAGTCACCAAATTCAACCATGTTGGGAACTCCACACGATTTCCATGTACTGCTCGGCCTTGTCCAAGAGCTGTCACAATCAAGACCTTGCGTCCAACTATACAGAGATAGTGGATTGGGGAGTGCGGTGCTAGCCTGGAGAAATGAATCGAATAAAAGGCTAAAGACTACAGGCAAATAACTACTCTACTTATACTAAATATTGAACCGTGTGAACTTGTATGCTATTATGAATTCAATGTGTATCCGGTGTAAACCATCCCTTAGCAACATGTATTCCGGAATGTTCTTGTACCGTGTGTCCGCCATGTGTTATGACATCATAGATATTATTGTCTTGGTGTCTAGCCGGCATTCTCCCAGTCTTCCCACAATGTGTCAATAGGCGCTCTGATAATAGATAACAGTGTTGGGGCGATTAGATTGGGGTCTAATCGTGACAAAAGCTCTAATTTCACGCAACGCTGGTATTACGTTCACAAAATTTCATCGAGCAGAAGGAGTACCATACAAGAAGTGTACACCCCAATTTGATCCACAACATACTTTAAACCAGCTACACTCGGTGTTTCCACTCGAAGAGAACAACTTGAAGCATACACGAACAATTTGCATCGAATGTTTGAGTCTTTTTTTTCTCAATCCTCAACTCGCACCGTGTGTGACGCTTTAGGTCACGCTATGCAGCGGCACATGTCTTCGGATTTCAAAAAAAAAGCCTTTAAATTGATTCTTAAACCGAGACTATAAGAAGTTACCTGGTCCGTTCGTCGAGCACAGGATGCCGCAAACTTCGTTGAACAGAAGGGGCACCCATAAACACTCACTTTACCCATTTTCCAGTCCCTGACCGGGCACGGGACTACGCGGTGTGAGTTCAGGGAGCTACCCTTACTTTAAAGTCCAGAACAACCCAGCATAAATCAGATTGGGGTGTGAGTCATACGGCTCCCACACTGAAGTTTATGTGATCTCGACGGTTGCAAGTTCTAGAACACTGTCGATTTGACAGTTTGAACATTGAATGTTCAGCCCTTGACTATTCACCGTTGAAGATATCTTGTAGCACGCAGTCTGGATATCCTTACTAAAGAGTCATGGAGTTGAATGGTACAGGAGTGAGTGATCCAATTGAACCTCACTTCAAGAACAAGTCAGTGTATTTGGGTAATTCATCAATGTTCCCTGTCAGTATCAAGATGAATGTTTCCTGAGACCTCCAATTTGCATCCAATGCCATCATTTGATGTTCTAACACGACAAGATGTAAGTTTGAAGTAAGGTGAACCTCTGTGCAGGGGACTTGGTACTGAAACCACATAGAAAATAGTTTGTTCAGTCAATAGATGCACTAGTAAGTAAATAAAGTCTCCAGGAGTCATCTGCACACAAACAAATTATAGTTTTAGCCTTTAGTGAAAAATTAGGGTTTGCGCAGGAGTCGCAGCATCTTCTCCTGGCCCGAGATGAAGGGGATCACACAAGTGGTTGAAGGATCTGTTTCCATGGCACAAAACAAAGAATTGAGCACAAGGGAAAGG